>CM053593.1:293736429-293795541 GCA_028646575.1 Pseudocheirus occidentalis
AAAAAAACAAACAACTTCTCCTTGGAGCCAAGATAGAAGAAAAGGCAGAGACTTGCCTGACCTCTCCCAAATTCCCCTCCAAACAATTTTAAAATAACACCTCAAAACAATTCTGGAGTGGTAGAACAAACAAAAGGATGGAATGGAACAATTTTCCAATCCAAAACAACTTAGAAGGTCATTAGGAAAGGCCTGTTGCACCTGGGTAAGAGAGTAGCACAGTCCAGCACAGGCAAGACTGCGGCAGGCCTACCTCTGGCAAAGCAGACATAAGGCCCCACACCTGTGCAAAACAGCCAACAGGGGGCAAATAAATTGGCAACAGCCAACTCTCAATCCACAAACAGCAAGAGTTTGGGTCAACTGGTCAGGATATTACAGGGGTCCCTTTGTGGGCACTGGGTGTAGGATCCTGTTGCACCGGCCATGCGGATTCAAGTCAAAAATCCTAAGTCACAGTCCCAGGGCGAGAAGAAGCATTAGAATGCCAGAGCTTGTAGCCACAGGGGAGCTAGAATCACAGTTCTAGGGCAGAAAAGAATGCTTATCATTGATCATAGACCAGAGTACAGGCCGGGAGAATAATCAACAAACCTCTCCTTAGATCACATCACTTAGCAGAAGAACTAAAAACTTACAGACCCCCCAGAACTAGCTCTGGAAACAGCTGCAAACAACCTGAAGCTTAGGATAGTGCCCCTTAGGGGACCCCAGGAGCAAAGCCCAACTTTGACATAAAGTCAAGGAATAGGCTGGAAAAATGAGGAAACAGTAAAAAAATCTGATTACAGAAAGTTAATGTGTTGACAGGGAAGATCAAAATACAAATTCAGAAGAAGACAACAAAGTCAAAACTATTACATTTCAAGTCTCAAAGAAAAATGTCAATTGGTTTCAGTTCCAAAAAGAATTACTGGAAGAGCTCAAAAAGGATTTTAAAAATTTTATAAGAGATATAGATGAAAAATTGAGGAAATAAATGAGAGTACACAAAAAAATCATAAAAAGAAAGTCAACAGTTTGGTAAAGGAGGCACAAAAAAATTCAGTAAAGAGAGCTCATTAAAATGTAGAATTGGCCACATGGAAAAAGATCTACAGAAATTTACTGAAGAAAAGAATTTTAAAATAATTGACCAAATAGAAAAAGAGGCACAGAAGTTCAAGGAAGAAAAGAGTACCTTGGAATTGGAAGTTAATGACTCCATGAGACACCAAGAAATTTTTTTTAATTTTTAAAATGAAATAATAGAAAATGCAAAATGTTCTCACTGGAAAAACAACTGATCTGGAAAATTGATTGAGGAGCAATAATTTAAGAATTACTGGACTGCCTGAAAGCCAGGACAAAAAGAAAAACTTAAGGCATATTTCAAGAAAGTATCAAGGCAAACTGCCCTGCTATCCTAGAACCAGAGGATAAAATAGAAATTGGAAGAATCCATTTCCTGAAAGTGATCTCAAAATGAAAACTCCCAGGAATATTATAATCAAATTCCAGAGCTCCTAAGTCAAGAAGAAAATACTGCAAGCAGCCAGAAAGAATTCAAATATAGTGGAGCCACAGTTAAGATAACCCAAGATTTAGCAGCTTCCATTGTTAAAAGATTGGAGGGCTTGGAATAAGATGCTTCAGAGGGCAAAGGAGCTAGGATTACAACAAAGAACCCCTGAGGAAAACTGAGTATAATGCTTCAGGGTAAAAAAATGGACATTCAATAAAACAGAGAGCTTCATGTAAGCCTGATAAAAACACCAGAGCTGAATAGAAAATGTGACTTTCAATTATAAGACTCAAGAGAAACATAAAGAGGTAAATAGGAAAGAGAAATAAGGAAATCAATAAAATTAAACTATATATGAGAAGATAATACTTGCAAGTGCTAAGAATTTTATCATAATTAGGGTAGTTAGAAGGAAGGTGTGAATCGACAATGATGGTTTGATATCTAAAAAATTAAAAAGGGTTGAGAAAGAGGAATGCACAAGGAGAAGGGAGAGGTAGAATGAAGATAAATTATCTCACATAAAAAAGGTGTGAAAAAGCTTTTACAATGATGAGAAGATGGAAGTGGAAGGTAGCACCTGAACCTTACTCTCATGAGATTTGGCTCAAAGAGGAAATAATACACACTAATTTGGGTAAAGAACTCTATCTTACCCTATAGGAAAGTAGAAGAATGAGATAAGAGAAGGGAGGAGGGACTTGATAAAAGGAGGGCAAATTGGGGGAGGTGGTAGTTAGAAGCAAACTCCTTTTGAGGATAGACAGGGTCAAAGCTGAGAAAGCAGGATAAGCAGGAGGGGAAATAGGATGAAGGGAAATATACAGTGAGTAATCATAACTGTGAAAAAATGTTTTCATTAGGTTTCTCTGACAAAGGCCTCATTCCTCAAATATATAGAGAACTGAGTCAAATTTATAAGAATATAAGTCATTCATCAATAGATATATGAATAGGAAGTAAAGTTATCCATACTTACATAAAAAAATTCTAAGTCACTATGATGAGAAAGATGTAAATTAAAACAAGTCTGAGCTACCACTGCACATCTGTCAGTTTGACTAATATGGCACAATAGGAAAATGACAACTGTTGAAGGTGATATGAGAAAATGGAGACACTAACGCACTGCTGGTGATTCAACCATTCTGGAGAGTAATTTGGAACTATGCCCAAAGAACTATAAAACCCTTTGATCCAGCAATAGCACTACTAGGTCTCTATTCCAAAGAGAAAAAATAATAAGCAAACAAATGAAGGAATGAATAAAAGGAAAAGGACACATATAAAAATATTTGCAGCAGCTCTTTCGGTAGTGGCAAAGAATTGGACATTGAGGGGATGTCCATGAATTGGAGAATAGTTGAACAAGTTGTGGCATATGATTGTGATGGAATACAATTTTGATATTAAGAAATAACAGGCAATATGCTCTCAGAAAAACCTGGAAAGACTTAGATGATCAAAAGCAAAGGGAAGTGAGTCAAACCAGGAGAACATCGTAGACAGTAACTACAATACTATACATATGATGATCAACTGTGAATGACTTAGCTATTCCCAGGAATACAACTGTCCTAGACAATGCCAAAGGACTTAATGATGAAAAATGCTATCCACTTCCAGAGAAAGAACTGACAGAGTCTGAATGCAGATCAAAGCACACTTTTTTAAACTTCATTTTTCTTATTTGTTTTTTGGCCTGTGTTTTCTTTCACAACATGAATAATATGGAAATGTTTTTACATGATCATACATCTGCCTTCTGAATGATGGGGTAGGAGGAGGAAGGTAGAGAGTTTGGAACTCAAAATTATAAAAGATGAATGTTAAAAATGTAATGGGGGGAATATGTGTGTGTGTGTATTTCATATATATATGAGAAAGTTTTTCCTCACATCAAACCTATGTCTGTAACTTAACATCTATCAAATCTACTTCTCTTTTTGCTGTAAAGAGTACAAGTCTGAATCTCTTTCCACATTGCAGGCTCTTTTACAATTATATGAAAACATTTATTAAGCCCCCACCCACCCAAGTCTTCTCTTAAAAACAGAGCACCTAACTGTCTTTGATATGTTTAAGTAACCTGGAACAAATGAATTGCTAACAGAGCACTGACAGATTGGTTAAATCACTATCAATATCTCTGAAATTCAAAAGGGAAGGCATGACTACAGCAGTTTTTCTGAAAAAAAGGCCTTGGTGTTTTAGTGGACTCAATTGTAAGGCTTAATAGACATGCAGAGTACAAATTTCCTTTTTTTTTTGGGACAAAGTTACTACACTGGCACATCAGGGCTGAGCAGTTTACCTTGAACACATACCAAAGTTCCCTGAACACAGTAAGGATTCTGTAACTTCTTGAAGTGAATTAATGCTGTAAAGATGATTTTTCTAGATTTTAGCAACGTTGGACCATTATAGTTTAGACTAGTAAATTAGGCGAATTTAGAATTGGTTGAATGATCAGACCCAAAAATATGATATCCACGATGTAAAGTCAACTTAAAGAATTTCTAATAATCTATATTTGGTACTGTATTGCTAACTACTTTTATCAATGACTTAAATACTGGTGGATGATACCAAGCTGGATGATAGGTAAAATGTTGGTGACAGTGTCAGGATTCAAAATTATCTTGAAAGGTTAGAACACTGGGATAAATCAAATATTATTAAATTTAATAACAAATGTAAAATCTTACAATTGGGTTCAAAGAATCAATTTTACAAGTGAAAGAATGTCAAAAAAAGTAGTTTCTCTGAAAAAGATCTCAGGGTGTTAGTAGACTGTAAGCTCAACTGTATAATATGACATGAGAAAATGTAATTTTTGGTTGTTTAAGGAGATCTACAGGGTACAGAATTATGTAGTAACAGTCCCATTATGCTGTGTGAAAAACTGGGAATACACCTGAAAAATACTATGATAAGTTCTCAGAATCAGATTTTATGAAAGAAACTCATGAACTGAAGAGATTATCTAGAGAAGGATAACCAGGGTGCTTTAAGGACGCAAGCCTGTTAATATATAGACTGATCAAAGGAAAGAAAAATGCTTGGCCTGGAGAAGATGATTTAAAGGGGCCATGATAGCAGTACGGAAATATTGAGAAGACTCGTCATCTGGAAGAGGGAATAGATTTACTCTGTGGTCTCAGAAAGCAGAAAGTAGCAATTGGTAGAATTCAACTCAATTGAACAAATACTTATTAAATACTTATTCTGTATCAAGAACTGTGCTAGGCACTGGGAATATAAGGAAAAAGTTAGAAGTTACGCAGAAGTAAATTCAAGTGTGACTTAAAAACAAAAAAGGCCGAAGCAACCCAACCCTAACAAGCAGAGAGTTATCCAGAAATGGAATATGCTACCGTCAGGCTCTTCACATTTGTAAATACTATAACAATTGTTATAAATATGCTAATTTTTTTTCAATTTAAGCAATATTACAAATCCAAAATACTTCACTTAACTTTAAAACTATGGATGTATTTTGCAAATTGTTTTCAGGGCACTTAAAACTTTTTAAATAAAAGTGATATATAGAACAAAGCTATTATATAACGAGCATCTAAAACACCTTTGTTTAAGGTCTAAGTTATACTTTTTATCAGATAATTTTTTTTAAGTAGTGAACAACGAAAGGGAAAAGTATAGTAAAGTCAATTCATCAAATTAAAATTACTGCTGCTCAAAATAATTTCTCTGGTCAAAATAATCTTGAGCTATAGGTTTTTAAAGGTTATTTCCTAAACAGAAACCACAGGTAGGGGTTTTCCAGGTAAGTACAACTTCTTGCCATCAACTATTACATTTTTTTGTAAGTTTCAATCTGTCTGTACAGATATGAAGAAAAAGTTCATATTTTAAAAGTTTTCAAAGAACTTGAGAGTCAAGTTTAAAGGGAAAACTACCTTTTTAAGTGTGAGCTGATTCTACTTAATCTACCTAAAACTTTTAAATTCCAGTTAAAAGAGTCAGATTCAGGAAACATGTCTGCCAGGAGCTAATGAAAAATAAACCCTATAATAACTGGTCTGCATTACCAGAGATTTTTGGTACCTGTACTTTGTTTACCTTTAAAAGCTTAAAATACCATAGCTTGTAAGACCATCAATTGATAAACATTTAAAAATCTACTATGTGCCTGGCACTGTGCTGAGGACACAAAAAAGGCAAAAGAGAGTTCCTGTTCTTAAGAAACTTAACAATGTAATGGGAGAGACAATGTGAAAACAATTATGTACAAAAAAGCTATACAATATAAAAAGAAAGTGATCAACAGACTAAAATTAGGAGGATCAGGAAAGGCTTTCTATAGCAGGAAGAATTTCAGATGGGCCATGAAGGATAATATGGAATCCAGAAGGCAGAGATGAGAAGGAAGATCATTTCGTGCATAGGGGAGGAGTCAGTAAAAATACCCAGTCAGAATATGAAACAATAAGGAGGTTGTTGTCACTAGTTTAAAGAGTAGATAGGGGATATATCTAACATATTAGCAGACTGGAGGGGAGGGTTATAGGTAATGAAGGGCTCTGAATGCCAAACATAAGTTTTATATTTAATCCTGGAGACAACAGGAACAGACTGGAATTGAGAAGGGGAGTAACATGGCCAGACCTGCACTTTAGAAAAATTACTTTAGTGGCTGAGGGAAAGATGGACTGGAGTGGGGAAAGACTTGTAACGGGCTGACCAACAAGCAGATTACTGCAACATTTAAGTATGAGAAGATGAGGATCTGTTACCAGGGTGATCAAAAAGGTCATGTCTCTTCCCTTTTCCAGTCCCTCAAATATCTGAAAATAGCACTGAAGAGAGTTACCAATGGCTTCCCTTAAATCTTTTCTTCACTAAGTTAAATATTCTTAGTTCCTTCAACCAATTCATCAATGGGAACAACTTAAGGCCTTTCATCAATCAATTTACAAAAATCCATACTAGATAAGTAATGTGCACAAGGATAGAGAGCAGCCTGAACTCATTCCCAGGTCTATGCTTCTTATTCTAAAGCTCTACTATGATGCATTACTGCTTTTCTCCCCTTTGTGCATATTTTTACCTTTTCCCACTGATAACCAGTATTTCAAGCCTATGGGTACGAAATATAAACACAGGATATCAATGGGACCACTTAAACTATATCAATGCAATATGGTTCAACAAATCATAAACTCATTTTACAGATGAGAAAACTACCTAGAGACGTTAAATGACCTGTGCATAGCAGCAAAGCCTATATTCAAATAGCCTCTAAAAATTAAGTGTTCTTTATAATACATACCATGATATTTATACACACATATATGCATATATAGATACACCATGTGTGTACATATATACTCACATACATACTGTTTCTTCTACATACATATAGCTTCCTACACACACACACACACACACACACACACACACACACACACATACACGTACATACATACACACATATATAAACAAATTATCTATGGTACCTGTGAGATTATATGATATAATATATAAAACGCATTTAAGTTAAAAGCAATTAACTGACCCAAATCATGCTACAGCACAGGACACTTTAGCACTTCGATATTAAATGGGATCAAAGTAGCACTAGCTATGGCACAACAAAATATCTTATTTTCCTTTTGCAAACTGGTCAAAGAAAACATTTCCGGGGTGGCTAGATGGCACAGTGAATAGGACACAGGCCTTGGAGTCAGGAGGACCTGAGTTCAAATCTGGCTTCAGACACTTAACACTTACTAGCCGTGTGACTTTGGGCAAGTCACTTAACTCCAATTGCCCTGCCCTCCAAAAACCAAAAAAAGAAAAAAGAAAACATTTTCCATTAGTGCATACAATTATGCAATTATCAGAGACATACTAGGTACTGTTGCCACTAGCAAAAAAACAAAGATCAGGGCTTCAGAATTTAGTAAATAAGTAGGACGCATAAAATATAAACTAATATGCAAAATGCAGTAAGGCAGCATAATACTAAAATACAACAAATACTTTAACAAATGTTTCCTGGTTCAGGTTAGGAAAATCAGTACAATTTGGGTTAAAAATTACATCTAATTTTCAACACATAAAAAAATCTAAGAACTAAATTTAGAAAAGGACTTGACAAAATAATTATATTTCCATACATAATTATTTGTGCCAATATTGCCATATTTCATCCATTTTGGCTAGACCAAAGAAGGTGGGAAGGTATATTAATGTGTAATGAATTCAAAAAAGTAGAGTAATCCAAGTGGGAGGTAATGAAACCCTGAACTTAAGTGGTAGTTGTTTGAGAAGCGAAAAGGGGATTGACACAAGAATGTTGTGGAAATAAAAATGACACAATCTGGCAAATAATTGGATATGAAGAGGAAAGAGGTGAGGGTAGGGTCAAGATTGTAAATTGAGGACATGTAAAAACAGCAGTGCCCTTGCCAAAAAGAAGTTGAGAAAAGAGCTGAGTTTGGAGGAAAATACAAGTTTAAGATATCTATGGACATGCATCCAACAAGTAACTGTGATATATGATTGGAGCTCAGAAGAGACTTGGTCTGGATAAATAAATGTGTGAAATTATCTGCACAGAGATGATCATTAAACCAAAGGAAGCTGAAGATCCTACCAAATAAGAGTGCAAAAAGAGAAGAAAAGGCCTAGAAGAGAGCCTTCAGGTATGGTTACAGGGCATAACATAGAAGATAAGTAAACAAAACAGACTAAGAAAGAGTAGTCAAACAGGCAAGGTGAAAACCAGTGGTGTCACAAAAGCCGGAGAAAAGAACATTCGGGTGGAGAGCTGGTCAACAACATGAAATGAGCCTGATAGATGGCCATGGGGGTGGAACACCAGGGGATCTGGTAAATAAAAGATCCTAGAAGAGAAAACATTACCTGACCTGGGCTCTCAAGAAAATTAAAGATTCTAAGAGGTCAGGGTGGGAATGTACATTCTTTGTATGAGGGATAATTTGTGCTCAAAGTTACAGTTACAAGAGATAATAGACAGGAGAGGGGAGACACACAAACCAGAGATACCAATTAGGAAATATACAGGCAAGAGGTAATAACCTGAACTGGGGTGGTAGCAGTCATGGATTAAGAAAGAGAATGGTTGTGACAGATGTTGTAGACACAGAATGAGCAAAACTTGGAAACTGATTTTTTTACAGAGAATGAGGAATAAAGAGTCGTGGACTTGGGTGACTGACTACAAGGATAGCAGTGCCCTTATAGGAATGAGGAAGTTTCAAGGAGGATCAGGTTTAGAGAGGAAAAATAATAATATTTATAAAAAACAATGTAAATTAAAAAATAATTTTACACACGTTCAGTTTGATATGCTGGTAGAACACTCAGATAGAGATGTCCAGGAGGCAATCGATAAGATGGAATACTAGTCTGAAGAAACAGTGCATCCAGATACATAAAATCTGGAATCATTTGCACACAGATAACTGTCTCCATTGGGCCTGATGAGATCATTAAGAGAGAGCATAAAATGCCAAGAGAAGAGGCCCAACAAGAGGGGTAAGACACCTGTCTCCCCATTCACATTCTCCACATTTACAAAGCATAAGACAGTGATCCAGCATAAGATGCTGGAAAGGAATATTGGGGGGGGGGGAGAGAAATGAAGAATAATACAGTGCCTCAGAAGCTAAGGAAAGAAAAACTAAAGAAGGGAAAGGTATTGACTGAATTCTTACCCTTCCTTTTCAAACTAATCAATAGCTACCTCTTCCACATTGCCTTCCTCACCTCCCAGTAGATAATGGTTTCTCCCCACTATTCTACATTATGATTTTATGTATCTTTAATATAATTATTAATTCACTTCTGTAGCATTAAAGGTTTTAGAGAATACTTTTCTTATGACAATCCTCAGAGATATTGAAATTTTTACTACCATTTTAAAAATGGGGAAAAAGAACAAAAGTAACACAGCTATTAAGTGGCAAAGCTACCAGTAAATGGCAGAGTTGGTTCTAATCCAGGACATTCTTTCCCCTCCACTCTTCTTCTATTATGCTTACCATGTATCATTATTGCCCTTGAATATAATTTATATTTCTACTACACTGTGAGGTCCATGATAGCAAGAAATGTTTATCTAAACTTTCATTCTCCTTCAGGACCCTGTACAGCACTCTGCACAAAATAGGATTTTACTTAATGTTTTTTTGATTATTTTCTTCCATTCTTCCAGAATAAGGCATAATGTAGTGAGATCCATACCCAGAAAGGCAATTTCTAAGAAAACTTAAAATGATACTGGTTCAATGACAAAAAAGCAATATAACTTGAAAGAAGTTCCTCAAAAAGGAAGGAAAATTAAAAAAAAACCTATGAGATAAAGTTGAACATATCTCAAGAACTATAGAAATTTTTTTAAAAACCACCTATTTTACATGTGCAAAAGACATAAAGCTGAACAGATCTTAAGAACTAAGAACATACACAAATTATCTAGCACTAGCTTTCTAAGGAAGAATCTAAAGAAAAATGAATATTGTACCACATATATGCACATAGAAATAAGTTATGATGCTTAAGTATATATCAAAATGGAAACTTTCTAATACTCAGATAAATTATCAAGAATTTTTTTTAGCAAAGGAAAAATAGACTTTTAAAAAGATCTTCCTGGGAATTAGAATTTTATTCCTGGCGGGCTCCTGGTGGAAGCAGCATAACTTTCCCAGCATCTGGAAGCTGGGCCACTACTTGCTGGACTGAGAATTGAGTTGGAGTTTTTTTGAGACCAGAATCTTAAAGGCTGAAGTAGCTGCCAAGAAGGCCACGTGGAAGGCTAAGATTTCTTCTGGGTCCTAGGGACAACCAAACTGCTGGAGGACATGAAGAAATATGACTGGAATGCTATTACTTTGTTTGTGGCTTGGTTGATCCTTGAGTACCTTGAGTACAGAATTTGTGAAGGTTGAAAGATGTGCTGGACCCCGTGAACTTCAGTGTGTAGCAGGAACTGCCTGGAGGACTGCACAAGGACCTGGGAGCTGCCTGCCTCTGAATCCAGGTGACTGGTGGATTCAGGTAGGAGCTGGGACCATGGAAGGGAATCCAGGGAATCTGAGAGACCACCCAGAGTCAAGATGAAGAAAAGGCCTCTCCTTGGATACTGAATACTATAATGAAATTGAAGTTTACTAGAAACAAAGGGGTGGTGGGTTTGTGTGATTTTCTAATGACTGTACTTAGTGATTAATGATACTTAGTAATTGTGAATCTGGATAAGTGACTGATTGACTTAACTGGTGTACAGTTTGTGTATTTTCTAATGATTGTATTTAGTGAGTAACTCTACTTAGTAACTGACTGCTAGATAAGTGACTGATTAAGTTAATCTATGATGGCCCCATGAGTAGAAGACTGAGTATTGTATTGAGATGACTGAAAGGACAGAAACCTCCTTAGGGATATCAGATGATTGTTCTTTTGTTCTTTGTTCTAAACACTGTGACCACTTTGCTGAAAACTACAGGGCCATTTTAATGTTCAGCTGTTGTGAACACTATATAGTGATTTTCTGTGATAAGATATAATTGTGATTTGTTGTGAATGTCTCCCTTGATTTGTTATGGAATAAAGTGTCCACTTAAAAAACAACAACAAAAAAAAACCTTCCCTTGAGGGGGCAAAGCCAAGATAGTGGCATAGAAGCAGGAAAACTCCGTGGTTACACCCATAACCACCTCAAATACCTATAAAATGTGACTCTAAAAAAATTATAGAGTTAGAGAACCCACAAAGTGATAGAGAGAAACAAATCACCTGCTGAAGGCAGCCCAGCAGGCAGACAGGAAGGGTTCATCAAAGCAAGCTGGGGGGTCAAACCCAGCCCAGTGTGAGACCATGATTTTAGCCCCAAGGAGGCCCCAACCAGCAGCTACAGTAGACTTTGAGAGAGTCTGAACGGACTGATCCACTGAACCAGCAACAGAGGTGGTTTCCAAAATTATCAACCTATAGATGCCAAAGAAAAAATGAGAGGTCGGTGTAGAACTCTGTTGGAACTAGGGGGGTAGGAGGAGCATATCCGACCCCTGTCCACAAAGCTAGAAGTGGTGGAGGTATGGTGGCCCTGCAGCTGCTTCCACCCAGCTTCAGAGCTCCTGGTCTGCAGATTGTAGGTGGGCCAAGCAACCATTCAGAGGATAATCACTCTTGCTTTACCATGCCTGGATCTGGATCACAGTCTCAGGTGGTGGTCCTGAGGTGTGTGACCAGTGAGCCACAGTCTGTGAGGGCTGCAGAGATGGCACCCTCCTAATAGCGCTGGCAGTTGCAAAAACCCCAGAGATTTGGGACAAAGCTCTCCCTTCTGGAAGCAGAGTTCTACTGTGGCAAAGAGCTCAAAAGTCAAGTAATTCAGAGGCAACATGAGCAAGCAAAGGAAGCGAAGCAAGCACAGCCATCCAACTTTAGATTTCTTTTGGGGGGACAAAAAAAGATCAAAGCATGGAATGGGAGGAAGACAACAAAGTCAGAACTCCAGCACCAAAAGCTGCCAAGAAAAAGATGAACTGGTTACAGGCCATGGAAGAGATCAAGAAAGACCCTGAAAATCAAGTAAGAGAAGTGGAAGAAAAATTGGGAAGAGAAATGAGAATGATGCAAGAAAATCATGAAAAGAAGTCAACAACATGAATAAAGAAAATAACATGTTAAAAAAAAGATGAACTCAAATAGCAAAAGAGGTCCAAAAAGTCAATGAGAATGCCTTAAAAAACAGAATTTGTCAGATGGAAAAAGAATTTCAAAAGCTCACTGAAGAGAATAATTCCTTCAGAATTAGATTGGAGCAAATGGAAAATAATGACTTTATGAGAAATCAAGATACTATCAAACAGCTCCAAACAAATGGAACAATAGAAGACAATGTAAGATATCTCACTGGAAAAACCACTAACCTGGAAAATAGATCCAGGAGAGATAATTTTAAAATTATGGGATGACCTGAAAGCCATGATCAAAAAAAGAAATTAGAGATCATCCTTCAAGAAATTCTCAAGGAAAACTGCCCTGATATTTTAGAACCAGAGGACAAAATAGAACTTGAAAGAATTTACTGATCACCTCTTGAAAAAGATCCCAAAAGGAAAACTCCTAGGAATATTATAACCAGGTTCTGAAGTTCTTAGATGAAGGAGAAAATATTACAAGCAGCCAAGAAGAAACAATTCAAATACTGTGGAAACACAATCCGGATAACACAAGATCTAGCAGCTTCTACATTAAGGGACTGAAGGGCTTGGAATATGATATTCTGGAGGTCAAAGGAGCTAGGATTAAAATCAAGAATCACCTACCCAGCAAAACTGAGTATAATGTTTCAGGGGCAAATATGGTCATTCAATGAAATAGAGGACTTTCAAACATTCCTGATGAAAAAACCAGAGTTGAATAGAAAATTTGACACTCAAATACAAGAAGCAAAAAAAGCATGAGAAGGTAAACAGGGAAAAGAAATCATAAAGAAGTTACCAAAGTTGAACTATTTACATGCCTACATGGAAAAACAGTAATTTTAACTTATGAAACTTTTCTCAGTATGAAGATAGCTGAAGGGAATATAAATGTGTATACACACACACACACACGTGTGTGTACATACATATATGTCTATATAGGAGGGTATATGTGCATATGAATACATATGAGTATATATTATATATATATATACATATATATATGATATATATATATATATAGTGCAGGTATACATAGACAGAGGGCACAAGATCCAATGAATAGGAAGGGATGATATCTGAGAGGTGAGAGAAGAATATAATGAGAGGCTTTGGGGAGAGACAGAATGGGGTAAATTATCTCATATAGAAGAGGCAAGAGATAACTATTACAATGGAGGGGAAGAACAGGAAGGCAAAAGAGAATGGGTCAACCTTAATCTCATTGAATTCGGCTTAGGGAGGGAATAACATATACACTCAATTGGGTGTCTTATCCTACAGGAAAATAGGGGAGAAGGGAGTAAGAGAAAAGATGATAGAAGGGAGGGCAGAATGGGAGAGAGGGTAGTTAGAAGCAAAAGAAAACTTTTGAAAAGGGACAGGGTCAAAACAGAAAACAGAACAAGTAGGGGGCAGGATAGGATGGAGGGAAATATAGTCAGTCTTTCACAATACATCCACTATGGAAATGTTTTGCGTAACTATACATGTACAACCTATATTGAATTGCTTATCTTTCCAGCAAGGGTGGGTGACAACGAAAGAAAGGAAAGAATCTAGAATTCAAAGTTGTAAAATCAAATGTTTAAAAAGAAAATTTTTTTTTTACATGCAATTGGGAAATAAGATATACAGGCACTGGAATATGGAGATCCATCTTGCCCTACCAGAAAGTGAGAGGAAGGAGGATAAAGGACAAAGCAGACGGGGAGGGGGTATACAGTGGGATCACTGGGGTGATGGGTAGGGAAAAGACAGGGAGAAAATCTGTAACTCAAAATCATGTGGAAATGAATGATGTAAACTCAAAATAAACATAAAATTTAATTTAAAAAATAAAATAAAAATGTTCCCTTAACTAGAATGCACGATGGAATCGTGTGATCATATGGAGTATATCCGTAGTATCAATCGAAAAGATTACATTTAATGATGTTTTACTCATTTTGACTTAAATAAAAATGAAAATTTTGATTGCAACATTCCCTCCAATCTTAGAAGTTGTAAAACAAGAAATATGCTACAGAAAACAGAGCACATAGGAAAAAGAATTTAGTGTTGCAATCAAATAAAAATTAAAACAAAGGTAATGCTATAATAATAGTATAGGAGTAATATTCCATGGTAATTATTCATAAAAGGTTAAGAAGTCCAAATAAATGACTGCAATTTTCACAAAACCAAGTAATTTTACCTCCTTGTTCATTCTCTATTATCTACAAGCAGTCTAAGAACTGACAGTATTCCCTGGTGCTATGTATTTTATTACATATTACATTTATTATATATTTCAAATCAGGTCTTTCCAAAATTAAACTTCCCAGATCAATAATTATGTAGTCCTGCTTAAAATCCTCCAAAGAGAATAAACCCAATTCACCCCAAAGGAGTCCATTTCACTTCTGCATAGGTCTCTTAGGAAGTTTTTCCTTATATAAGGACTAAATTTTATGGCCTGCTATTTCTACCCATTGTTCTTTGGCCTTTCGTGGCCAAGGAAAAGGAGCAATCATTATTCCACATGGCAGCTCTTTACTCAAAAACAATAGTCATGTTCTCTGTAACTCTTCTCTTTCCCAGTTCTTTCAATTAATCTTTGAATAGAATGACCTCTAGTCTCTTCATCATCAAGGTCATCCTTCCTCAATATGCTTTCAAGCTTATCAATGCCATTCCTAAAATGTTTAGGCACTTCAGCCTAAACACAACACTCTAGATGTGATATGACCAAGCTAAAGTACAGTGGAACCACTGCCAATCTCAGAAAGCACAGCATGTCTACCTTAATACAATTTAGAACAGAATTTGTTATTTTTGTTCTTATACTATTAGTTCATTCTGCTAGTTCCAGTTCTTTTACACATTAATTATCTTAGAAACATCTCACCATCCTACACTTAAAAAGATGATTTTTTGAACCCAAATGCTGAATTTTATATTTATCCCTGCTAAGTTTCATTGTATTAGATTCATCCAAAAATTCCAGCTTACTGAGATCTTCTTGGATTCAAAACTGTCAATGCATGTGTTAGTTTTTACACCTAGCCCCATGCCTTTGGCACATCCAATATGTATGCCATATGTGCCATTCAAAATCATCCATAAACATGTTAAAAAGTACATAAACCAACACAGACCCTTAAGGGACTTCAATATAGATGTCATTCCAAGTCTACAGTAAACTATGAAAGACTATTCTTTGAGTCATTTTCCTTAAGAATGGAACAAGAGACTTAGCAAATACTAAATGTTTTGCTAAAATCTAATTAATTACATAGACAAAAGTCCTATGATCTAACAACTTATTAATTATGCCCAAAGAAAAATTGTATTGGTTGACGAAGCCAAGCTTGCTTTTCACAAAAACCACTTTCTTTCTAATACTCACAAGCCATCATTTAATAAATTATTTTATGGATCTGCCAAGAAGGGAAGATCACTAGTCTAAAGTCTGTAGCATCAGCTTTCTTTTTTTGCAAAATTGTTAAACATTTCTCCAACTCTACAACTTTGCTCTTGCCTTCTGGTCACAAATGTCAGGTACTTCAGGATCCCTAATATAATTTTCTGAATTTTGAGATAATATCATTAAGTGCATCTAGATATTCTCCTACCAACTCTCAGTACCTTGGGTTTCAGCTCCCTACTAAACAATCTATTCTATCCTCCCTATCCAAAGAGCAATCTCCTTGGCAGAAAAAACAAGACACAATGAGTTGGCTAGATCTGCGTACTATCTTCATCAATTATTATCCTATCCAGTTCTAGTTCTCCTTTGAATTTCTTTTCAACCTTAACATATCTAAAAAAAAAAAGTCAGAATCATAGTTCAAAGTTGGAAGAAAACCTGAGGTCAATCTATTCTAACCCCTTCTTTTTTATATATGAGGAAAATCTTTGCA
The DNA here is from genome assembly GCA_028646575.1 of Pseudocheirus occidentalis. NCBI lineage: Eukaryota > Metazoa > Chordata > Mammalia > Diprotodontia > Pseudocheiridae > Pseudocheirus > Pseudocheirus occidentalis. Next base: position 293,752,545 of record CM053593.1, read on the forward strand.
ATTAGTTTGTCATGGTACTGAAATTGCTCTCAAGGGGCCAGAGAGAAGGAGCTTGCCCTTACTTACTTATAATTAGCAGTAGCAGGACTGAAACGTAAATTCTCTAACTCTATATACAGCATTTTTCCCTGGGCTATTCAGCCTTCCAAAAGGAAATCATTGTCTCAGATGTCCCTGGCTAACCCATTCACATCATTGCTAATTGTCCACCAGTCAGTCACTTTTCCTAAGCTGAGAGAAGACCAAAGTCTCTAAGTCTTTCTTGCTGTCTTTAGCATTCAACATACACCTCAACTCATTCAGAATAATGGAAGACGCCACATTATTTTTACAGTACTATAATGCTCTTATTTCATTCCATCTTCCATGACTCTTTTTTAATGATGTAGATGAATAAGTTCCCCATGCATTCACATCAATCTTTTTAGATAGCTCTCCTTTCCTTCCTCATTAGTTATTTATGTTTGTGTCTTCAGAGTATTTACTTCATACTTCTTGGACTGCCTTACTCTTTAGAAGCTAGTTTTACCAGCTGTTACCCACACACTTTGCATTTGTGTTGTTCGTTCTTTGCTTGGAAAAAGTCTCCTAAGAATAGTGCCTGGTCATCTCTTCTAAAATTCATGTTAAATCTATTATTCTCTATACCATCTAGGTTCACATACATTTGGATAATTTTCTTTCTTGCCTTCTGTCTTCAGTTTAACCACCTGTGTTAAATTTGCAAGAATCCAAGAAAATATGTTTTTGCCAATACTTGATACATACACTTCATCACAGTAGCAGGTGCAGTGTAAAAGAGTATTTAACAAGGAAGTGACAGGGCATAAATACCTATGTAATTTTGAGCAGGCCAGTTAACCTTTCTGGGCCTCAGATTTATCTGTAAAATGCTATGTGTTGGGGATAAGAAGGAAAGTGGAAAAGTCCAGAAGATTAGATGATTTCTAAAGCCCCTTCAACAATCCTAAGAGCCTGGGCAAGAGCCCACCTTACCTATATTTAAATTGTGGTCTGGAAATCCAAATCCCATTTTACACACTATGTTATTAGCCAGCTATACACTTTCTAAAACCTGTCTCTCGATTCTAATGCCCCATTTTCAATAAGCCACAGTAACTGAATTGTAAGCAGTGCATAGTATTTATCATCTGATAATTCTCTGAAGGTTCTTCCAAATGGTCAAGTTTCTTTCCTTGAAGAAAAACACATCTCCGGGCGGCTAGGTGGCGCAGTGAATAGAGCACCGGCCCTGGAGTCAGGAGTACCTGAGTTCAAATCCGGCCTCAGACACTTAACACAAAAAGAACTAGCCGTGTGACCTTGGGCAAGTCACTTAACCCCAACTGCCTTCCAAAAAAAAAAAACACATCTCTCTATTATTTATGGCATATCAACAAATATCCACCTTGGCACCCCTCAGTAAGGAGCTAATAATAACCAATACTCACCTCTTTTTCGCTGACAATTGCCATATGACCTCTCTCCTGATGGGAACTGTAGATCCACATCATCATTCTTTGAATAAAAAGAAGCTTCTTCCTGAGAGGATCCAGTTCTCCCCTTTAAGGAAAGTACTATATATCAATTACTTAGCTGCAAATATATAGTGGTCCTTTCTCTCTCGTTTGCCTTATTTTTCTACCATCTGATCTACAGTCACAAGTTAGTATTTATCCTCTTCCTCTGAAGAGATTTCAGAATTTTCTCATTTCTTTCTAAAGCACATTATTTTCCCTAAACCCTCAAGACATGTTCTTCCAAGATTTTTTACCTTTTCCTTTGTGTTGCAGATCAATTTGCACTTTGACTAAGGATAGCTATTCTTTTATATTGGTAGAAATATAATGTACTTTCTGCATATCACTAAATTATTCCCTTTCACACACTCCTCCTTCATACTTGCCTTATATGATATCCTTGATCTTTTGGGATTCTTGCTAATAGCTTACCCTAATACTTTTATTTATCAATTAACAAGCATTTATAAAATCCTTACTATGTTCTATTCCCTAGGATAACCCTGAGATGTAAATTTATTGCCTGTGGGCTTCCCACCTACTTTAGAGAAAATGCAACCTGTCACCTTTATTAGCTGGGCAATTAGTCACCTATCAAGCAAATAGAAGTTAGTTCATACAAATCCAATTACCAGAAAAGTTTTTTCTAATTAATCTAATTATTTACCACTTTTCCCCTCTTATTCGCTTTCAGAAGATATTTTAAGATCTCTTCTCACTTCTCTAGCCAGAATGCTGAAATTTCACTCAATAACCAAAAGCAACTACATTTCTTCTCCACAATTCTCTCAACCATATTTAACCTATAATTTCATAGCTATCATGACCTCAAGTCCCTAAATCAGGGGTGGGGAACCTGTTACCTGCGGCCTTCTGGGTTCTTGGGTGCAGCCTTTTGACTGAGACCAAGTTTTACAGAACAAATTATTTTATTAAGGGGATTTGTTCTGTGAAGTTTGGATTCAGTCAAAAGGTCACAGCTGAGGATTTATATGGCCACATGTGGCCTTGAGGCTACAGGTTCCCCACCTCTGCAAACCCATGCCTATTTTCCCAATCTTACCTACTATGCCTTCACTTGTCTCTAGTCTACAATTTTTCTCATAAATATTTTGCTAAATACCTACCATAGGATTCCCTGACTCACTAACTCCCATCTATCTTGACTTAAAAATCATTACTATGTAATCCTCTTCCCTACTTTAGTATTACTAAATCAAAAGTCTAAAGTTCACTCTAATCCTCCATATAAACAAACTGCTACACTGCCTAACATAAACTCCATTACTATTTGACAATCCTAACTTATCCTTAACTTCCTATCTTCTTTCCCACAAGGACCATTCCAAACCTTCTCTTTTCTCAGGATCATGGAACTAGAGGTAGAAGGGGCTTTACAGGTCATCTAGTCCAGCCCCTTGATTTTACAGATTAGGAAACGAAGGCCTAGAGAGGTTAAATAACTTGCCTGATACAGCCACAACCCTTACCCTTAAAACAAATGTCGTCTTCTATTCAACGAAGAACAAATTGAGCTATCTCATCCTATTATTCAAGTCTCTCACAAATTACCCATTCTCCTTCCATACGATCACAAAACAAACATATCTGTTTCTCGTTAAGGTCAATCTCTCTACCGATATCCTTGATCACATTTCCTCACAACTCCTCCAGGACTTTTTAAAGTAATATCCTCAATATTTTCAATCTTCCTAATCTCTCCTTCATCAAAGGCTTCATACTATGCATCTACATACTCAGGTCTCCCAAATGTTAAAAAGACATTCCCTTTATTTTGCCATCTTATCTACTCATCTATCATTTCTCCCCTTACATTCAGTACTAAGTATTTGGGAAAAAAATTATCTTTCACCAGTGTTTCTACTTCTTCACTACTCACTAACCCTTTGATATCTGGCTTTTGCCTCCACTGTATAGAAACTGCTCTCTCAAATGTAATCAACAACTTCTTAATCATAACAATCAATACATGTTTTAGTTCTCATCCTCCTTGATCCCTCTGGGACTTCTAACAGATGACAGTATTTTCCTAATGAATAATTACTACGACTTCTGAAACACCATGCCCTCCTAGTTCTTCTATTTATTCTATATTCCCTTCATTGCATCCTTATCCTTTTCCTGAGTACTTAATGTTAAGTATTCCCCCACCCTTCACACTTCTCTCTCACTTGGCAATCATATCTACTCTGACAGTTTCAAATATATTTCTTTGCAAGTAGTGCCTAAATCTACTCTCTAGCCCTGGATTCTTTTCTGATACACATTTAAAGTAATAAGAAAGAACTGAGAAGATAGCAAAAATGACTGACAAAGATCATGGATGGGTTGGAGAGCACACAAAATAGGGACTGGTCAAAAGAAATAGAAAAATTCAGCCTGAAAAAAAGATGACTTCGAAGAGATAGTACAGCTGTTTTCAAATATGTGAAGGTTGTTCTGTTAAAAGATTTAATGTATTCTGGTGGGTTCCAGAGAGAATTAGGAATATTGTAGTGAGTGGAAAAGCAGATTTAGGTTTTAAGAAAAACCTCTATGACAATTAGAGCTTTCCTAAGTGAATGGGCTGCCTTGGGAAGTACTGAATTTTCCAACACTAGAGTTCTTTAAGCGTAGTTTGCTTAATTAATTATTATAAGATGTTAGAAAGAATAGGCTGGATTACAATGTATGGTGTGGGAGGATCATGGGAAAGGGAAAATTGGTAAAGAAGATGTTCTTTGAGAATAGGACTTAGATTTTTGGATCATGGTTTAAAATACAGGAATTTAAGGACTAGTAAGAACGTCTTTAGCTGGAATCTTACAAGGAAAGCAGAAGGAAAACAAATGCCTAAGTATACTCATCAAACTACATACCAAGCAGAATAGCTATGATGCAGGAAAAAAAACCCAGAATTTTATAAGATATATTATCAAAGAAAAAGTCAGTAATTAAATCTATGACCAGGACTTTAGGATTACAGATCCCAAAGAGGTTGGGAAAGACTTCAGAAATCAACTAGTATGCACCACCAACCCTCTCCTCACCCCTCACCCCATCTGACAGATGCCACAAAGTATAAGTAAAAATTAAAACAAACTAAATATTCTAGTACAAGAAGGAAAATTTGTCCTCACAAGGTATCACCAACACTCTGATTAAGACTCATGACTATAATATAACCTAAGATAAGCAGGATACATAATCTTATTCAAGATAAGCAGAAGAGATAAAAGAAGTTGAGGGGAGGGTGAAATAAGCCTTTTAGGGATGCTGTCAGCTAAAATGGATAGACATCCTTGTCTGAGTCAGAGACTTGGATTCCAGTCCTGCCTGCCACATGCTAGTCATATGATTCTGGGCAAGACATTTAACCTCTCACTGCCTTAGATGATTCTGAGACTGTAAATTACAAAAAAGGGAGTTTCCATTTCAGGAGTTCCCTACACTAAAGCAATCGTGATCAGGACTGGGGAAAAATTTTTTTAAAGATGGGTAAATTCAGTCTAGCCATAATGATTTCTTCAAATGACAAAGGCCTTAGGGAACAAAAATTGACTTGAAATCAGCACAAAAGTATAGAAGCATCATTCTCTGGTACTGATTACTATATAGGTATTAATTACTATCATAGATTTTAAATCATACTATTAACAGTAATGGTATTTTTTAACAAACTGTTTATTGCCAATAAATTATTAAATATATAAGATATATTTTGAAGATCCACAATTTTGTTAGTGGAGGCACTCCCTTCCTTCCACTAATTGATGCAGATGGTAACCCCTCCATGCCTTAAGGCATCAGAGTAGAGATTTAGTAGAAATCCATAAAAGGTGAAATCTACATATACTTTCATCATGTTAATGCAAAAAATTACCATAGACTATATAACAAAAAACAAAAATAAATGTTTTAAATTAGCCTCCTTCAACAATACTTAAACAATTAGGCTTGAGTTTCCTTTGGAACTTCTCTAAGTGAGCAATAACTGAATTTCTTATGAAGTAAGCACTAAAAGAATGACTAGCACAAAATTCTGAGTATATGAACTCTATTTGAAGAGGATAAAATTTTGTATTTTCAAATCAGACATAGAGAAAATGAATTTGTCAAACAACATTGTAGTATAACTCTGACTTTGCTTCTAATTAGTTTATGACCAAAGGAAAAATACTTAACCTTTCCAGATCTTAGGTTGTTCATTTGCAAAATGAAGAGACTGATTCAAATGACTTCATGGTCTGTTCCATTTCTAAAATCTATTACTATAGGTATATAAAGTTTCTTTTGAAATTTTGATGTAGGATATAATTTATTTGTGCTGTTTTAAGGGAATGCCCCTCTCTCTCTCTGGTATATTCTTAATATAATTTCAAGACTGATAGCTAAATTAAGGCATAATAAATTATAAAAGGAAGCAGAGTTTACAAATTTTCTTCAATCCTTGATATTATTTGCATTATCCTAAATTTCATAGTCAGATGGTACTTCTGGGATTAAAATAAAATAAGGTTTTTAGTTGCTTGAAATTAACATAATTCTGAATCAAATTAGATGGAAAAATGTGAAATAAGGACTAAAATGTACTCTGTATTAAAATGCTATCACTAACCAGCATAGTATTTAAATATTAGCAGCAAAAAAAAAAAAACAATCCCTGTAAAATAAATTTCACAAATTCAATTACAACTAACACAATGACAAACTTTAAATTATGTAACCCATATAATACTGAGTTCTCAAAATCTAAGATTAATACAAACACTTGGATAATTCTTACAGTTCATAACCAAAATTTAAACATTTGGGCATCTCAACATTTGAAAAGTTAGGCTTTGTATTACAACAGTAATACTGCAACGGATCTATGATCTCATTGACAGGGAAATTCCCACCAACCATGCCTACCTTAATATCATCGATACCACCAAGGATTATAATCCTCAGGTTTTCATTAAAGCCACCCTCAATTTCTAGTCTAGTCTTCCATGACTTAACAGTCATAAAATAACCACCACAAGAATACTGGCTTTATCAATCCATAAGCACATATTAAGCACTTGGGCTTATTCTGAGTGCTTGGAATACAAAAACAGAACAGTCTCTTTCCTCAAAAAGCTTGCATTACATTACAGGGGAAACAATCTATACTCAAACAAATACAAAATATATGCAGACTAACTGTGGAAAATAAAAGGGATTAGTAGGAAAGAAAATCCACATGTGGGAACTGTCCTTTAAAGTGAGCTTTGAAAAGAAGCTAAGGTAGCTGAGGGAATGCATTCTGAACATAAGGAACGTTCTGTGTGCAAATAAAGGCAGATGGGAAATGGACTGTCACATACAAGGAACAAGAATAACTTGGTTAGAACACAGACTGTGTGAAAGATATTAGGTAATGTCAGAAAAACAGGATAATGTCAGACTGCAAAGGGCTTGAAATTCTAGAGGAGTCTGTATTATACCAAAGGGTGGAGAGGGAACCAGTAAAGCTTTCTCAGTAGGAGAGTGACCCAGATCAATGCCTTAGGAGAATTATTTTGGCAACTGTGTTAGCAGAATTAGAAAGGAAAGAGGCTGATGGTAAAAAAAAAAAAACAAAAAAAAAAACAATGAGCTTATTACTGCAATAGTCCAGGATAGAAATAATGAGGCCCTGAACTAGGGTTGCAGTTCTGAGTGGAGAGGGAGTTACATGAGCTGTTGTGAATATAGAAACAAACTTTACAACTGACTAAATATGGGGAGGAGAAGCCAAAGATAACACAACTGTTTAACAACTCTGACTGAGGGGCAGCTAGGTGGCACAGTGGACACAGGCCCTGGAATCAGGAGGACCTCAGGTCAAATTGAACCTCAGACACTTGACACTTAATAGATGTGTGACCCTGGGGAAGTCACTTAACCCCAACTGGCTTGCAAATAATTTTCTAAAAATAAAGACTATAAGAATCTTCATGTTAAAAAAAAAAAAAAAACTGTGATCGCATCATTACTATCAGATGACATCTAAAGCAGAGACATATGCCAAGGTCTTCACAATACAGAATCAGCATGAGGCATTTTGTTCTATCACCTCATCTGATAGGGCTGCTTCCTGAAAGTGCCTCTCAAACCGTAAAATATCAGGAAACCTATACTTAAAAACTATACTGCAAAAAGATTTCTCTCTTGAATGGGAGGTAGTGTCCTTAGGTAGCTCTCATGATATTGAACACCTATCTGTTAACATTGATTTACACTGGAAATTGTAAGATTTATAAAACCATTAAAACTTTTACATTACTTTATAATGGTTTTTCTAGTCGTCTGTATATACTGTGTTGATATATATGCACATATATGCCACATGTGTACACATAACATATGCAAAGCAAAGGATGTGAAAAAAAGGATACCTAAAGTCATGGGAGTAACCAAGAGAATATCACAACTACTGACCCATATACCTAATTTCTCATCCCTTCAGGAAAAAAAAAAAATTGCCTTTTTTTTTTTTGGAGGGCAATTGGGGTTAAGTGACTTGCCCAAAGTCACATAGCTCATAAGAATGTCAAGCGTCTCAGGCCATATTTGAACTCAGGTCCTTCTGACTCCAGGGCCAGTGTTCTATTCACTGCACCATCCAGTCACTTCTACAGAAAAACTTTTAAAAACAATTTATGTATGTTAAGGGTATCTTTGATGAACATATGAGAAAATTTTGTAAATTATATGTGTATTTTTCTTTTCACAATTTCTTGATATTGTTTTTTATCACTTGCATTTAGGGTCAAACATGATAACAATAAAAAATTTTTTTTAAGTTTTGCAAAATTAATCAATGGATTGAAAAGTTCTATGCAGTACTCAGATTCCATTGCCTCCCATATATGCAGAGAAAAGCAACTTCTAATTTTCTTCTTTAGGGGACAGGGTTGGTCATTATTTTCCCTAATACTCACTTGTGATTGTTTTGTTTTTTCCACTCATATTGTTATAATCATGTACATTGTTCCACACTGATTCTGTTCCACTTACTTCACTTTGTATCAGTTCACATAAGTCTTACTATGCTTTTCAGTAATCATTGCTAATCACCTTTACATAACTTTAATTCCATTAAAATCATGTACTATAATTTAGCCTTTCCCTAATCAGTAGAGGATTACTTTGTTTCTGCTTCTTTGCTACTATAAAAAATGTTGCTATAAATATTTTGGTGCATGCGATCTTTCTTTTTAATTACTGACCTTCTTTAATATATGTCTAGCAATGAGTATCACAGAGTTTGAAAGGACCTCATTGACCACTTAGTCTATCCCATACCTGAAAAGAATCCTTGCTGTAACAGATACAGGATTTGTCCAGTCTCTGCTTCAAAACCTCAAGTAAGGAGGGACCACCACCTGTTCAGGTAGTAAATTTCACTTTTGGAAAATTCTGTTAGAAAGTATTTCCTAAAATTAAGTCTCAATTGACTTCTCTTTTCTCCAGGATAAATATATTCATTTATGTCAAACCAATTCTCATGACATGGACTCAAGGTCTTCACCAATATTGACGGCACTCCTCTAGACACTTTACAGATTATCAGCATCCTTTTCAACCTGCGATATGCAGAATAGAAGACAATACTCATAATGTGCAGACTAGGGCAGAGTACAGGATTAGCACCACTTTATTTCTGGAAACTTTGCCTCTTTTAATAAAGCATAAGATTGTATTAGCTTTTTTGGCTGCCACATCACAATGCTGACTCATACTAAGCTTATAGTCTACTAAAAACTTCCAGTGTTGTGAAGAAACCGCTCTCTAATCTACCCCAACATGTACTTCAGGATTTTTTGAACCCAAGTGTAAGACTTCACTAATTCTGCTAAATTTCACCTTATTAGATTCACTCTAATTCTGTCTAGTTCTTTCTGCACCATGACTTTCATTCAGTGTGTTAGCTAACCCTCCCACCTTGTAGTATTTTCCAATTTGATGAGCATGCTATATATGCTTTTACACAGGTCACTGATAAAAATGTTAAAAAAAAAAAAAAAAGCACTGGGCCAACCACAGATCCTTTTCTAACGTTTAATACCTGTTAATAAGTCACCTAACATTTATACTTATTGAATACTCATTATATGTGAGATACAGGGCTAAGCACTGAGGATACAAAGAAACGTAAAAATACAATCCCTACCTTCAACGAGTTCTATTTTAATGGATAACAGACAACCTATGCACAGGATAGAAGATCTAATAAACAGTAAAAGGAAGGTAATTTCAAACAGAAGGCACTAGGCTGAGTGGAAAGGAAAGTTAGAGGAGATGTGCACAGACCAGAAAGGCTTCTTGCATAAGGTAGAATTTGAATCTTAAATGAGGTCAGAAAAAATCAGGAGGCAGAGATGAGAAAGAACATTCCAGGCATGAGGGACAGCCAGTAAAAATATAGAGTCAGAATATGGAATGTCTTACATAATGAAAAGCAAGAACAGTGTCAGTGGATTGTAGTACATATGTGAAGGAATAAAGAGCAAGAAGATGGAACATAAGAAGGGAAGAGGTTGAAGGAACTAGTTGAAGGCCTTTAAAGTCAAATAATTTTGTGTTTGTTACATAAGATTACAAGGTGTAACCAGAGTTTTTTGAGTAGGGAGCTGACATGGTCGTAAGTGCACTATAGGAAAATAAGAGCTAAGTATGGAGAAGTAACATGCTGGAGATAATAGCAAGATGGGATCAAAAGATCTGCTTTGGCAAGAAAAGAAGGTACTTCTTCATGTGAGACAGAGGGTGAAGATAATGGGAGGAAATGATCAAATGTGGCATGAAGAGAAGACAGCATTGTTAGGAAGTGTTTCTCTTGTAGTCTTGGCAGGTCACTAGATCTCAGTATCCTCATGGAAAAAGTGAAAGAGTAGACCAAATGACCTCTGAGGTCCTTTCTAGTTCTAGAACAAGGATCTTATCTCTAAGGCACTCTTCTGGATACTTTCTGCCATAGTGACAGTGAACCCTGAACAACTATTCTTGGAGGTTGGCTATTAAAGCAGTTCCAGATTTTTCTAACTGTATCACCATCTAAAATAAATTTCTCCATCTTCCCCACAAAAATATGAAACACTTTCCAAGTGCTTTCCTAAAAATCTAGGTAACCTATTTACAGAATTTCCCTCATCTACCAGTCTAGTTCCTTGTGTGAAAAAGTTAGGTATTTACCTGTTCTTGATGAAGCAACACTAGCTCTTAGGAATTACCACTTCCCTTTCTAGAGAACTGTTAGAAGTTTTCCCTTATATGTTGCCTAAATCTGCTTCCCGGTAACTTGCACCCTGTAGTTTTATCCCATGGGGCCATAAAAAAAATTCTAATAACTCTTCTACATAATAATCCCAAAAATAATTGAAGAGAGCTATCTTATCTGCCTGCAACAAGCTAAATATCCCAGGTTCCTTCAACAAATTCTCACATGGAACTACCATTATGAAAAGTCTCTTTTTTATTGTCCAAGAATCTCTGATTTCTATTTGGGTAATACTTCCTAAAAAGAGAGATGTGGGTAAAAAAAAATCATCTCCTCTAGTGAGCACCCTCTCCAAACTTAGTATGGCTAAAGTTTTAAACAACATACACCCTGTTGTAAAACCTTGTATTCACCTGGGAAGCCAGAAGCACCTCCACCATAATGAGCTGTCAATGTGGAATTATGCAGCAGCTAGTGGCACAGTGGACTTTGAGTCAGACAGACCTGAGTTCAAACCTCGCCTCAGACACATACTAGTTTAGTGAACCTTGGACGAGACATTTAACCCATCTGTTTCAGTTTACTCATCTATAAAATGGATGTAATGATAGCACCTACCTTGCTGGGTTGTTGAGGATGAAATGAGATAATATCTATGAAATATGTTTAGGACAGTGCCTGACACATGACAGGTGCTATGAAAATGCTTATTCCCTTTTCCCTCTTCCCTTTACAAGATTCACTCTAAGTAAGTGGGACTAGGGTCCTTCTGACTCTAAATCTAAGATCACAAATACTTCAAGATATAAGGACACAGGGGCAGCTAGGTGGCACAGTGAATAGGGCAACGGCCCTGGAGTCAGGAGGAACTGAGTTCAAATCCAGCTTCAGACACTTAACATCAAAACTAGCCGTGTGACCTTGGGCAAGTTACTTATCCCCAATTGCCCTCCAAAAAGCAACAACCAAAAAAAAAAAAAAAGATATAAGGACATAATATGCATAAATAAGCCCCACACCACAATTCATCAGCGATATTTTTTTCCTAACATATCCCCAATTTCAATCTGCCACCATGAAAGAAAAATGAACACCATTCCAAGTAGTAAGGGAAACCAATTAAAATCCCAAATTTGGGGAGAACTTTCTGTTGTCTCTACTGTTATATTAACTGCAGCAACAATTTAAGTAAGTTGAGTTCATAAAGTTCAGATTTTTCAGAACAAGAAGGAAAATCAAGATCTAGACCAGTGGTTCTCAACCTTCCTAATGCCATGACCCTTTAATACAGTCCCTCATGTTGTGATGACCCCCAACCATAAAATTATTTTCGTCGTTACTTCATAACTGTAATTTTGCTACTGTTATGAATCATAATGTAAATATCTGATATGCAGGATGTATTTTCATTGTTACAAACTGAACATAACCTACAGGTTAAGAACCACTGATCTAGAACAAAACTTAAGATTTCTGACACTGTATTATTGACTCTGGGGATGACACATTATAGAGTTAAATATGGCTGAGGTGAAAGTTAAAGAAACGTAAAAAGAAGGAAACATTCTATTACAAACTTAAAATCTACCCCCCCAAAAAATTAGTACAGAAAAAGGCAATTTAAGTCATTTGTTTTCATCAAAGAATCAAGATCTTGGTAATTATAATAAAGAGGTACCAATTAACTACCCTTGTTCTTCACAAATAACCAAAGAAACAGGGATTTTACAGTAAAGCATAAGTGATTAGAGACAGAACTAAGTAGAGAAATACCGGAATACGAATCTTCAGAGGTCTCTACTCATCAATAACCATTTGTCTTAGATTGTGTAATACTAAATGGCAACTTAAGATTCTGAAATAGTTTGATGAAAAGAATTTTGACAAGCTTCTTGAAGGGGGAACATTATGGGAGTAAAAAAAAGAAAAATATATGTCCTTGATTTAACTGTATGACTGACCTTACAAGGGATTATTTTCCACTCCTTCCCCTCAAGATACTTAACATTAAACTTGTTTAAAATCAGTATATGAAAACAAATCAACAAGCGTTTATTTATTACATACCTACTGTGGGCCAAGCATCAGGAATACAAAGACAAAAAGGAAAAGTCTCTTTCTTTAAAGGGTTTACATTCCATCAGGAGAAGCAAAATGTACATATATACGTAAACTGCGTACAAAATAAATACAAGGTAAATTCAGGGAGACAGGGCACAGCAACAATTTCTTGTAGAAGGTATCTCTAGGAAAGTTCTGAAAGAAACAAAATACCCAAGAGACAGAGAGGAGGAGCTGGGTACGTCTTTGAAGGCTTGAGAAACAAAGAATGGAAACATGAAATGGAATGTTACATAACTTTTGTAAGAAATGCCAAGTAATAATTTACTGAAGTGAAAATTGTATATGAAAAAGGATGAAAAAGCAGTACCTATCAGCCTCAAAGGTTAATCAAACTAACATTTTCACTGTGGCATGTCTTCAAGTTCTTTTATCTTCCTACCTGATCTTCAGTTTAAAAATGTCTTTACCAAAATACAAAGCCCAGATAAGAACAGCCTATTCCACTAAGTGATCCCACCAAGGAAAAATTTAGCTGAATATTCACCTTTCTCTAGAACCTCAGTTTTTATTAATGAAGCCTAAGGCTGTAGTACCTTTTTAAAGTTATTATTATTATTATTATTGTTGTTGTTATCACTGATTCATACCGATATTGTATTCCACTAAAAGACCTAGGTCTCTTTCCCACAAACTATCATTAGTTATGTCCCCCTCATTCTATTCTGTATGTACACAATTTATTTTTAAACTCACATAGTTTACATTTATAGGGCAACGAGGCAGCACAGCAGATAAAATGCCAGTCAGGAAGACTCCTCTTTCTGAGTTCAATTCTAGCCTCGGAAACAGTTTTTACTAAGACTGTGAAACCCCGGGTAAGTCACTTAATGAGCTAGAGAAGGAATGGCAAACCATGACAGCATTTTTTATCAGGAAACCCCCAAAAGGGGTCATGAAGAGTTGGAGAGGACTGGGGGGGGGGGGGGAAGGCTTACTGAAGTTTATATTTATAATAGTGTTTTTAAAAAATGGAGTCAAGTCCTTCAGTTCACATATTTAGTCAATTCTAAATAAATCTAAATTAACATATAATTCACATTTTCCTTTCTTGTCCACAAGGATATCTTGAAACTTGAGCTGCAAAGATTATTTTGGCAGCAGTGTGAAAAATGAAATGGAGAAATTAGGGAATGAAGGAAGGGAAAACAGCTTTTAAAACAGCCCAAGCAAGGATGAGGTCTACTTTTATTGCACTTTTTTTCATGTATAGACTTGTCTCACGACCTACATCTTGTATTTATCCCTTCATAACATCAAGCATAGTACCTAGAACGTACTCAGCATTTGAGTCAACACTGGTTGACAACAATGATAAAGTCCCAGAATTATCTGGGGGAAAAAAATTAAATTTTTGTATAAAGAGCATTTGTATGCATAACCAGAAAATTAAGCAATAAGCTTTTTTTAATTAAAAGCTTGAAATTTAGGGGTGACGCAGTTAATAGAGCACTGCCCTTGGAGTCAGGAGGACCCAAGTTCAAATCCAGCCCAAGCTTCTTAACTTACTAGCCTGTGACCTAGGGGAAATCACTTAACCCCAATTGCCCTGCTTTCCCTCATCCAAAAAAAAAAAAAAAAAAAAAAAGCAAAAGCTTGAAACTTTTATGAGTTTAATTCAATATTTATACTATACATATAAAAATACATACATACATACATTACTGCTATGTTTTGGTGCACATAGGTCCTTTTTGTCTTTGACCTGTTTTTGAAATATATACTTAATAGTGAACTCTTTGAGTGAAAGTATATGGATATTCTGATCACAGTCATTAATCATTGTATTTTAGAATGTTCAGAGAAGTTCACAGCTTCGCTAACCCTTAGTATGCCTTAGTATGAAAGAAATGTGAAGCATGGAAAATATTAGACAATAACTATAATAACTATTAATTCATATGCCTGATTTTTCACCTAATTAAAATCTTTGGAAATTATCTATATGGCACATAAAGGGCACCTCAATATAATGAGACAGGAAAGGTAGGCTTTTACAAAGATTCTCAAAAGAAAATCAAATCTTTATAGTTACAATTGACAGAAAGGTAGGAGCACTACAATGTGCTATAGGGCTCAGTAGAGCAAAACAAATTTAGACACGGTTTATCAAAGATGCTTCTCTCAATGCAAAAATGCTATTGTAACCACAGAGAACCAGCACTCATCTTCTTTCCAGAATACCTTTCAGTCAAGCATTTAGGTTTGTAAACTTGTAGTTAACCCCCTCTTGTCCACTCTCATCAGCCTCCCCCACTCCTATATCTATCTAATCAGTCTACCAATCTGTCTAATCAGTTCTATCTTCATCACCTGCATCCATGCCCTTCTCTCTACTTATCTGGATGCTATCCTAGTACGGTTACTAATCACCTCTCCTGAACCAGTGTCAACAGTGTCCTAATTGGTCTCTCTACCTCTATGGCTCTCTAATCATCTTCTGCATAGCTACCAAACTGTTATTCTACAACTCAAGTCTGACCATGTTACTTGTTTGGTTCACCAAGTTTCAGCAGCTCCTTACTGCTTTTGGAAAAAATGAAAACACTTTTTAATATTTAAATGATTTCAGTCTAGTTCCAACCTACTTTTCCAGGATGATTTTATATTCCAGTTCCACTGTATATTCCAGACAAAACAGCCTCTTATCGCTCTCAATAGATGACATTCTATCTCCTGTATATACATATTCTAACTATCTTCTATCTATACGTTGCCCCCAAAGAGTATACCTTCTGCCTCTTGGAATACCGAAGCAGGTATGCCCAGCTGAAGTTCTCCTTCCTATATGCAACCCATCCTAACTGTCCAAGTTGTTTGTATTTTTCCCCACTCCACTCCAAATTTTTTTTCACACTGAAGCTACATATATTCAGTATTTAGAGACAGGATTGCATAGTGGAAAAAATGCTGGCGTGAAAACAAGGGAGACCTGGTCTCAAGTCTTGCCTCTGATACATGACTATGTGACCCTGGATAACTCACTTCATCCCTTAGTACTATATATAGCTCTCTAAGTTGCAGAGACGGTGTTCAGCTACAATGGTTGAGGTTACTCCTTATACTAATGAAACCCTAAGTCTAGATTTTACATTGGTACCTCTATCCCATATTTTGTATTTACTTATCTGTATAATACAAATTCTCATCTCTCAGCCGTCATCCTCCAAAATATAAACTCCTTGATGGTAGGTACAATTTCATTTTTTACTTTGTACAGCAAGAACTCAGTTTAATGCCTTGAACATAATAGGCACTTACAAAATGCTTGCTGAATTGAACTGAGTTCACTAATTCTCTGGTTATTCTTATCAAGCAAGACATTGAACAGAGAAATGTATATCTGCCAAGGATTCTCATCGTCATCATGAAGAACTGTGCAAATTAAGGTTTAAGATTCACTATAGATGAAGTCCACCAGATACTCCTGTTTACAAGTAACTGATTACACCAAGCCCCAGAAATTCCTAACTATTGCAAAGAAACTGGTCTAATTATCCATACAGAAAAAAAGAAAAGAAAAATGTACATTATCCCAATTACTACAGATGACTCAAGAGACTATTCCATAAGTATATTTGTTTGGGACAGTCCCTAAAGACAGAAAGATTGGGTTTAGAATCAAATAAAGAGAGAGGTAGACTAGTTTTAGGAAATGACATAGTGCTATATTCCCCAAAACAAGTGGTAAAAGGATATGAAACATTTACAAATGAAAAATGTAACTTGTCAACAATCTGAAAAATGTTTAAAATCATTAAAAAGGGAAATGCAAATTTTTAAACCTCCTGAAGGTTTAAAAACCTAAATTTTATCAAATTAGCAAAAAAAGGAAATACACTGAAGGAATTATGGGAAGAGAGAACACTTATTCACTGCTGGTTTGGTAAAATCTTTAATGATAAATTGAAAATAAATTACATACCCAACAAGTGGGAAATGGTTGACCAATAAGATATGAACACAAAGGAATATTACTGTACATTAATTAGTTAACATATACACAAATTTCAGTCATGGCAGTACTGTAGAAAAAGTAATATAGATTTTGTCTGAAGGGGTTTTTTATTTTCATAATTATCACTGAATATAGCTAAAATTAAAGAATTGTATGCTAATGACAATACTGAAAAATACCTTCCTATATGAGGATAATAAAAGAAAGGTCAATCTTAACACATAAAAGATTCCTTTCCTAGGTCTTTGGCACATCTATTTCTTTAAAAGAACTTAAAATCAGCCAAGAGTCTGAATAAGTCCGAACATGAGTAAAGGATTCAAGCCAGATTTTATACAATGATATCCATTGGGTATGAAGCAATCACCCTCCAGTTTAGTTGACTATAAAATTCTACAATTATGTTTATGATTTTTCTGTCAAGGATATCTTTCTAACAATAATCTAAGTGTTAGTGCTAGAACCTTTGTTCAAAAAAACTGAAAAGACAGTCTGTTATCCAGCAGTCAATTTTTTTCCCTGCAAATTATTTAGGTTCTTTTAGGTTCAGATGGTAAATGACTGCCACAATTTTTTTTTAATTTCCCCACAAGATGGTGTGTCTTTTCTTGTAAGACGCATTTTTATATATACCAAAATCATATGAGATGAGTAAACTAAAAATGCTGAAAATAATTGGCTGTTACCATTCACAATACAATGAGCCAAATTAAATGTCTTCAAAATTCCCAGAGCTACTCTGTAAAAATTCCAGGTAACATTTGAAAACCAGTGTCTCAATTCAATATACTCTTAACTGCTTGTATTTAAAAAAAAAATTCTCAAAAACAAGGGAGAACTGCACAAATGTGAAAAATTTTGAATTTCTAGTTTGGTAGTAAACAACTCTAAACTTAAGCCACCTCTATTAGATACTGAATGCACAGAGGGACAACTGTGCCAACAGAAATGTCTACCAACCTGTCTAACCTTTAGGGCAGGGTCAATCTCATTCCAGACCTGAATAATCCTGGGCAGTTCCAGCACTGATACAAAAGACAGTGGTCGCTAGATGAACTACAGAACAGTAAACCTGAAACCTTAAATTAGTGCAGAATCTAAAGCAAGGTGGATATAAACCAACTTATCCCTTACTCTTATCTATACCCTTTAAGTTAGCCTAGAACCAGCTCAGCCTCCAAGGAAATCATTTTGTGAAATCTTGTTAAAAACGATCACAATCAATGTTAATCCAATGATTAGTATATGCTAAGCTCCCAGAAGACCTACCCAAAGACAAAAAACAGAAAATAGGTTCATCTTATTCTCCACTAAACAAGATACCCCAACAGAAACTACTATGTCAAAATTACGACTGAATCCATGGAAAAACTACATAGGCAACAGAATTATCATTGCTCAGTAAAAGAAATAGGAAATAAAAGAAAACGGATCATGTAACTACTGTATTTTAGTCGCCATTTATCGTCCACAGAAAAGCTAACCCCTGCACCATTTATTTGAATTTAATTATAACAAGGAAAGCATAATCAATTAAGTAGATGTCTGCTTATTAATTTACTTATTTTTAGCAATTGTTTATTAAACCTACCAAGCACTGGGCTAGGATGCAAAGCCAAAATCAAAGAAGCCTTGCCTTCAAGATGCTTACATTCTACATAATACAAAACAAGCATAGGCACAGAGGGGTTACAGATGAGTGAGGCTTTGAGAGGATGAAGTGAGTTGCCCAAGATCACAATGCTATTAAATCACAGAGCTAAAATTCAAATCCAAGTCTCCTGATTTTTGAGATAGTCTTTCCACCAATTCAATTCAGTAAATATTTATTAAGCACCGCATATGTGGCAGGCACAGTGCTAAGTGCTAACAAGTTAATCCTTACATATGGTGAACCACAATAAGGCTGGTTCAGTGTAGAGAGATGTGGCAGGCAGCTACCTACCAGGTATGATTCTACAGGGAATACACATTCTCAAACATCAGTCAAAAATTCAACACATATCCCCAAGTAGCCAAAAGTATTTCCAGTGGCTTGCTGTACTCCCACCTCAATTGCAATTCCCCCTTGTTCAGGTACTCATTTGGACTGAGTAACAATGTAGTAACCCCTCAGGAAAGAGACCTTCCAGCAGGAGTTAGCTGATTGTGTTAGCTAACTGTCATCTTAGGACACAAAACAGGGAAGCTTCAGAGTAGGAATGATTTGAAGAAAGAATGGAAATGAACATAGCAAAGACAGGCTACTGCTGACAGAATGTCCCTGATCCCATGAGGGTGGGCTGAAGAAGGAAAAATGAAAGAAAATATGGGGGAGATAAAGAGGCCTCTTCTCTTCTTTAAAAGAAAAAAATTTCTTTTTCTCTGTACACATTTCAAATTCCTTTCCCCACTCAGACTGAGTCTTCCCTTGTGATAAAGAAAAATAATTAAGAAAAATATCCAATACGGAACATATTCTCTCTTAGACACTGTCATGAAGGGAAGATTCAGCAATATAGGATGATACATTTAGAGCTAGAAAAAGCCTCAGAGGCCATCAAGTTCAATCACCTCATTTAACAGATGAAATTAAGGCCCAGAGAGGTTCAGTGACTTGCCCAGGACCTCACAGCTGTTATGTGTCAAAGGCAAGATTTGAACCCAGGTGATGCAGACTCCAAATAGTGTCCTCTGTGCACACTGTTTCATTTCTGTTCTCTAGGATACTTGCTGAATTTTTAGTTACTCAGACTTCCTTTTAGTGGTCTTTTTTATTTACACTGTGATCACTGTATATTTTGTTCTCTTGGGTATCCTCATTTCACTCGATTCCTACAAACCTTCCTGAGTTTCTCTTAATTCCTCATTTTCTTTATCTCCTACTATATTATCATTTACATTCCTACACCACTACTTCTCTCAGTCATTTCCAAATGAAGGCCAGCCACTTTGTTTCTAAATAGCTTCTGTCACCACAAAGCAGCAGGCTGTTATGAATATTCTGGTATATGGTGGACTTTTATTTCTGTTAAATTCCCTGGATATAGCACCTTCCCTAAACCCTCCCTTTGAAGATCTCATTTACTCCCAGGATTCCAACTAAGTTAAATGCGAATGACTCCCAAATGCAGCAAAGACAAAGCATTAATGTATTAGACAAGATCTGAAAAACATCACCAATATATATTTGATCCAGATCCACATTTTGATTGTTATAGGGAGTAAACTCTACCAATGCAGATCAGCAACCATTCTGCAAATTACAGTCTTAGAGAGTTGCCTGTGACATTGAGAAGTAAGTTGTCCAAGGCCACAGAGTCAATATATGTCAGAGGTAGAACTTGAACCTATGTCTTCCTGTCTCAATAATAATGATGATAATACTAATGATAGCTAAAACTTATAAAGCTCTTTAGAATAAAGCATTTTACAAATATTATCTTACTTGATTTTCACAAAAACTCTATAAACCATAAACTAAAGGTATTAGTCTCAACCCCATTTTCCAGATAAGGAAAAGAGCCTCAGCAAGTTTAAGTTTGCATAACGAATAACTGTGAGACATGGGTTTCAAGTTCTTCATTTTTATACTACACCACACTGCTCCTCCTAGAGTGTTACCAGAAGTTTTGAACCTTCCCTTAATGGCATGCAAAATAGTACTGGCTATATGAATTCACCTCTCTCAGCCTTAGTTTCTTCCTTTGTAAAATGAAGGAATTGCTCTTTCTAAATGACTGATGCTCTCTCAATTTGGTTGCATCCAGCTTAACATCCTAATGGAAGTAAAGAAAGAAGACAGGAGGAAAAGCCTGTGATACAAAGTGGGGCAGGAGAAGCTATAACAGAGTAGGCTTTTCCTTGAGATCAAAGTGCAGGATATGACCTACTATCACTGAAAAGAGGATTTTATACATTTCCATATTAATTTAAAACCTGTAAAGCAGTTCTTAACAAAGTCACATAGTATAGTAACCATAACAATAAGCCCACTGATCTCTTATTAAGTCATTAACTTATGTTAGCACTTAATTTTGTACCATGCATTGCTGTATACCCCAATTAACTGAATTTCTCTACCACAGTGTCAACTCCATGAGGGTTAGGAGCTATGTTATGCAAAATTGCTATTCCCTGCATGGAATGTTTTATAAATGTGTGTTGAACTGAATCAAAACCCAAGAGAAACTTGTAAAGAGCAGCCAAATACTGCCCTCTTGATTCAATTCAGCCCTGTTCCAACAAGCTATGTCATAATTACATACTGAAAGAGGTGTCAAAAATGTGAATAGTATTTTCCTGCTGCTATATATAGGTCATGGCCAGTGTCTAAAACTCATCTGTTGGAATCTAAGTTCTCTTGAAAATCTGTTGCTATGCTTTATTCAAGGGCTTCCAAGAAAGGACAGCTTTCCAAAGGATGGAAAGAACATGTATTGGTATGTATAAGGGTCCACAGTCTCTCTTTATTTATCTGACTCTCGTAAATGTGAGAATATGCTGCTTTCAATAAGAATCTCTTCATTTACAACGTGTATGTTTATTCTTTTGAAGACAGTGAAGGGAATGATAAGTGAATGGTTAAATAGATAAGAAACAATGATGAAGTTAAATTATGCAGATAAGAAATATGTTTCATAAAATAATTTCTCCTTGAGTAAGTTCACTTTCCTTCCATTGACCTTCTTATATTTACCAAATTATTCACAACCAAACCTTTAATGGTATTCGAAGATGGTTTCTGATCAAATAAAAGATAGTCATGAAACCTAAGCTTTTTAAATGATTAAATTCTAAATGACTATTGGCTCTGTAAGAAATTCTACACAGCCAGTTTGTTTTCTTTTTTAATTCATTTACAGAAACATTAAGCAGTACCTACAATAAAAATTAATCAAATACCACTGTGAAATTTTCAGATTTATATTTTTTAAAAAGCAGCATATAAACTGTGATTTTTTAACTTTACATAAACTTTAGCATTACATTTTTCAACATAAATTTTTGTAAAATGTTCACATACTGAGTTTATATACATAACAAATGCTTCTTAAACTAAAAATCTAAATTCCAATATACATTTAGTTCAATTGGCCCATACATAATTATATGTACATTTAAAAAATTACTGGGTATCTGAAAAGTAGCAAAGAAATTTGTATCAAAAGACCTCACAAACATTTCAACACATATAAAATACCAAAAAGCAAAGCTAGCTAATAGCAATTTCTAAGCTAACTTGCTAGAAAAATGACATTATAAACCAAATATACATCTGTGTAAACACCCCAACTGCCTCATGTTATACACTGAAAAACATAAAAAGGACAAGTGACTAACTCACAGTTCTCATTTTATATAAAGGGTTTGTTTTCTTTTAAAATACCCGTTTCTCATATTTACAACTTTTATACTGATTCAGGTTCAATGAAAGTTGGATAACACTAAATTCGTGATTTTTTTTTTCCCCAAAGGAGCATTGCATATTTCTCCATGTCAAATACAAAACAAAGTATTTCAGGAGAAGGCTTCCCTCAGGATGATAAGCTGTATTACTTACCAATCAGTGCTAGAAAACAGGTTAAGACACTTTGAAAATATACATTAACTGCCTGTAGCCTTTATTACAAAAACCAATGATCTAGTTACTAAACTGAATCAGACAAAACAGAAATTCAGCTAAGTATACAAAAAGAAAAACACAGAAATAAGAATACAAAGTTGACAGGCAAAAAGTATGCAGTAAAAAGAGTATGTAGCAGGTGTGTTTTTTAAAAAGTAGAAAATGGTGACAGAATAAAGCAATATTTTAAAAGGTACAAGATAAGGTATCTTATATGGCAAAGATATCCTACAATTCTCAGTAATTACTATTAAGCATCCTCTCAAAACAAAAAACAAAAAACAACAAGCCAAGTAAAGGCTATGGTCTTAAGTTATATAGAGGAATAAAACTTTTGTATGAAAAATCTTAAGAAAATAAAAGTAATTATGATAATTATTTTTTAAATTGAAATCATGTCAAAGGCAATTAGTGAAAAACCTACTTTCCTATTCTTAAAAAAAATTTGATATGAAAATTATTACAAGGGAAAGAAAAAATGGCTTTATACACATCTCAAATTTTAATGTTTGAACTAAAAGAACTAAAGTACATACAAAGCCTATCTGGACTACCAACTTATTACCAAATGAATAAATTGTATATGGTTTATAATATGTACACAATACTATCAATATTCAATATTACTTGAATATTAAAGAACAAACACAGCCCTATATGCAAGCAGCTGGTAAGTACAAATAACTAGTTCAAACCTGGATATGCTTTCCAGGTAGTTCAGAGAATGAAAGATTTTTCCCTGAGCCACTGTGTGTGTATTCTAGTGCTACTGCATGCTTGGTTGTGTAGGTTGGCAGGAAGAGACACTGGAGTCAAAATAACAAGGCTGCTGCTTTTAACTCATGCTACAGAACGTATTTTCTCATAGAAACAAAATTGTAAACAGTAGATGTTTCTGGATCCAGTCCACAATAACCTATTTAAGCATATACTGTGTAAATAAAAAAAAATTAGTATTATTAGAATTGTAACACAATTGCTGGTAATGCCTTAAGAGTAAAATTGATTTTGTAGACTAGTCTAGGAATCTAACTATTATTTCACACATTGTTTTAGGTGAGAAAGTGTGTCCAGAGTCTCAAATTGATTTATGGACAACCTTTTGGTATACCAAAAGTTGAAAACTGTTTCATTTAAAATAGTGAGCTATCTACTCCCCAACCCCATTAAAAATATTTGCTTAAAAGTTCAAAATTTCTAAATAGTTTGACATTTTTCTGTTGTCCAAGAGGAAAATTATTTGTGGTCTCCAAAACTGACTCCCAAAATACAGCTCAAAAATTTAAAACTTCAGTAGCAGCATTATCAGTAATATAATGAATTCTGAAAAGCCAAACAGAACAAATTTCACCCTGAATGCCTATTTACCTTTGCAAAGAATATTATTCATTATATATTATAGTCTTCAAACTATGAAAATCATAATTTGTTTTTAAGAAAAATGAATATATATACATATATTAACTTCAAGTTTTTCTACCAAAAAAAGCATTTTTTTCTTTCTACTTTCAAAATCATTATTACACATACAACCTATAAATACTGGGACATACTCCTGCGCAACAAATTAAATGGCAGCTAGGAAAAAAAAAAAAACTACTTTATCCTCATAAAAATTCTAAGGTTCATATTCAAAGTTAGTTTGTCTCCCTATCCCAAAAGTGACCTTTTGATATTTAAACATATTTCCAGGTAGCTGCCAGGGGAAATTGTGTATGTGGATATTCATTACCTGCACTCAACTTGGTAATCCTCCCCAAACTTACTTCAGTTTATTCTCAGATTATTGAACACAGAATCCTTGTACTGCTACTGGAAGTCTTTCTGGTTTAATCAAACCTCCCAGAGCTTGTACTCTACTGACAGTTTTCAAGAAATCCAGTGTTCATTTCTATACAAGAAGGTCCTAGAGAAGGAAATCTTTGAAGGTTTTAAGGAACTGGAAGCCACCTAATCAGAATTACCATTTTTTCTTGGTATTACTAAATCCTAATTACTAAAAAGCAAAATTAATTTTAAATTCAAAGAGATCCTATATATTTTCTAAGAGATGAAAAAATGTTCTCCTCATTCCCTGCCTAAAACAGCTTTAATTTGGGTTGAGTGTGCTAAAAACCTGTTCTTGTTGAGCAAATACCTATTAACAGAGAAAGAAAAGCTTAAATTTTGAACATTTTTCAAAAGAAAAAAATAAAACTGATGAAAAAGATACCTCTAAACCATTCCTCCCCCACTAAAAAAAAAAGCATCATGTTCTGCATCTAAAAACATTCAATTAGAACAAATGTGTAAACAACTTACATGACCAATAATGTACATTTCAAATTTTAAAACTGGTCCTAACTGATTTCTATTTTATGTTTAGCAGCAAAAGATTTACTTAAACCCCAGAGTATTTGTTAAAGCTTCGAAATTTCAGAATTGTTTAACTATACATGTAAAATTTATACACTGATACCCAACAGTATTAACAGATATTCTATCTTACAACTATATCCTAGGCGTGTAATGCCATATGTATATAATTTTTTAAATCCATTAAACTAGTAGTTCAAAACTATTGTTAAATGTAATGAATATTCTTATTAGTAGAAAAGCAACATCTTTACAAATTCAAAAATAAGCTTTACATTAAAACAATTATCCATCTCAAAAATGGGAAAAAATATTTTTAGCTAAATAAGTTTTAAATGAAATTATCTGAGGTTTGATGTCAGAATAACAATTCTATACACACAATTTGTAAACACTATGGGCTCAGATGGTTAATTAAACGTCATTAACGATTACTGAGGACAGGTAGCAAATTATTAATTTCAGTGCAATAATACAAATGAATTAAAGTTGTTATCAAGTCAGATACAAGTTTTTTAAAATATGTAATAAAAATTAATTACAATTCCAAAGTATAAAGGGATTCTGTAAAGATTTTAAATTGGCTTAAAGAAAAGGCTCTGCAACAGTTGTCAAATTCTCTTTTACACTATTCTCTAGTAAAAGCTTTCTTTTGATTAGCCTTCACAATATCATCAGGGGATGCGGATTTGAAGTCAAATGGTGTTATTACTTTGAGAGGACCTATTTCTTTGTCCTTTACTTCTTGAACTTGTCTACTGTAAAGAAAAGTCTTATAGAGGTCAACGGTGTGTCTCTTGCAGGTTTTCGGTGGATATCGAAGACACAGTGTTGAAGCAAAAGCTGAAGGTCTAGCAGCAAGGGCTTTTGTCCAAGAAAAAGAGAAAGCTGGTTTCCTAGTAATATAGCCTTTCTTGCTTTTCTTATTTTCTCTGGAGAAACTAGAATTTTTCACTAGCTTAGAACTTGAAACTTTAGCTCCTGGTACTAAGATATTTGACTGGTTTTCTATAGGCTTTGGAAAAATCTCCGGGGTTTTTATAAGGACACTTAGATCAATATTTGAATCTACTGCAGAAGACTTTATTTCAGGTAAATACAATATAGAAGGATCTTTTTTAACTTGAGATTTCTCTACTTCATTAATAGATTCTGCAATTAAATCCGAAAGGGACAAATTTTCAAGATCTCTAGTAGGAGAAGCCTTAGAAAATGCCAAAGATGACAGAGATCCTGTCAGTTCTGGTATTCCAGTCGAAGACTGATACTGAGTTATTTGTGACAATGGCGTGGATCCCAAACTCTTATCTGTAAAACTGCCAGAAGACTGGTTACAAAGATCAGATAAAGAAAAATATTGGCTTGGATTATTTTCTTTGTGTTCTTGAAATAGTTCAGTAAGAGACGGACTTTCACATTTGGAAAACTGTACCCAGTCCTTTTCTAAATTATGTTTCTTGGAACGCTGTGGAGATGGAAGAGCACTTCCAGATAAATCTGCCTTTTTATTCTGAAAGTGACTTACACTGTTATCAAGGGTCATGTTTTCTAATGTGTTAGTTAAGTAAAAAGAACTACCAATACTTCCCAAGTTGTTCTGTACTGGAATGTTTTCAACACTGGGTAGTAAACTACTTTCGATGGACAAAGAACTATCAGATCTTTTTCTCTGCATTAATGCTTTCAAATCTATTCCTCCCTTGTACTCAGAATCATCCAAGATGGAAGACTCAGATGAATCAGATCCCAACAACTTACCATCTACACTATCTGAAATCAGACTTTCAAGGTCACTTCTAGATGACAATTTAACTGTTGGCTGACTGTTATGAGATTCATAAAATGAATCATGTGGCATATCACTAATAAGGTCAGCTAATGACAGTTCTTTTGATGACTTACATGGTTCTAGTTTCTTATCACTGTGAGGCCTGTCAAGTTTCTTTTTTTTATGTAGTAAACGGTGACTCAATATAGCTGAATTACAAGATAATCCATCTTTAGTTACTGAGTCACAAAACTCAAAAGGGGCACTACTGCACCCTGAGTGGTTTACTGATGAAGGAAAAAAGCTTTGAACATTATCAGTAGATACTTCAGATGAACAAAATAAGACTCCTTACCTTACAATAGCCAGTAATTTTCAGGTAAATGGTTCCAGAAAAAAAAAGTTCCACATATGGAGAAGACAGTCACAGCAACCAAAAGAAAACATGAAATGAGGCATTTAATTACTAAATGTTTCTTTAAAGAACTGAGACATGAATAAAGAGGCGCATGGTAATTATTTCAGAAACATTCTGAAGGATACTTTCAAGACTTTTGCCTTCCTTTTGCAACTGAAAATTTGAACAATTCAAAAATACAGCTCTCGATATAGGAAAAGGGTTTACTCCAAGCATTTTTTTGTAAATATTAGTTTTTTTTTAATTTGTCTTTCAGCAGCACATTATTATGTTGTAAATATAACCTAACATGAATTACTGAGGGTGCAATAAATCTGAATTCATGAAGAAAATGAATTGCAGAATTTTTTAAACTGCTGTTTTTTTACTTTTGAGTATATATAGAAATTACCTAAGGTAATAACATGCTTTATGTATAGGAACATGAAACCTACTTTAACAAGGAGAGGATTTATTAGTATCCCAATTATTTTTATAAAGTGGGTAATTTTTGAGTAAGTAAACATTCCCTTATCAATATTTTTTATTTTTTTTCCTCAATAAAGTTTTACAGAACAATGCTTACTCAAATTCAAACTTTAAAAAAAAGCCAAAAATAGACAAAACTTTACAAGACCCAACCTTTAAACATATGCAAACACCTAAGAAAAACCTGCCTAAACTATTTTACTTTAGTCTAAGCTAATTAACACAGAAAATATTGCTAATGAGACCATGGAAAAAAGATTCAAATCCCACAATGGTCAGTCAACTTTGCCCAAATAAAAGCAACAACTTTGTTTTAACCTGAGTCAGATCTTTTGCATATACAGGACACTAGCTACAAGAAAGCTCAAATAAGTATGAGAAAAATCTGATAAAAAAACAAAAATAAAGGCCCAAACATATTATGTAAATAACACTATGATTTGTATTATACAATACCTCTCCTTTTAGTCCTAATTTTAAAGTTAACTCTAATCTTCTATAAATGATATTTAAGTTTGCCTTTTTCTTTACAATTTTAAATACTGATTAGATGTCAGTTTCCCTTTATATATGATTTTCCAGGAAATTATTTAAAAAAACCAAACAGGTCAGTGAAATATCCAATTCAAAGTTTTGTTTTTGTCATTAATCTCTACTCCCTACATTATCATTGTCTTTATGTACACACTAACAAGAAACTTACTAGCTTGAAACTGATTTGATTTGCCCAAGCAAGATATGAAAATAGGCAGTAAATGAGCCTAAAGATAGACAACTAGGTACATGAAACAGCAAAGCACCCTAAGTAATCCATCAATTAGGTAGCCAATTATGAATAACTAAGAGTTAGGTCCATACAAACCTCTGTCAAACATTAAGTTATTAAAAGCAACAATGAGTTTTAAAACAATTAATAGCATACCTTTTGTTGCCTTTCCCATGGAGACAGCTTCCTCACGTGTGGTCTGCTTTTTATCTTGCTCAAGCACCATAGCTAAAGCCTTATCCACATCAAATTTATTTTGCAGCACTGCTTCAATCATTTTTTGATCTGGGACATCATCTCCAAGTACCTCTCTCATGTGATCAAGGCATGAATAAAGACGAGCTATGGCAAATAACAGGGGTCAAAAACAGATAATATAGTGTCACAAAATAGCCCTAAACTTTCCAAATAAACATCTACTTTTCTATAGAGTTTGTAACACTATAAGCATGGTTAAAATCTACCACTTCCCCTTAGAAATAAGTTTTTTTTTTTAAATAACAAAAAAAAAACCCTTGTGTTTTTTTTCTTTTGGACTAAACCTGTGATTATATTGGTATAAGGAAATAAGTTCGGAATGAAAGAGAAACAAGTTGTTTATTTTTTTTTAACTGTACCTTGATCAATCCCACTAAGCTGGTGATTAGAAACAGAGTTAATAGGTTCTTCTGTATCTTCATAGTCATATTCTTCTACTGGCTCAACAAAGGATGGTGGTTTATCACGTCTTGAGTAAATAAACTGAGCAGCTATAATATGAAAAGAACAAGATACTATAAATAAATAGTTTCCAAAAGCTACCTTAAATTTTTTTACTGGAGTGGAAAAGTTAGTAAAAAAAATATAGATGCTCATGTATCAATTAAATACAGTAATATATGAAACTAATGATACTAAACAATATATCATCAAGAAGTCATTTATATTTGATCTTAGAAATACAGATACTGTCTAACATATTTCCATGCACTCACTGTTGAATGCAAGGCCCTAAATCTATACTAATCCTGCCTTGGTTTTCTCATTGCCCACTCACTCTGTAACCCTTTTCAGATGGTTTTTCCCATCTCTAGCACCATCTTTATCAACAGGTAATATTCACATAGTGCTTCCAGGTTTGCAAAGTACATGTTTTCTCATCTTATCTACCAGAAATACACAAATTCCAATAGTCTACTTAGTCTACTGAATCTACTTTATCCAAAATCACCAATCACCACCCAACTGTAAAATGCAATGTGCTTAATCTTATGGTTGGACTACATGTTTATATTCCCTGATGGTTATACCATTTTATGACTAATAATTTCTCCCCTTTCTCATTAAAATGGTTCCATTTCTTCATCCTAACCCCTAAATTAGGGCACATTCCAGAGGCCTGGGCCTTCACTCTGCTTCTTATTTAAATTCGCTCTTCAGAAACCTTCAAACCAAGAGAATGTGATGTTAATAAAGTCAAGAAAGTAACATCTATCCAACATTCTGGCTTAATGGTTCGAACTATATAGATGACTCACAAGTGTACAATTCCATTCTCTAACGAACTTCATTCATACATATATTCTACTGGCTGGCAAATACTTTGCCATTATACGGAAGAAGCATTATTACCACAAAACTAACATATTCTAAAATTATAGCTAATATAACAAATCTAAAATCATAAAAATCATCCATATTTTTTTCACCCAAAATAGATTGTCCATGAGGACTTCCCTACTTTTGTCACTGGTATCAATTTCAAAATTTTAAGTATTATCCCTGGACTCCTTGCTCTATATCCAGTGAGTTGTCTTTATTCTTCCTTCATTAATTTCTGAGGTCTATTCCATCAATTCAATTCAAGTATTGAGTTCTTAAATGTACAAAATATTAGGCTGCAACATGAGTGAGACAAAAAGTTAAACAAGTGCTCATAGAGCTTATAGTCTAGTAGGGGAGTAATATATAGACATAGATAACTAATACTAATAATACATTGTAAGTACAAATGAGGTACAAAGGCTTCCAACAAAGATGTCATTTGAGATGGTCAAATGAAAAAGGGTAAAAGATGATACTGGAGCATCGGGAGCAAAGGTTTCTATGAAGTCTGTGAAGTATAGGGTATAATCTAGGAATTTAGTCATCCACTTGGACTAGAGTACAGCATGTTGCAGGGAGTGGAATGGGAAGGGAAAGTTAATTAGCATGTCACCAGAATGTAGCATACCTTGAATTTTTCCAAATGGAAAGGCATTTTACCTTTAATTAACAGACAATAGGGACTCAAGATTTTTGAACACGACATCATCATATAGGCAAGGAAGGCTAATCTGATAGCAGTATGAAAGGTAGACTAGAAGAGGGAAAGATGGAAGGGAGAAGACATGTAAAAAGAATTATTGCAATAGTTCAGGAAAATGATACTGAGATTCTATACTAGGAGGGATACTGGGAATAGAGATGAGGTGGATGGGAGAATGGCCAGAATTTGTAACTGACTGGCTATGAGAGATGCTATGTTGCAAGTTTTAAAACATGGGAGACTGGTGGTACCACTGAAAGAAATAGTAATATCAAAAAGGACAGCTTTAGGGAAAAAGCTCAGTTTAGGATGTGTTGTACCAAAAGTTCTAATGGAAAAATGGATAGAAACATACTATACCAAGGGTTCTTAACCTTTTTTTTTTTTTTATGTCATAGACAATATGTTTGTTTGAAAACAAAGATGAATTTTTTTTTCCCCCATCCAAGCACATGTTTTAAGAACTCTTGTCCTAGAATAAGTAAGAGATGTGGGTCTGGAGCTCAGAGAAGACATCAAAACCTGTGACATAGCTTTGGCAATCATCTGTACACAGGTGACAACTGAAGCTATTGTAGAGAATCAAAGCCAGGAAAAGACAAGCGTATCAAAGACAAAAGAACATCTCAAGAAATCCCCACCTAAAGAGTTGGCAAGAGGACAAGCGACAAAGGAATCAGGTTTAGAGCTGGAAAGAATTTTAGAAGCCATCAAGTCCAATTCTCATTTTACAAATACGGAAACTGAGGTGTTTACTCCCTTGATCACTCTACTACTTCTAACCCTTAGGATACTCCCTCATACTGTAAAGATGCTCATTCTCTGGCTTCAGTAACATCACACTCCCCTGGCTTTCTTCCTATGTCTCTAATATTTAACTATTACACAGGGTATCATACCCCATACGGAATGTAAATTTTTAATCTCTATATCTTTTTTTTTCTTTTCTCTTAAAGACCAGCTTTAACCTCAAAACACTCTGGCTCTCCAAATTATGCTATCTCTCATTAACTGACCAATAATAGATCCCAGGACCTATTGCTCACACAACATTTTCTACTCAGATGTTCTATCGTCACCTCAAAATAAACAAATACAAAACCTACAGAACAGTCATTGTATTTCTTCCTAAAACTTACTAGTACTTCTGGCTGTACAACTGCATATATGTAACTACTGTTCAACTGACTGCCCAGGTTCATAACCTTTAATGCTATCATTAATTCTTTTCTCACATTCAGATACCAAATTTAATTATTCCTAGTCAGCAGCATTTCTGGCTTCTCTCTCCTTGTATTTCCAATGCTACCAAACTAGTACAATTGTCATTAGCACCTATCTGGAGTACTACAAAAATCTGAAATTCCCTTCCATTTATCCCCTTTCAATCCAAAATAATATTTTTAATACATAAATCTGTTCATACCACACTAGTGCTCAAAAATCTTCAATGGGACCCTACTGCCCCACTATCCCAAGTTCACTCTTTTGTCTGTCACTAAATGTCCTCCACAATCTAGTACCACCCTAGGTTTCCAGTCGTATCTTATAGCTCTACCTCCCAAGCAGTTATACTCCACTCAAACAAAGTAATTTCCTGACCATTAAGTATACAATGAACTCTTATGACTTTGCTCAGGCAAAGCATTCCACTGAGCTTGGAATGCCTTCTTCCTTCCCCACCTTCATTTGCTGTACTCATTTCTTATTCTTTAAAGCCCAACTCAAATGCTAACCCAGTCATCAAAGTAAGCACTAGCCAAAATGGTTAAGACCCAAGAAGTTGGGGTTAGCAGGGAGTCAAAATAGTATAAAGAACAATATTCTTAATATCGATGCAAAAAAACTTCAAATGTTAACAAAAGGACCATAGCCGCATTATCAAAAAGTTTATAAGATTCTTACTTTACACTCAATCCAATAGTTAACCATTTCAACTCTACTCTGTCTTCTGCTTCCTTGACTTACTGCCTATTTCTTGCCAAACTTCAGCCTTTCCCCATCTACCTCCTCCACTCCTATTGATTAGAGGCTAAAAATTCATGTTACCCAACTTCAATGGGGCTGGCCCTCCCTGCAGCAACAGTCCATTTCTTTCTTAACAATCCCTATCTTACTTCTCACAGAAGTTATTTTAGACTTTCTCTCTCAAGACTCACACACCTCTCCTTCCTCCCTTCTAAACTGAGGATCCTGAATTTAACTTTCCAGAGAAAACTGAGGCCATTCAGTAAGACCTCTCTCTGCTCCCATTTCTTCATCTCAAAACCTGTATCATCTCTCAATTTTCCCTCTTTTCCTTCTTGTCAAGGCTAACCCTGATGTACCTTAACGTACCTGATTCCATCCAAAAAAATTTGCACTAGCAGACTGCCATTCTATCATCTCCACTAAACTCTGATCTTCTCTCTCTCTCCCTATCTTAAGGTTCCTTCTCTATTTCCCTCAAATATACCCTTCTCCCCAATCCTTAAAAAGATCTTCTAGACCCTACTATTCCCTCAAGTTATCATCTTATATCTCTTCTCCCTTTCTTAGACAAATTCCTAGAAAAAGGTGCCGATACTTGCTTCTCTCTACTTCTTGTCCTCTCATTCTTTAATTCTTTGCTCTCTGGCTTCTAAACTGTTCTCTCCAAGTTAATAGTGATCTCTTCATTGTCCTATCTATTTTTTTTTCCAGGATTCATTCTTCTTTACCTACCTGATGCATTTGACACTGCTGAATACTTTCTCCTCCTAGAACCCTCTCCTCTCTGGGTTTTTATAATATTGACTCTTCTCCAGTTCTCCTCCTACCTATCAAACCACTACTCAATCTCCCTTGAAAGCTGTAGTCAATAAACAATTACATTTATTTTATATACATATATGTACATGCACACACACACATACATAGACATAAGTATATACATATTAATACACACATAAATATCACCCTCTAACTGTGGGAGTTCCTCAAGATTATATTCTAGGTCCTCTTCCTTTCTCCCTCTACTCTCATTTCATTTCCACCTGGTTGCAATCCTTTGGACTCCTCCATCATGACCCCTGGAACTTCATCATCCTGAAAGATGAATCAGCCTTGGTATTTACATTTCGCTACTATCCTCTGTTCCAAGGGTCCCTGGAACTGGAAGGTGGAATAATGTGTTCCTCCCAAAAATTCCATTTAAAGAGTGTGCCTAGGCTAGCGATCTCTTAACTTTCCCCCCCCCAGATGCACTTCTTTGGACTCCTTCATGATCTTTAACAAGTACCCTCTCCCTCCTCTCACTTTTCAAGTCTCCTTTTCTGAGAAGTAGAATGTAAGCCTCTGAAGGACAGAGACTGTCTTTCTTTTTCCTATTTGTATCCCCAGCACATAATAGCACAATGCCGGGCAAATAGTCTACTCATGTAGAAGGCACTAACAAAAAACCCTGCCTCAAGTCTCTCACCACTCTAGATTATTCTACACACAGCTTCCAAAGTAATTTGCCTTAAGTGCAGATATGACCATGTGACATCTACTCAATCGATTTCAGTGGCCTCATCATCTCTATCTACACTGAAATAGGAACACCTTTTAAAGCCCTTCACAACCAGCTCTAATCTATCTGTCCAGTCTCATTGGACACTACTCCCACACTGGGATCCAGTCAACTGTCTTCATATATATATTTTGCTTTTTGGAGGGCAATTGGGGTTAAGCAACTTGCCTAAGGTCACAAGGCTACTAAGTGTGTCAAGTGTCTGAGGTTGGATTTGAATTCAGGTCCTCCTGACTCCAGGGCTGATGCTCTACTCACTGGGCCACCTAGTCACCCCTTTTCCTATATTCTAAAAGTAAAACATCCACCTACTCCACCCCAAAGGCTGGTCCCACATACCTGGCAAGCACTCCATCCTTGCCTCCTCCTCAAAGAGAGGCCTCCTCTTCCTTTAAGATTCAGCTATGTACCATCTTTTTACACTGAAACGTTTTCTCATTCCACCCAAGTGCTAGTTCCCTTCCTCCCAAACCATCTTATCCTTAATTATGCTGCATTCATTTGTATTCACTTTATAATTATGCTGTATAAACTTAGCTATATACTCGTTTTCTCCCTCATTTGAATTTAAGTTCTTTGTGAGTAAAGACTGCTTCATTTCCAGTGCCTAGCACATAATGGACACTAAATAAATGCTACTGAAGATCATAACTCCAAACAAACAGCAAGTACAACGTAATGAAAAAAGGGACGGATCTGAAATCAGGACCTGGGCTGGAATCTCAGTTCTCCTACTTTCTATTCAGTTCAACTAAACAAATAAGTACCTATGATGTTTGAAGTACTATGCTAGATAAGCTGTCCTACAGTTATACTGTCCTTCATATTACATATATGCCCTACCTTCTGGAAATTATTTTGGATTTTATATATAACAGTTTATGTACTTTTTTTATTTTACCCCAACTGAATCTTAATACCTTGAAAGCAGGAACTGTTTTGTTTTTATCTCCATCTGCAGCACCAAGCAGTGCCTGGCATGCCAGTCACTTAATAAGATGCTTGCTGATTTTAGTACCAAAATCAAAGCAAAAAAAAAGCAGTCCTTCTCAAAAAGATCACATTACTATCTGTGTGATCTCAGGTACCCCCTTACTGAATTTCAGTTTCATCATCTATGAAAGTAATGACAGCCCAAATTACACTTGAGGTTAGTTTCTGTTAAAAAAAAAAAAAAGTTTTATACAGAACATTAATATATACAATGAATGTTTCATATATGCATGTGTGTGTGTGTGTGTGTGTGTGTGTGTGTGTATATATATATATATATATATATATATATATATATATATATATGTACACTTATTGTTCAGTCAATCCAGTCATGTGTGACTCTTTTGACCCCACTTGAGGCTTCTTGTTATAGATATTGGAGTAGTTAGCCATTTTCCTTCTCATTTTACAGATGAGGATACTGAGGCAAACAGACTTAAGTGACTTTGCCCAGAGTCATGCAGCTAGTTAAGTGTCCTCTGCTGGCTATGAACTCAGGAAGATGAGTCATCCTGACTCCAATCTGGTGCTCTATCCCCTGCACCACCTAGCCATTCATGCACAAATGCATGCATTCACACATATGCATGTATAGACATGCAAGTACATGTGTGTATGCATGTATACATGCATGTAAAAAACCATCCAGGTTGGTGGCTCAGTGAATAGAACACCAACCTTGGAGCCAGTAGGATGCGAGTTCAAATCCGACCTCAGACACTTAACACTTACTAGCTGTGTGACCTTGAGGCAAGTCACTTAACCCCAATTGCCCTACCATCCCCCCCTCCAAAAAAAAGCAAAAAAAAAATTTTAACTAATTTTTTTAATGATTCTGGAAGACTCTGAACTAGGTCACACTTTCTCTGTTAACATGCAAATATGGAACTTTAAATATTTTTAAATGTTGTAAAAGCAAGTCCATTAGGGCTGCTTAAAGTGTAATTTGATGAAAAGAACACGGGACTAAGTCAGGAGATACAGTCAGGTCAGAAATAGATATGAAACGAAATTAATCATTTCATGGATCAAGATATCCTAATTCAAAGTTCTCTTCTAGCTCTAACACAATGACTATGATTCCTTGAACAGATTATGTGTAAAGGGAAATATGGTAACAAGTTTAAAGTAACCCTTAGCTGAACCAATAGACACTGACACTTGATAGCAGAACTATAGTGAAGAAGTAACAGGCGCACCTCTCAGATCTATGGAGTGGGGAAGACTTCATGATGAAATAAGAGTTAGAGAGCATTACAAAATGCAAAATGGATAATTTTGATTATATTAAACTGAAAAGCTTCTATACAAACAAAGCCAATGCTACCAAGATGAAAAGGGAAGTGGGAAATTGGGAAAAAATATTTTACAACCAATGTCTCTGATAAAGCCTCATTTCTAAAATATACAAAGAACTGAGTCAAATTTGTAAGAATACAAGACACTCCCCAACTGATAAATGGCCAAAGGATATGGACAGACAGTTTTCGGACGATGAAATTAAAGACATCCATAAGCATATAAAAAAAAAACGTTCCAAATCACTAGCGATTAGAGAAATGAAAATCAAAATAACTCTGAGGTACCACATCTCACCGGCCAGACTCGCTAAGATGACAAAACAGCAAAATGATAAATGCTGGAGAGGATGTGGAAAAATCGGAACACTAATGCATTGTTGGTGGAGCTGTGAACTAACTGATCCAGCCATTGTGGAGAGCAATCTGGAGCTATGCCCAAAGGGCTATAAATAAGTGCATACCCTTTGACCCAGAAATACCTCTTCTAGAGTTATATCCCAAAGAGATCAGATAAGTGAGAAGAGGACCAGTACGTACAAAAATATTTATAACAGCTCTTTTTGTGGTGGTAAAAAATTGGAAAACAAGGGGATGCCCATCAATTGGGGAATAGCTGAACAAGTTGTGGTAAATGAATGTAATGGAATACTATTGTACTATAAGAAATGGGGGACAGACGGATTTCATAATAACCTGGAGACTCATATAAACTGATACTGAGCAAGAAGAGCAGAACCAGGAGAAATTTGTACATAATCACAGACACAATGGTGTCTGTATGGTGATGACTAACTTCAATAGACTGGGCTCCTCTCAGCATTACAAGGTTATAGGACAACTCCAAAATTTGGATTCATGATTGAAGGAGATATCCACATCCAGAGAAGGAAATGTGGAGTCTGAGTGAAAACTGAAACAAACTACTTGCTCTGTTTCTTTTTCTTGTTTTGTTTTGTTTCCTCTTTCCCACTTATCATTCCATCAGTTACACTCCTTCTTTACAACCTGACTAATGATTAACGGGAAGATGTTTGTAGATCCTGTATCAGAGTGCATGCCACCATGATGGGAGAGGGGAGAGGAAGAGAGAGGAAAAAAATCTGAAACCCAAGGGATTGTGGAACTGAATGCTGTAAACTAAAAAGTAAATAAACCAATGAAAAAAGAAATAACAGGTGCTTATGATAAAAATAAAGAAGATACTCCAATAAACCAATTACAAGAATCTAGTGCAGCTGTTCTCAACCTGTGGGTTATGTTCAATTTGTAACAATGAAAATACATCCTGCATATCAGATATTTACATTACAATTCATAACAGTAGCAAAATTACAGTTAGGAAGTAGCAATGAAAATAATTTTATGGTTGGGGGTCACTACAACATGAGGAAGTGTATTAAAGGGTTGCTGCATTAGGAAGGTTGAGAACCACTGATCTAGCTGATGCTTCTAAAGAGCTTTTAACAAACGCCAGGGGGGCACTGCCAGTTGTCCTGACTTATGTCTTGCCATTAGATTACAATGACTGGAGGAGAGAATGAGGCTAGTAACTTTGCATAGCCCTGCCTCACTAAAGTCCAATTCACTAGCAAGTCAAGACATCATCCTCCTGATATCACTGGTGCTCTTTGAAAACAAAGGAGGAGGAAGAACAAGAAGACCAACAACAGCCAGAAAAGATTTCTACAAAAGAAGTGTATATGGGCCACCACAAAGAAGAAACTCGTATCTCCAGAAATAAAAGAAGGAATATTGTCTTCTCTCATCCTGTACTGTTCCTAAATTATTCCCATGGAGTAGGGAACAATCTGAGTTAACAAGACTAAATAGTTCTATTTTATAACAAGGGGTATATGAACTTTTTTAAATGTTATAAAAATTGCATTCAATATAATTGAATTTTTAATTCTATATAATTTATTTTACTAAAAAATATTATTCTGAGAAAGGGTCCATAGGCTTCACTAGACACCTATAGTTAATAAAAAATGGTTAAAAACACTTGCTCTAAAGTCCACCCTTTCTCTCCACTACTATCTAGACTGGTTCCAGGATTGGTCTCATCAGGCAGCAACCTCAACACCTAATCAATGTTATTTCCAGTTCTGCCTGCCTCCTATCTCCAAATCCAGATCACCTGTCCTGCTATTCACTCTACAATCCTAAACTTGCCCTAGTATCTACAATGAAATGCCCAGAAAACATAGGCTGTAGGTTAAAGGTGAAAAATAAAGAGTTTTAGCCAAGAGTATATTTCCCTAAGAATTTATATTGGCAATTGACCTTCAAAATTCTAGAGCACCCTCCCCCCCAACAAATCCCTCCAAAATCCTCAATTCTACTCCCAAATCACAAAGCCTCTACAAGCATCTAGATTACAAGGAGGAAATAGAGAGCAGTGCCTCTGACATCTTCAGGTGGAATCCCAAATGTATTTACCAAAATAAACATTACTTAATGTAATAGTTATACTTTGTAGCAGTATTATTGGTAGAATATTATACTTCAGGTATCACCTATGCAAACATCAGCCCCACCCTGCCTCCTCTCTAATTTATATAGTGATAAAAGAGTTGTATGAGGCACAGGGAAATGAATTGTTTATGACTTAGAGAAATGACTTGACTATCAGTGTCAGAATTTCAGTTCAATTCTTCTTTCCTGATTCCAAGTCTAGGACTCTATCCACTGAACTATACTGCCTCTTCAGGTACATTACCGACTAAGTAAATTTGTGGGACAGCTCTGTAATCTAAACACCATTTTTATAACGTAGTTTTTTTTGTGTTAATGCATTCTAAAGTACCAAACAAGCAACTTACATACAAATTTTTTGAACTGACAGGCTATATTAACAAGTTTATAGAATGCCTCAACGTTATCAATATACAAAAGAGTTCATGTAGAACTCTGCCCCAGTCTTTGTCCTATACCTTAAAGAAGAAAATAAAGACCAAAGAACTGCTTCTGATGTAAGAGAACTATAACTAAAGAAAAAGATTACAGCA
Organism: Pseudocheirus occidentalis; assembly: GCA_028646575.1. Taxonomy (NCBI): domain Eukaryota; kingdom Metazoa; phylum Chordata; class Mammalia; order Diprotodontia; family Pseudocheiridae; genus Pseudocheirus; species Pseudocheirus occidentalis. The sequence continues at coordinate 293,791,877 of CM053593.1, forward strand.
CTGCCTTCAGCTTTACTTACAAGACCACCCACAAAACAACTCTAAAATGAAAAAAAAAAAAAATCAGTCCTCTACTATTTGGGAGAAGCTATACATAAATTATCCAATAACTACTAACAGAGAATAAAAAGTAAAAAGCTTTGTCAAAAATACGTGAAATTCTGTAACAACATTATTGCCATTCCAGCACAAGTAAATTGGAACCATAAGACTTAAAACTGGAAGAAACCTAATAAATCATGTCGCAAATTTGAAGTAGCAGAGGGAGGATTCTCAAAAGCAGTTCACATGTCTACAGAACCAATACTCATTGCACTAACACAGCATTCCACACCACCAAAGAAAAGTATTTCTCATGTCCAACACACATGAGAAAAATCATACATATCATTTTTCTACAAGTTTTTTTTTAAAACTTAAAAGACAAAAATAAAATCATATAGTTTTATTTATAGGTAAAGTTATTTAACTCATGTCTTCAAATGCATATTAAAGTATTTATTTTCCAATCCAATCCAATAGTATGTGCCTCTTATGTATGGCAAACTGTTGCTAGATTCTAAGGCTACAAAGACTAAATGAAAAACAGTCCTTGCCCTCAAAGAACTTATACAATTTGGCTTTCTTCTCATACCTGCAAAGTCTAGAAAAATAGTACTTTTATCCACCTTTTTCTTAAAAAATCCTATAACAAGATTCTCAATTTCATCCAGAATACATACCTGTTGATGGTGAAATACAATAATCATCCTCTACAGACTGGCCATAGAGATCATCATCTTCAAAATCTAAATGAAATATACAGTAAGTTAACATAAATATCAAGTGATCTTGTTCTAAACAATAACAATTTCAACATTAAAATAAACACACCTATGTTAAGGAGACCCTGGGATATGTTACTGTTTCAAAGACTGAAACTATTTATCCTTAAAGATTGAAGTACCTTTCCACTGGGTATCTACCTTGCACAGTTCTTTGGTACACAAAGGATTGCTATGAATATTTTGGAAACATAGGGCCTTTCTATCTTTGACTTCTTTGCCGTACATGCCCAGTAATGGTATCAAAACGTTTAACAGTTCCAGAGTATTTCATTCAACTGTCAGCATATACCTACATCACTCTCCTCCCCCCAACCAATAAACTCTAGTGACTCCCTATTATTTATAGGATCCAAATATAAATGTCAAAAATCTAAGAAAAGCAAATAATACCATTCCGATGGCAGAAAATGAAGTGAAATTAAGAAGCCTACTGATAAGGGTGAAACAAGAGAGCATAAAGGCTGGTTTGAAGCTTAACATCAAAAAAACTAAGATCTTGACAACTGGTCCCATCACTTCCTGGCAAACAGGAGAGAAGCTGTGTCAGAGTTTATACTCTTGGGTTCAAAGATCACTGAAGACAGCAATAGCAGTTATGAAATTAAAAGATGCTTGCTCCTTGGAAGGAAAGCTATTTCAAATCTGAACAGCAAACTAAAAAGCAGAGACATTTTATAGTTAAAGTTATGATTGTTCGAGTAGCAACATATAGCTGTGAGTGCCACAGAATTGATGCTTTGCCCTATTAGACTTTTGAGAGTCCCTTGGATGGCAAAGAGATCAAATTTTACAAAACTTCAAGAAATTCATTCAGGCTATTCACTGGAAGGCCAAATACTGAAAGTGAAGCTTAAATACTTTGACCACATGATGGGAAGACAGGACTCATTATAAAAGACTGATGTTTGGAAAGATTGAAGGCAAAAGGAAAAAGGGATAGGGGAAGGATAGATGGTGTCAAGGAAACAATGAAAAGTAATTAACTTAGTAGTACTTAAGTACTAAGTAGAACTTAGTAGTAAACTAAAGACTAGTTATGGACTTCTACAACCTTAGAACAATTAGATTTATGTTCTTACTAGTCTACTAATCTCAAAAAGGTCAGTGAAAATAACAAAAAAATAACAAAAATTTAAAAAGTGGGATCCAAGAATAAAAAGGGGACAACTGGAATATATTTCATAAATTGTTATCTTTAAGGACACAAAAATGAGTTAGATGTCGATCATAAAGGAATTTAACTAATTTTCAAAGACTATGAAAAATTCTCAGAACAAGAGTCAGAAAAAAATAACCACCTCTGGGCATACAGAAAACAGAAAACTAAAATTTACCATTTTAAATGAAACCAACAAGTTTAATTCTGCTCAACTAAAGCATAGTACATCACATAAATCACTCATTCATTAGCAATTCTTTTGAAGAAACATAAACTAAAAAGCATTTCAAAAAATATTAACCATCCAAAAGGCTTTGCAAAATGACTTTCCTTGAAGAAGAAAAAAACAATTTTTGGTCTCTTCACCATGCTGAATCACGAATCGGAGCGTTTTAGTTATTCTAGAAAGTCAATGCCATCACAAACATGTAAGACAAAGCAAGATGAACAAAATTGTTCCTGACATATTTAAAGTGGTTATGTTGTCACCAACTGTTTCAAATAAAGCATGGTAACCAGAGCTCAGAAGGGTCAGTAAAAGTGAGAAAAAAAACTTAGGTGTTAATCTAAGTTCAAAAACAAAATGTACCAAGGTAGTAACAATTACATCTACTCCTATATTGTTTTGCTTTCAGCAGATCTTCCACTTAATGGAATACAGTTTACTTGAACATTTGTAATCTACACTTAGATTCAAGCTTTAAAAGGTTTCCATTTTAAGCAAGATCAGGAGCATAATAAATTATAATGGGTGACTAATAAATTTACAACAAAAACTGTATAACGACATGTTGTAGTTGCTTTACCAATACCAACATTTAAGGATATGTCATGAATCCCTAACTCCCCTTCTAAATTCTACTGGTGGTAACTAGATTAGATTAAAGAAAGGTTGCATGCCTACCCTATGCTAAGAACTGTGGCTAGATGATACATAAGTAAAGGCAAAGGATCTGCTCTTGGAACACTTATATCTAATAGAGTGAAAAGTTACATAAATTCCCAAATTCGTTAAATTGCCTCCTGAACTGGCTTACATATTTTAAAATAATTAGATCCCTTTATTTCATATCCAGTGTGTAAGGGAGTACTTTCTGTCATAACATAAACTCAAAGTTTCTCCTTCACACGAGGGTTTTGCATTTGGTGAACAGGCCCAAATTCATCATAGCCATGACCATGACTGCACAGACTTTGCTTACAATCTCCTCTCAGTCTCATCTATTTTCATGTGAAAGTCACTAATCATTTAGTTTCCTTTCTTTGGACCCTAATCATCACCTACTGAATCCCAAACTCCTAATTTCCTATGAAATTCAAATGGAACAAAGCCAGAAGATGACCAACTGGTCCATGAAGAGGAGCCCAAAGAGGGTTAGGGCTGCCTGAGACCCCAAAATACCAACATGCCGGGTCCTGCATAAAGAACTCCACTCAAGTCTTCTCAGCCAAACAAAAAGTAAAGTTCAATGAAAGATATGGGGTAGACTCTTACAGAGTAAGTCTGTGCTAAGCTACTGCAAGGCGCTTTTTCACCCCACGTGGAGGGAAGATGGGGTCTTATATACAGAGGAATCTAGAGGTGATTCAGAGGAGGAGCCTGAGGAGGGTCTTCAGGAGGAGCCAATGAGTTCAGACTCCAGTATGAGGTCAATGTTCAGACTCCAGTAATGAGTCTG
>CM053593.1:293796041-293812602 GCA_028646575.1 Pseudocheirus occidentalis
AACTAGGTCATTCCTTTGTTAAGTGAGTGATTGGATCTCTGGTTAGATTGATTGAATCTTTAAGTATTAAGCTGGTTTCTCCCTTAGGAAAACCAGCTGATTCTTCTTTTGTTCCTTGTTCTAAATATTGTGTCTTTCTGAAATAAGATATAATATAGAGACTTTCCTTATTCTGAAGATTGTATATAATATTGTGAACTGTTGAAACTGTGAACATTGTACTGAATAAAGATTTGTAATGGAATAAACAGTGTTCACTAATACTGTGTAATCCGAATCTTAAAAGCTCCTCACAGTAGCATTCTCTCAGAAATCTACTGCTGATTGGCGTTACAGTCAGTAGAGTAATTACTCTATGTGTCTGATCTACACTCAGGTCATCATCAAATTTTCTTATGTACTTGGTCTTACATATTTGGTCTCCAATTAATTATGCCCCATTGTATACTTTGGTCCTATTCTTAAATATCCTTCTGTGTATACTTACCAATAGAATTTCACTCTAATATGGACAGACCAGTTTTAAAATTTTTTTTTGGTCATTTTGAATTTGGTTCTAATTTTTTATGTATTAATAATTCTTTCCAATGTGGTATCATATTAAAATATGATGACCATGATTTCAATTCCATCACCTAAGTAAATGATCCAAAACAATAACTATTACATGTTACAAGAGCAGCCCTTCATATTTCTCACCATAGTTGACACTAAACTACTGATTGTTATTCTATATGCTAGTTTCATATCCACCTAAAGTGATAGTCTGACTTTACACATTCCAAGATCTCTGATGACCTAGGTAAATCACAACTCTAACTTCCTTCTTGCTAATATTCATATCTATCTTAGTCTATATCTATATCTATCTTAGCCATCTTCCCGCACAAATACCTTTATATTTATTGCTTTTGTATTTGAACATTGATGTTGAGTGAAATGCCTCAAAGGTAATTACAGGCTAAACTTTTCCAAAATCTTGATTATGAAGGTTTCCTCATCAAATTGACAAGGTAGTATACAGTTCATTATAGTCTCTGTATCCTTCCCTCTAGCTCCCAGACAACTCCTTCCAGGATCCATGCGCAATTCATTTCTCTGTACAACCTCTGGTTTTCCTGTGCTCTGGTACATGTGTGATATGAATGTCTGACTACTATTAAGTGGTGCATCAACCATAAAATAAAACATATCTCAAAGTTAAAAGAATTCTAACTGAAAAAAATGGTAGAATCATTATCTTTTCTAAACTTGAAGCAAAATTGAATAAGAAAATTCAAAGGAAAAATATAAAAAGAAGAAATTTTGAAAATGCAAAGTAGATTCTTTTTGGAAGGCCAAATAAGAAAATTTCCTATTAGAGAAGTTCCCCTTCTGATTTTCCTGTTCTCTCCCCTTTCTCTATAAAGGGAGAATGTAAGCATCACTATAAAGTTGTGTTTAGGGAACTAATTCCAGCAGAAAACTGATTTCATTACCTGAGGGAAAGTATAAGGTGAATTTCATATCAGAACATTTTAAGACAAAAGCCCTTTGTCATTTTCATAGGGGCTTAGAAATAGTGGGAGGTGGCTCTATTGGAAGAGAAACAAAAAGTTGATTACTTTTTTGGAGAGCTCTAGATAGGAAGAAGTCCTAGAAGGTATTGAGCTATTGGAGCAAGGTCAAATATAATGGTGTCCACAAGACAAAGTGACTAAACAACATCTGTGTGCACCAGAGCTCAATGGTAAACCATTAAACAACTGTGATAACAAGTTATTAGAAAGTAATTATTTTAATGTATTATGGGCAAGAGTCATTTGCTGAAGAAGCTCATAATTTTTGCTTCTTTTAAAATGTATAAGCTTTAACCAACCAATTTTCTTTGACTGGGTGTTATAAGTAGTTTATATATTTTTGCCCTATGGTTTTTCACTTCAGTATGCAAGGTATAGGAACAGTCTTTACCAAGGAATCAGAAGACCTAGGCTCTAAGCTTGGGTCTACCATTCCTTTGTGCTATGACCTTCTTGTGGTCCTCAATTTTCTCATCACAAAATGACATAGGTAAATTTTAAAGGTTTTTTTTGAGCTCTAAGACTCTAAATAGTTTTGGTAGAGGAATCACTGTTTGCTTTGGACTGCATGTTGGATTATAGTTGACAATAATGAGAGTGGTAGAGTTGTGTTTTTCTGATAGTGTTTTATTTTTGGGTAAATAGAAATGTGGTACAGTGAAAAAAGACAGAAGACTTAAGAGTCAGAGGACCTTTGTTCAAATTCAGGCCCTGCTATTTATTACATGTGTGACCCTGGACAGGTCACTTTAACTCTCTGTGCTTCAATTTCCTTATCTGTAATACAAGTGTGTTGGTCTCTATGACCTTTAATATTCCTTATAACTCTAAATATATAATATGGAATCCCAAAAACCCATTTCATCTAGACCATTCAACAGCAATCAGGTAAATATTGGCTTTTGATGACCATCAACTCAATGACATTTTTGATGAATAACATAAAAATGGAATTTTTTACAAACTAAATATGTTTCTTTAATAATTCACTAACCATTTTAATGAAATTAATGAGCATAACAAACATTCCCTGATAATTTAAGATAACTTTTTAAATTCAATTAATTTTTTTCCATTTAACAAACATGTATTTACTTTTACTCTCATCTCTCCATCACTTGAAAGAGGAAAAAAAAAACCTCTTGTGACAAATATGAATAGTCACACAAAACAAATTCCCTCATTGGGTATGTCCCAAAAGTGTGTGTCTCATACTGCATCTTGAGTCCATCAGTTCTGCCAAGAGATGGGAATAGTATGCTTTATCATTTCCCCTGGAATGGTGGTTGCTCAGCACATTGATCAGAGTTCTTAAGTCTTTCAAAAGTGGATTATTGTCTAGATTGTTCTGGTTCTGCTCATTTTACTATACATCAGTTCATACAAGTCTTCCCAGATTTCTCCAAAATGATTCTTTTTCATAATGTCTCATGTCTTAATAATATTCTATTGTGCCCACATATCTTTGTTAAGCCGCTCTCTAATTGATGACCACCCCATTTGTTTCCAGTTCATTGTCAATTAAAAGAAAGTATGTAATTTAACAAAGTTATTGGAGGAATTTTCCCCATTATATTTTGTTTTCGGTGATGGTGTTAGTTTTGTTTTTGTTTTTAATGTAGTCTTATTTCATCGCTAAATGTAAATTCTGTGAAATTGCCTCCTAAGTATACTGTAGAAAATTCACAAAAGCTCTCTTTTTTTCCTTACCTGGCATAACCTATTTCATAGATACTTCACAATGAGATGACTCAGGAAGCCTAGGATAACAAGGACTTGAGTTTTGTGGCTGGAGACTTAATGTTATGAAATAATGGAGTTCTTGCTTGCTTCTGCCTGTTCAGAGTAGGGGGGAGAGAAGTCCCCACTTCTTTCCCATATTGCCCAACCTACAATTTGTCTGAAAAGGTTTAAATAACAAGCATTTTACTCAAAGGTTTCTCTTAAATCTAAAACCCTTTTTCTAAAACCACAGCTAAACAAAGGAAGTTTTGAAAAATGGCACCTTTTAAAATCATACTATTTTGCCTTGCTACAGGTAAAGTTAATGGTATTTCAGTATCATTTCAATACCATCAAATGCTAATCATCAAAATCATAAATGATTTTTCCAATGAACAGAATTCCAAGATTATTATTTGCTAATTGAGATCAACTTTTAAACAAATACAAAAGGAGTGGGTAGGCAGGGAACAAGAGGAAGAACAAATGACCACAAAAACATTCTTGGTCAAACATAATAACCACATAACTTTTGCTATAAGAAAGTTTTCTTTAGTAGAGTTTTTAAAACTATGAAATACACTTCATATCCTATATTTTCCTTAGTGTTTAACCTTCAAAATTTTTTAAAAAATAATTTTGTGCCTATGTAGAAATATATTATAATGTATGCATATATAATTTTTCCAAACTTGATTATAGTCTATTGAAACCAAAAAAATGCAGAGTAAAAATGATGAATAAAAAGGCAAGACAAAATTATTAGTACAAATTGTGGTACTTGAAAATTTTTTTGGAGACATCTAGAATATTAGATTAATTATTCTGTCTGTTAGGTGCTAGGTTAATCTTGTAGTAGCATCCTGCTCTGGTGCTTCATTGAGCCTGAGTTTTTGAAGATTATGCCAGTGGAAGAAGGTCCTACCATGCTGGAATTTAAGTATAGCCATACTGCCATGCTGTGTGTCTCTTGTCTATGGACCAGGCTACATAACCCCAGAAATATTTATCACTATAAAGTTATACAATGTGCTGTGATGGACAGAATCCGAGATTTGGCATCAGAGGCTGTGATTTTAAGGCCTGGTTATCCAATTTATGATCTTTGTGACTTTGGACAAATCATTTAACTTCTCTGGGCCTTAGGTTCCTCAACTCTAAAATGAGAAAATTGCATTAAGTGACCTTGAACATCATCTCTAGCTCTAAATCTATGTTCCTGCAACAAAATGATTCTCTTTTATTTTGCCTTTCTTTTTTTCTCACAACAACTAATGAAAGTCATCTACTTAGTGTAAGGGAGTTATAACACGTTTCAGTGCAGGGAGCATCCACAGTGATAAATAATGAGTATCATGAAATATTGAAAAGATTGTTAACATTAATAAACAAGACCAAGAGGCCAGTATAAGAGAGGTTACATGATAAAATCAAGAAGATAAATAAGTTTAATAGCAATGTTAAGAATTGACTGGAGTGGGGCAGCTAGATGGTACAGTGAATAGAGTGCTGGCCCTGGAGTCAGGAGGACCTGAGTTCAAATCCAACCTCAGACACTTGACACACTTACTAGCTGTGTTACCTTGGTCAAGTCACTTAACCCCAAATGCCTTCCCTTCCCCCCTCAAAAAAAAAAAGAAGCTCATTTAAAAAAAAAGAATTGACTATAGATAGTACTAGAAATAGGAAGGGCAGCAAGGGTTTACAGTGGCACAAAATTTAGGCTACTAGTTGGTAGGATATATATATATATGTATATGTATATAGGGATGGTTCACTATGTTATTAGTTGTTACTTAATTGATACCCATCTAAGGACATGTCTCAAAACATCTCAGAAGCTTTTAACTGGCCATATTTGCATATAAAAGGGCCAAGAATATAGCTGTGCAGTTGGTGAAGACAAAGACTTAGCTCTATGGACTTGGATTGTCTCTGTCTTTTCCTCACCTACCCATATACATGGGAGAACAGAAGAGACCCAAGATTAAAAAACTGGACAATTGTAAACACCAACATTGCTTTGTAGGTTCTTAGATAAATAATTAGCTGGTTTATCATCTGGCTTTCTAGAATTAAATCTGGGAGGTAAATGATTACCATCAATGATGGTAAAGTCTCTGTAAGATGGACCCAAACTCCAGAACTAAGTCCAAAGAAAAAACTAAACCCGAGGGCTTAAGTTATCCGAGAGGATCATACTCATTTTTCTAAACAACTTGATTCCTAGAATTAAGAATTTCCTAAAAATGAATTAAGACTTAAAACTCCCAGGGAACAAGATAAGAGAACCTGAGTGGGGGGTTGTTTGTTTTTGTTTTTTGTTTTTGAGTATATTTGGGGGTTTTTTTTCTGATCTCGGGCAAAGACTTCTGCATTTTCTAAGAGCTAGAAAAATCTTATGAGCTTTAAGCTGAACAAAAGTATGGCAGTATCTGTTTTTTCCCTTCAGAAAGATAGAGTCAAGGACTTCAGCTAATACAAAAGCTAGATAGTAGAGCATCCAGCAGATCAGCAACAAACAAGACTAGAGATTCAGCAGAGTGTGCGCCCAGGTGAGCAATGTCCAGCAGAGACTACATGTCTTGTTGAGTAGCATTCAGCTGAACAGTGCATCTAATCAAGCAGTGTCCATCAAAATTTCCAAGTCCAGAAGGTCACAGGCCAGCCAGAGGAACTTGATGATAACACTAGAAGAAGACACTGGAGTTGTGAACATGGTAGAGTGGAGAGACTGAAATTCTCCCTAGTGTTCCCTAGGTCAATGTGTTCCCTATGTGTCTCTTTTCAAATATGCTCTCTGACATCATGAGCCTCCTATATATGTATGTGCTCCTTCATACATATTCCCTACGTACCTAAAGATGTCTGTTCTTCTTATTGATTGTAGGATAATGTACCCAAGGTTTATGGGAGACATTTTTGTTGTTGCTTTTCTTAGTATGCCATGTCATGAAATGTTTTTGCTTTGAACTGATTGGGCCCTTTGGTGGACTATTAAAGGTGAATACATTTGTAGGGTCTCAAAAGCTATAGTTCTAGGGGTATAGATCCAAAGAATACCTTGAACCTGGGGTAGCTATTCACTGAGAAACTTGCTATGTGAATTACAAAGCTTACACATAATATTTTACCTATCAAATTTATAGATATAACTACCACACCATCCAAGAAAAGAGAATTCTGTTCCAAAAAGGAGGTAAAACTTAGGTCTTTTCCACCTGCGCTTATGAAAGATTACATAGTACTTCAAGAGGAAGGAGTGCTAAAAGTCCCACATCTTGGCCCAGTTTCAAGTTAGGTTATTTTAATCTACCTACCTAAATCCTCTACTGTTTAATTGAGGGAAGTTGAACTTCACCCCCCACCTTCTTTAAAAGCAAACAAAACGTGTCTGGAGTTGTTGGCACTGTTGAACTCTGAAAGATGAAGTGATTTTTGCAGTTTAAAATTCCACTAATCCCTTTAGGACCTTTGGCACAGAAAGGCCCTATAAAGGAAATGAAAGTTGTTAAGCATTCTTAACTAACAAAAGCACTTCCATTCCTCATAATGAGAGCAACTTGTGTGTTTATGAGATATCACAACTAGATGCTACTGTGTCATATGAAGTGACACAAATTTATGTATCAATAAATCATAGAAGAATTTGTCCTAATATGAAGGTAGGAGAGGCTTTCCTATATTCTTCTCTCTTCATGTAGTCCAGAAATTTTCCTTGGCAACTTTATTTGATTCACCAGGAAACTGAAGGAAAGTATAACTTTTTAATTATCTTTACTGGTCAATTTTACCCTTCAGTTTTCAGTTATGAGGTTTCGCTTACAATTGAGGTAGAATCTTATTTCAATTTTGTCACTGGAAAGCTCCGGCACCATGGGAGTGTAGAAAATCGACCCTATGCCAGTAAAATTTTCATGGTAACATTATTTCAGCTTGATTTTTGGTAATGACATCTGATAACCACAGAGAAGGGAACTTCTCAACAATATGTCAGCACACTATCTAGTGGTGCTCACATGTCTCAAGTATGAAATTCTATCACTCACTACTAACAAATGTCATATCTCCCAGAGACTAATCTTGTTCAACGGATGCCCTTTTAAAATGTATAAATCTACTTGAAAACCAATCAGATAACAAATACATGCCTGCAGAAAGATGATTCAGTTATATCAATGTACTTGTCACTCAGGACTCCATCAGAAAAGAAAAAAATGATGGGGCTGGGCTGCTGTCAAAAGTATGCAAGGTCTTGATAATGGGAAAACATTGGCCACAAAAATGAAAAGGAGTAGCGTTTTTTAAAGTGTCAGCCTAAAATTGCCTAATTAATTTTTTTGATTCTGTGACACAAGTTTTTGAGAGACAATAAATACCTTGCCAAAACACTTAGGAAATCATAAATTGCAATTAATTTTGATCTTTACTATCTCTTTTTAAATATAAATATATATATATAATAAAACTTTAAATATATAATATATGTATATTATATATAATCAAAGGCTTACCCCTAGAAATTCAACCAATCTTTATTTCAACCACATTTAAGAATCCTGTGAACTCACTTTCTTTATATAGAGTGAGGTTCTTCTTTAGAGTCCTGTTTTAATTGCTTAAGATTATATATTTTGAACTAGAAGGGATTTTAGAGGGAATCTAGCCCAATCTACTCAGTTTACAGGTGAGGGTTTCCCAGTCTTGTGTGTGATGTTTTTTCTTCCAATTTTTAAAAAATGGATGACATATACTTTGTCTTATATTTTAAAATAAATGTTATTTACATCTTCTGTTTTCTTATCATCTACATTTCTCAATAGATCTCCACCACCACCTCCATATACCAATCTCTTACAACAAAGAATCAAAAAAGAGGGAAAAGAGGGGAAGAGTCAAGATGGTGGCATAGAAGTGGGAGAATTCTGCAGCTCCCCCCATAAACACCTCAAACACCTATAAAAGATGACTCTAAACAAATTTTAGAGTTCCAAAACCCACAAAATTACTGAAAAATACATCTCCTGTTGAAGGCAGCCCAGCAGGCAGATGGAAAAAGTTCATCACAGAGCACTGGGAGCCAAAACCAGCCAGGCCTGAAAAAGTGGCTTAGCCCCAGGGAGGTCAGGATAAGCCATGGCTGGAGCACATGGGAGAGTGGATCACTGGTAGCTGTGGCAGTTTCCAGAATTAGCAACCCGTAAAAGCCAAGGACAAGGTGAAAGGTCAGTGGAACTTGGCTAAATTTGGGAAAGAAAAGCAGGTCTGGCCACCAGCCTCCAGGGCAAGAAAACAGCAGAAGCGGCCCCGGCAGCTGCCTCCACATAGCTTCTTCAGAACTCCCAGCCTGCAGATTGCAGGGTGGGGGGGGCAACCAGTCATTCAGAGGCTAAGTGCTTTTGCATTAACCTGCCTGGATCAGGATCATAGTCTTGGGTGGTGGTCCTGAGGTATGTGACCAGTGAGCCAAAGCTGGTGGGGGCTGCAGAGACCACAGCCTCCTAATAGCTCTGGCAGCTGCAAAAACCCCAGCGATTTGGGACAAAGCTATCCCCCGGGAAGCAGAGCCCTACTGTGGTTCAAAAATCAAGTTAATTGACTAGGAATATGAGCAGACAAAGGAAGCAAAACAAGCTCAGCAATCCAACTTTAGGTTTGTTTTTGGGGAACAAAAAGGATCAAAGCATGGAATGGGAGGAAGACAACACAGTCAGAACAACTATACCAAAATTTTCCAAGAAAAATATAAACTGGTTACAGGCCATACAGAAGCTTAAGAAGGATTTTGAAAAACAAATATGAGAAGTGGAGGAAAAATTGAGAAGAGAAATGAGAATGCTGCAAGAAAATCATGAAAAGAGAGTCAACAACCTGACTGAAGAAAATAACACCTTAAAAAATAGATTAACTCAAGTGGCAAAAGAGATCCAAAAAGCCAATAAGGAGAAGAATGCCTTAAAAAGTCAAATTTCCCAGATGGAAAAAGAATCTCAAAAGGTCACTGAGGAAAATAATTCCTTCAGAATTAGAGTGGAGCAAATGGAAGCAAATGACTTTATGAGAAATCAAGATACTATTAAACAGATCCAAACAAATTAAAAAATAGAAGGCAATGTGAAATATCACATTGAAAAAAACCACTGACATGGAAAATAGATCCATGAGAGACAATTTAAAAATTATTGGATTACCTAAAAGCCATGATCAAAAAAAGAATTTACCTTGAAGAAATTCTCAAGGAAAATTGCCTTGATATTTTAGAACCAGAGGGCAAAATAGAACTTGAAAGAATTTACCAATCACCTCTTGAAAAAGATCCCCAAAAGAAAACTCCTAGGAATGTTATAGCCAGGTTCTGAAGTTCTCAGATCAAGGAAAAAATATTACAAGCAGGCAAGAAGAAACAGTTTGAATACTGTGGAAACACAATCAGGATAATCCAGGATCCAGCACCTTCTATATTAAGGGATCAAAGGGCCTGGAATATGATATTCTGGAGATCAAGGGAGCTAGGATTAAAACCAAGAGTCACCTACCCAGCAAAATTGAGTACAATATTCCAGGGGAAAATATGGTCATTCAGTGAGGTGGAGGACTTTTAAGCATTCTTGATGAAAAAACCAGAACTGAATAGCAAATATGACATTCAAATACAAGAAGCATGAGAAGGTAAACATGGAAAAGAAATATCATAAGGAACTTATAAAAATTGAACTATTATCAATCCAACATGGAAAAACAATAATTGTAAGTTTTGAAACTTTTCTCAGTATGAGGATAGGTGAAGGGAATATAAATGTTTATATATGTATACATATGCATACATCTTTACAGGAGGGTATACATGCATATGAATACATATGTGAGTGTGTGTAAATATATGTACATAGACAGAGGGCACAGGATCAATTGAATAGGAAGGGATGATATTTTAAAAGATGAGGTTGAGAGATAGGAGAGGAATAGAATGAGAGGAGACAGGGAGAGACAGAATGGGGTTAATCATCTCATATAGAAGAGGCAAGAGATAACTGTTACAATGGAAGGGAAGAACAGGAAGGCAAAAAGGGAATGGGTCAACCTTACTCTCATTGAATTTGACTTAGGGAGGGAATGACATACACCCTAAAATGGGTATCTTGCCCTACAGGAGAGTAGGAGGGATAGGGTTGAGAGGAGGGATGATGGAGGGGAGGGCAGGTTGGGGGGAGGGTTGTTAGAAGCACATACTTATGTAAAGGGACAGGGACAAAGTAGAGAATAGAACAAGGGGGGTGCAGGATAGGAAGGAGGAAAATATAGTCTGTCTTTCACACTATGTTCATTGAGGAGATCTTCTGAGTAACTACACATATACAGCCTATATTGAATTGCTTGTCTTTCCAGGGCAGGTGAGTGATGAGGGAGGAAGGAAAAGAATCTAGAATTTGAAATTCTATAATCAAATGTTAAAAAAGATACATATATATATACATATATATGTATATATATGTGTGTAGCATTGGTGTAGGTAGATCCATCTTGCCTTACCGGAAAGTCAGAGGGGTGATGGGGGAGGACATAGGAAAGAACAGATTGGAGGAAGGAGTATACAGTGGGATTGCTGTTTTGGGGTGGTGGGTAGGGGAAAGAAGGGGAGAAAATTTGTAACTCAAAATCCCATGGAAATGAATGATGTAAATAAAAAAAATAAACAAAGGTTAATTTTTAAAAAGAGGGAAAAGAATCCATTCAGTCAAACTAATGAATATGTTGAAAAAGTCTGGCGGAGCTAAGATGATGGAAAGGAAGCAACAGCTTTTCCAAGCTCCTCCAAGAATTCTGTTGCTAAAACTTAAAAGGGAATTTGAATGGATTTAAGAGTAACAGAACCCATTGGGAGACAGAGCGTGGCACATTCCCAGCTCAGTCAAGTGTCTACTCAGGTCTAGGCAGGGAGAACGCAGAGCACACAGGGGCTGTACAAGCACAGATCTGAGAGCAGAGTATGGCAGGCTGAGAAGAAGCCCCAGCCAGCCAGGAGACTCATTTACTCTAAGGGCAATTCACAATCATCTCATCACAGGACAGAGGATCATTGGAGCTGGGTAAGAGAAAACACAGTGCCCGCAGCAGGGGTATCAGCTTTACTTGGGGTTACCAGCCCACTGCCTGGATGTTTAAAAATTACAGACCTGAACTTCCAGAAGTCAAGATGGAGGAATAAAACTTAGTTGCTCTGATACCTCCTCTCTGATCCAGAAAAATCCAGAGTTAAATGCTACATCCAGAGTAAAATCCTGAATTTGTGGAAACAGCCTCAGGCTTAGAAAGGGGGAAGTGAGATAGTACAGAGTCTAACCCAGGAGGGTGGAGCCAGCAAATACTAACAACAAAAGCCCAAATGTGCTTTATCACTACCTGGTCAATCAGCAAACTGCACCCCTGCCCTGCTGGTCTCCTGATACTGAGACTGCAGGAGCTGTAGCTCAGAGACACAGAGGTGAAAACCTAAAGGAGCCAGACCATCCTGGCTCTGTAAGCCTCAGGGTAACTCAGTGAAAAAACTGAGAGTCCTGGCCTTGGCCTCAGTCTACACACTCAGTTGCTACAGCTCACAAATTGAGCAACCAAACCCCTACGTCCCAGCCTGAGAAGCTCAATAATTTTGTGTCCCAGAAGCAGATAGCCACTTTAAATATCCTGGTCATAGGCAATCAAGATGGGCAAGAAGGAAACTGTGAAGGCTAGGACCATCAAATCTTTTTATAGTGAGCAAGAACAACCAAATTCAGAAATCAATATGGACTCTATACTCACACTGGAGACCACAAAAGGAAATGTAAATTCGTCTCAAAGCCCAAAAAGCATTCTTGGAGGAGTTCAAGAGGGTTTTTAAAAATGAAATTAGAGAGGTAGCAGATAAATTTAAATCTACAGTGACCAAATTGGAAAAAAAATCTCACTGAAAAAAACAAATCTTTAAAAAATAAAATTGGAGAATTGGGATGGGAGGTCCAAAATCTAACTGGAGAAAATACCTCCCTAAAAATGAAAACTGAACATATGAAAAAAGGAGCTTGAAAAACTAATTGAGGAAAAGAACTCACTAAAAATTAGAATCAGTCAAATTGAAGCCCAGGACTCTATGATGTAGCAAGAGTCAGTCAAACAGAATATAAAGATTGAAAAATTAGAAGAAAGTACAAAATCTCTCACTGGAAAAACAACCGACCTGGAAAATAGATCCAAGAGAGATAACCTAAGACTTTTTGGCCTACCAGAAAGCCACAATGAAAAAACCAGCCTGTACAGCATCCTCCAAGAGATTGTCAAAGAAAACTGTCCTGAGGTCCTAGAATCAGAAGGTAAAATAGTTATTGAAAGAATTCACCAATCTCCTCCTGAAAGAGATCCCAAATTGAAAATTCCAAGAAATATAATAGCCAAATTCCAGAGCTACAAGGTCAAGGAGAAAATACTGAATGTAGCCAAAAAGAAACAATTCAAATATCTTGGAACTGCAGTCAGGATTACACAGGACCTAGCAGCTGCTACATTAAAAGATCAGCGGGATTGGAATTTGATACTTCGTAAAGCAAAAGAGCTAGGACTGCAACCAAGCATCAACTACCCAGCAAGACTGAGCATAATCTTTCAGGCAAGGAGATGGTCATTTAATTAAATAAAGGACTTCCAGACTTTCCTTATGAAAAAGCCTGAGCTCAGTGGAAAATGCAATCTCCACTTACAAGATCCAAGAAAGACATAAAAAGGTAAACAAGGAAAACACACACATGTATACATACACATACAGATGCTCACACTCACACATAACTTGGGACTCGGTAAGAGCAAACTGGTTACATCCCTATATGAGAAGCAGATACATGTCAATATTAAAATTTGTATAAGTATTGCGACATTTAAAAGAGATGTACATAGATAAATGGTGTGGGTATAAGTGAAGTAATCTGAAGATTTTTTTTAAACCCTGTTAAGGGGAAGAAAGGGATTGTAATGGGAGAAAAGGAAAGGTTGAGGCAGAAAATGGTAAATTATGCCACAAGGAGAGGCATAAAAACATACTAAAGTGGAGGGGAAGGAAGGAAGGAGATGAGTATTATATGTTTGTTACTCTCATTGGTTCTGATTTAAAGAGGGATCAATACAAACAGTTAAGTTTACATCCTGACATGAAAAGACACAAAAACTCATAACAATAGAGGGAAAAGAGGGAGGGAGAGGAGCACTGTATGAAATTTACCAGCATTGGTTTGGGTTCAAGGAGGAAATAACATACTCTGTTAAGAATAAAAATCTATTGTGCCCTACAGGCAGTAGGAGGGATAAGGCGAGGGGGGTGGTGTAAGAAGGGAAGAGTGGTCAGAAGAGAGGGAAAGAGTAGCAAGGGGAAATGGTAGGTAAAGAATGGGGGGACACAGGGAGGGAATACTGAGGGAGGTAGTGGTCAAAAGGAAAACTCTTAAGGAGGGGAAGGGAAAAGGAAAATACAAAGATATAAAAAGGGGAGGGAATAAGATGGAGGAAAAGTTACAGATAGTAATCATAACTGTGAATGTGAATGGGATGAACTCTCCCATAAAACAGAGGTAGATAGCAGAATGGATTCAAAACCACAATCCTACAATATGCTGTCTACAAGAAACACATTGGAAACAAGTGGATATGCACAAGGTAAAGGTAAAAGGATGGAGTAGAATATATTATGCTTCAGCAAAAGTAAAAAAAGCAGGGGTAGCAATCCTTATCTCAGATAAAGCAAAAGCAAAAATAGATTTAATTAAAAGAGATAAGGAAGGAAACTACATCCTGCTAAAAGGCACCACTGAAAATGAAGCAATATCATGACTTAACATATATGTGCCAAGCAGTCTAGCATCCAGATTCCTAGAGGAAAAGTTAAGGGAATTGGAGGAAGAAATAGCTAGCAAAACAATACTAGTGGGGGACCTCAATCTCCCCCTCTCTGAACTTGATAAATCTAATGTCAAAATAAACAAGAAAGAAGTTAAGGAGGCATGTAGAATTTTAGAGAGGCCAGACATGATAGAACTCTGGAGAAAACTCAATGGGAATAAAAATGAATATACCTTCTTCTCAGTGGTACATGGCACATACACAAAAATTGATCATGTACTAGGGCATAAAAACCTCACATTTCAGTGTAGAAAGGCAGAAATATTAAATGCATTATTCTCAGATCATGATGCAATAAAAATCATATGCAATAAAGGGCCATGGAAAGATAGGCAAAAAACTTATTGGAAACTAAATAATTTAATCCTAAAGAATGAGTGGGTCAAACAAGAAATTATAGAAACAATCAGTAACTTCATTTAAGAGAATGACAATAAAGAGACATCATACCAAAATTTTTGGGATGCAGCAAAAGTTCTTAGGGGAAGTTTTATATCCCTGAATGCATATATAAAAAAATTAGAGAAAATGCAGGTCAATGAATTGGGCATGTAATTGAAAAAGCTAGAAAAAGAACAAATTGAAAATCCCCAATTAAATACTAAATTAGAAATAATGAAAACCAAAGGAGAGATTAATAAAATTGAAAGTAAGAAAATTATTGAACTTGTAAATAAAACTAAGAGTTGGTTTTATGAAAAAAACCAATAAAGTTGATAGACCCTTAGTCAATATGATAAAAAAAAAAGAAAGAAGAAAACCAAATTTCGAGTATCAAAAATGAAAATGATGAATGTACCTCCAATGAAGAGGACATTGAAACAATAATTAGGAATTATTTTGTCCAATTGTATGCACATAAATTTGACAATCTTAGTGAAATGGATGAATAGTTACAAAAATATAAGTTGCCCAGACAAACTGAAGAGGAAGTAAATTACTTAAATAACCTCATCTTAGAAAAACAAATCAAACAAGCTATCAGAGAACTCTCTAGGAAAAAATTCCCTGGGCCAGATGGATTTACTAGTGAATTCTATCTAACATTTAAAGATCAATTGATTACAATACTCTACAAACTATTTGGGAAAATTTGTGAGGAAGGAGTCATATCAAATTCTTTTTATGATACAGATATAGCACTGATACCTAAATCAGGGAGAGACAAAATGGAGAAAGAAAATTATAGACCAATCTCCCTCATGAATATAGATGCGAAAATTTTAAATAAAATATTAGCAAAAAGAATACAGCAACTTTTCACAAGAATAATACATTTTGATCTGGTTGGATTTATTCCAGGAATGCAAGGATGGTTCAATATTAGAAAAACCATTAGTATCATTGATCATATCAACAATAAAAATAGCAGAAACTACATGATTATCTCAATAGTTGCAGAAAAAGATTTTGACAAAATACAACATCCATTCCTATTAAAAACACTAGCAAGCATAGGAATAAATGGAGTTTCCCTTATAATAATAGGTAGCATCTTTTTAAAGCCATCAGCAAGTACTATATGTAATGGGGATAAACTAGAAGCATTTCCAACAAGATCAGGTATTAAACAAGGATGTCCACTATCACCCCTCTTTTTCTATCTGGTACTAGAAATGTTAGCAGTAGCAATTAGAGAAGAAAAATAAATCAAAGGAATCAGATTAGGCAAAGAAGAGACTAAGCTATCACTCTTTGCAGATGATATGATGATATACTTGGAGAACCCTAGAGAATGAAGTAAAAAACTTCTTGAGACAATAAATGAATTTAGCAAAGTTGCAGGATATAAAATAAACCCACATAAATCCTTAGCATTCCTATGTATTTCCAAGAAAGTCCAACAGCAAGAGATAGTAAGAGAAACCCCATTTAAAGTTACTGTAGACATTATAAAATATTTGGGAATCTACCTGTTAAAACAAACCCAGTACCTTTATGAACACAACTACAAAACAGTTTTCACACAAATAATATCAGATCTAACTAACTGGAAAAATAAAACTTGCCCATGGCTAGGTTAAGGTAATATAATAAAAATTACTATTTTACCTAAATTGAATTACATATTTAGTGCCATACCAATCAATCTACCAAAACATTACTTTATAGAACTAGAAAAAATAGTGACAAAATTCATTTGGGAGAACAAAAAGTCCAGAATATCAAGGCAATTACTGAAAAGAAATGCTAGGGAAGGTGGCCTTGCCGTACCAGATTTTAATCTGTATTTGTATCAGCAAGCATCCTAGCATATCCAGGGCAGTTGCTAGCACAGGTTCTTAGATCTGCTTTACTAAAGGAAAGCAACTCAAAATGGGTTAGCAATTTTTCTTTACTCAAGCAAACATATCATTTAT
>CM053593.1:293813102-293840600 GCA_028646575.1 Pseudocheirus occidentalis
GAGAGCAGAGCAGGGGAGGGGCTTTACAGTGGGATTGCTGTTTTAGGGTTGGGACAGGGGCAAGACGGGGAGAAAATGTGTAATTCAAAAATGTAATGAAAATGAATAATGTAAACAAGAAAACAAAAAATAAATTTAAAAAAGAGTGGCTTGCATCGATTGAGATGAATCAGCAGGCAATTTACAAACATTGCACATATGTGTATACATTTTTCTAACATGTGATGTCTATCTTTTTACATTCACAAAGAAAAGCTCCTTATCTTATCACTACAAAAATCCTAATAACAAACACATCCTTATATACTTTGAAAGGAATCCTGGCATAGTGGATAGACTTGGAGTCAGGAAGCCTGTGCTCAAATTCCCACTCAAGACAACTTAGTACTTGCATGAATGGGGGCAGGTTTTTTTCTGTATGTAACTTCTCTTTTCTTAATTTCTGTGGACTTTGACTCCTCATCTGTAAAATGGGGGAAGAGAGGGAATCAGTCTCAATAACATTGAAGCTCTAAACATTTGTAGTTTGAATATAATTTTATTCAGAGATAACATTGTCTACTGAATACCATCAGGCCTTAGAATCAGGAAGTCCTGTGGTTCAAGTCTTGCCTCTTGAGTATCAGGGCTATGTGACTTGGGGTCACCTCACCTCTCGATAGCCTCAGACAATTCTCCAAAACAGGAAGTTTTAGAACAGGGGTTGATACACACTGGAAGAGGGATTTTGCTCCCTTTAGGTTAGCCATATCATTGAAATCATAGATCTAATCCAAAACATCAAGATATATTTATGAATTTATGAACATAAACATCATATTCCTCTGGCTGCCTTGCCAACTTCTCTTTAGTAAACATGAGTAATCAAAATGCGTTAGAATATTAGCTGCTAGAGAGCAAGGGCTCACTTTGTGAGAATGTTGTAGATAGGAGTGAACTCACGGCATCTACAAAATCAAATAGTAAAGGAAAGAAAAGAAATTAGCATCTCAATCCAAGGATCATCATTTTTTTTAAGGAGGTATACTTTTTCAGTGAAAGGATGATTGAAGAAGATACTAAAGACAGGAGATAGCTTGACCCAGGGAGTCAGGCTTCCTGGTTTTGGAATAAGAGGGCACTGGTTCAAATTCCAGCTATTCCATATATAATCTACTAGTTAAATAGCATTTCTTAAACATCTCCTGTGTCTTAGGCCTGGAGTCAGGAAAACTTATTTTCCTGAGTTCAAATCTGGCCTTAGGCACCCTCTTGCTGTGTGACCCTGGGCAAGTCACTTAACCCTGTTTGTCTCCATTTCCTCATCTGTAAAATGGGTTGGAGAAAGAAATGGCAAACCACTCCACTATCTACCAAGAAAATCCCGAATGCAGTCAAAGTGTTAAAAGTCAACTAATAGGCTGGGAAAATGAGCAAACAACAGAAAAAAAAAACCTGTTGACTACTGAAGGTTACTATGGTGACAAGGAAGATCAAAACAATATACTCAGAAAAAAAACAATAAAGTCAAACCTCCTACATTCAAAGCCTCCAAGAAGAGTATGAATTGGTCTCAGGATATGGAAGAGCTCAAAAAGGCTTTTGAAAATCAAGTAAGAGAGGTAGAGGAAAAATTTGGAAGAGAAATAAGAGTGATGCAAGAAAATCATGAATAATGAGTAAACAGCTTGTTAAAGGAGAGGATGAAAGTGCCTTTCAAGTAGAGATTATTTGTTTTATTCATTCATTCATTCAATCAATCAATCAACTAATATTTATTAAGTACCTACTAGGTGCTATGTGCTGTGCTAGGCCATCTCTACACCAGACTGTCTATATTCTAACCATCATGCCCTTCTCTCCTGGCCTCTTCATCCTGACCCCCAACAGACACCCCCTCCAGACCCTTGGCCTCCTGGCCAGGACTCAAAGGTTCTGATAGGTAAGCTTTTCCCTTATGTCATCCAGAACCAGGTCTCCGTGCCACTTCCTGACCATCTCCACATCATGCTATTCCCCCTCTCCTTTTTGAACTACGTTTTTGTTTTTCCCCCATTAGAATGTAAACCCCCTGAAGACAGGGACTGTGTTACTTGTTTGTAGTTGTATCTTGTGTTTACCACAGTGCTAAGGCACATAGTATTCCTTAATAGATGCTGTACCTATTCATCTATCCCTTAGGTATACAAGTACAAAGAATGAAATAATCTCTACTCATTCTAATGGAAGACACAAGAATGTGTGTGTGTGTGTGTGTGTGTGTACACAGCATAAATATAAAGTGAATAAATACAAGTAGTAAATGTAAAGACAGTATATGCTCATTACTTCTAATCTCATTTTCATGCTGCTAACTCAAGCCCTGATTGATGCCATGTCCCTCAGTTTTTTCTCCCTCTGAATAGAAGGCTGAAAGGGAGAGTACCAAATTGCTCCCAATGCCTCACTTTACAGAGGGCAAAAACAGCTCATTTCACCTTGTATCTGCTTTTCTGTCTAGTTTTAGCATCATGGAACAAGATGTCCCCCTACCCCCATTCTCTCCCTCCCACTCAGGCTTTTCCTGCCTCCTTTTTTGTCTTGCCTCCCCCTTCAGACTGTGAGCTCCTTGAGGGCAGGGACTGTCTTTTTATTAATTGTACTCCTAGTGCTTAGTACAGTGCCTGGAGAGTAGTAGATGCTTAATAAATGTTTGTTGGATTTGGATTCTATCCATCCCCAGTACCTAGAACTGTGCCTGAAGCATAGTAGGAACTTAATAAATGTTCATTGATTAATTCATTAACATACCTTCTGAAATGGTAAAGAGGATTATAAACAGAATAGTACTACAATCTGATGAATTTGACAAAATTTGTGTGCTTCTATTACTTCTGTAGGAAAACAAAAGATCGAGCAAGCATAGCTATGTTAAGAAGAAATGGAAGCAGAATCAGATGGCACTCATAAACTGGTAGTAAAGGAACCTCAATTTTAACAATGAGATTCTCCAAAAAAAAATTGTTTCAAGGGATTTGTTATAAAGAATTTTTTTAAAATCTCCTACCAGACAATCATAGATTTAGAAGGAAGGACTTTTGAGAATATCAAGTTCAACCTCTCATTTTATATATGAGGAAACTGATAGAGTGGCTAAATACTCAGTGAGAGTCACACAGTAAGAATCTGAGGCTACATTTGAACTCAGGTCTTGCTGCCTCTAAGCCCGCTGTGCCATTCACCAAATGTGACCAAAACAAACAAAAAAAGCATTGCTTTATAGCATTCCAAGTAATATTTAAATGCAAAGATTGCTAGCTATTTTTTATTTGAGAATACACTGAATTACAAGCAAAGTGTTAAAAATAAAAACCTGTCTCCTGTCAGTTGTACTCCCATAAAAGTTTTATCTGTGGGTGCACTACAGGCTTTAAAAAACAATTTTATGAGACATCTTTAACTTGAAACATGTTTTTTAAAAATCAGTAACTACCAATTCCTCATGTAATCATGTCTTAGACCTGAACTCGACTCTTTTAAAAACAGTTGTGGTCTTGTCTGAGAAAAATTTACCATTCTCTGTATACTGTATGGCAAAGGTATAAGACTGAACACAAGTTACTCTGCATGGGGAAACCTAGACATGGAAGCAGGTGGTATCACAACAAAGTCAGTGATTGGCTGTCTCTAAACTAGTAGACCTCCTTTACCAGACAAACCACTACTACCTCTGTGGTTAGTGTGCAGCTAAAGGCCATGATATTCTCTATCAAAAGATCTCACTGAGTGTTAGAGTTCAGGCAACAAGCAGGTGTTAACGGCCCCTAGAAACCATAGGCTCCTGAGGTGCAGTGGGGTCAAAAAGCCCACCTCTTCTTTCATCCCCAGTTGCCATAATATACTGATGTGTTTGTGAATTAGTAAGAGATCCATTTATTTGGAAGGATTTATAGTACTCTTGAATATCTTCCCAAAGGCAAGCAGACTGATCCCTGAGCAAGTCAACTTGGTGTGCCATCTGGAAAGCATTTCCCTGACTTAGCTCTTTTTGTGAAGTGATTGAACTACCTGGGGAGTTGGGTCCTATTTTTTCATATAGGAAGATATCATTTACCTTACAATAAGCTTATATTTTGCTCTCAAGACAATGCTGCCCTCACCACAGCTTGCCATAGAATTGAGCATGAAATTAACTTATAACAATCAATCAGTAAGCATTATGCGCTAAGAAATATGTTAGGCCCTAGGGATACAAATACAAAGAAAAAAAAGCACTGATCTCAAAGAGTTTATATTCTATAGGGAGAATATCTCTCTTTGGGGTCAGATAGGTGGTACAGTACATAGAGCAACAGCCCTGGGGTCACAAGGGGTCAGACACCACTGAAACGACTCAAAACAGCAAAACCTTTCATTATTTGGTACTATGTAGAAGAATTCCTCATGATTTTCCCTCCTGTGCATCTGTAATTTGATTAGTCTAGGGAACTTCCAATATGGAAACTCTTTCTACCAGTAAAGATCTTCAAATGTTTGGGAATTTATAGTCTTAGAGATCTGTCTCAGACACTGAAAAGTTAAGTATCTCGCCCGGGGTCATATAGTCAGTATGTAGAAGGGATGGTCTTAAACCCAGGTAGCCACCAAAGTTCTATAACACCAGGCTGCCTTCCTAAAATAAAGTCACATGAAGATGAAGCACTACTGAAAGAACAATTTCACTAGAGAATGATACTGAGCTTTAGAAATGAAGCTCTAATGGAAACTCCAGGGAAATTTTGCTAGAATGTGAATCTTGTCCTGCAACTTTAGAGCTGAGCATTGCAAGGATAACAGTGAGGAAAAACTTTGCAGATGAAAGGAGTCCAGAGGAAGCTTTATGCTATGGCCATCCATACATGGGCGTATGGAATACAGCCATATCCTATTAAATTTGGAATATGCACCAAGCTGTGGAATCACACACATACAAACACCATATTATAAAGAAGCAAATTAGAATCAGCTAGGTGGTTCAATGGTTAGAGCTCTGGTACTGGAGTCAAGAAGACCTGAGTTCAAAATCTGACCCTAGTGTCCCCAGGAAAGTCATTTAACCTCTGTTTGCTTCAGTCCACTGGAGAAGGAGATGGAAAAGCATTCCAGTATCTTTGCCTAGAAAATCTCATGGACAGCATTGGCATGTCACAATTTGGAGATGATTGAACAACAACAAAAATTAGAAGGATATTCTGCCAAACTTGACACCTTGCTGCTAAACTATCTATGTCACTCCAATCCTAAACCATGCCTCTTCCTAGACTACTTGAACTTTGTTGTGACCTATATTTTTGATTACATTCAGTACTTCTGACCCTTTAGCTCATAGACCTTATTGTAGTTACCGATCTTAGCTCATTTGCATAACAATGTCTACCCTCCAATCCCACCCCTTCCAAAACTTCCCTTGTCTTCCTATGCATTCCCCATTCTTCTCTCCTTTCTTGCTGCTAGTATGGTAAAGATATTAATCAATATTATAGAAAATACTCAACCAAAGATGTCAAGATGATTCCCTAGGCAATACCCAGGGATATAATCAGATGAAACAGTTGAGATTTGGACAATGAAAGTCTGGGAAAGGTGGCATGAGACTAAACACGTGACATTTAGAATTCAATGCACTTAGAGTCTTAGTTTCATGTTTTAGGCTAGGTGATAAATGATCCTCCAATTGAGCAGATTAGATCAGTATCTACAGAATACTAATAAGAGATAAGATTTATATGATACTTTGAGGTTTTTAAGGTGAAACAACAATGGGAAACACTATGATAAGAACAATTTTTTGACTTCTCATCTTTCTGTGGTCATCAAAACCATAAGGTATATATATAAGGGAAGTTCACAGTTAGGGAAATCTGGCTGTGGAGTTTTAAAATTATTTTACATGTATATTTTATATTTCCTGTATTCATTTCTACATTTAATGTTATTCTGGATATTTGCATGAAAACAGGATTTAGGGTTGGTTTTCCCCTTCTAGGCACCTGCCAACCACTTTCTCAGAACTAATAACTTTGTACCAGATTTCAGCCCATATTGGTGTGAAGAAAGTAAGGACATTCAAAACAGAACACAAACAGTAGGTCGAGCACCAAAAACATAGAGAGAACACAGAGGAAAAAGGTATATCCTTCTAATCTGGAATATGAAATAGGCCTTAGAATTGAATCTTCTCCTGTCTCTTATACATGTTGTTAAGTGAATATGGACTAGGGACTCAGTTGTAATGAAATATGCATGAAATTAGCCACTGGAATAAATAAAGCATACAGTTCTAAGTCTCTTGCCAATATGGCAGGTATGAAGCTAGCTTATGCCACAAGGACAAAACTGCAGCAAAATATGGGTGGTTTTACATATGTACAGGGGTAAACTGGAAAATTTTACCCTC
The DNA here is from genome assembly GCA_028646575.1 of Pseudocheirus occidentalis. NCBI lineage: Eukaryota > Metazoa > Chordata > Mammalia > Diprotodontia > Pseudocheiridae > Pseudocheirus > Pseudocheirus occidentalis. The sequence goes on from CM053593.1 coordinate 293,819,497, forward strand.
AGAAGCCCACCCACATTGGAAATTACCACTAACAGGTCCTGGTCCTGGCACATCACATATCCTGCCTTACAAAACTCAGCTTGTATGAAAGGGCTTCTTTATAATTCATCCTATAGACAATTACAATTCCTAAAACATTCCTTTGCACAAGCCAGGAATAAAAAGCACCCCATCAAACATATAAGGTACATCTAAGGGAACTATCACCTAGCCTTGTCCCTGAATCCTAAAGACCACAGACCACTTTCTATCTGATATGTGTTTTGTTCCCTCCCTTCCTTCCTCCCTCCCTTCCTTCCTTCCTTCCTTCCTTCCTTCCTTCCTTCCTTCCTTCCTTCTTTCCTTCCTTCCTTCCTTCCTTCCTTCCTTCCTCCCTTCCTTCCTTCCTTCCTTCCGGTCTTTTTGCTTCATAATCACTCACTTAAAAACCTGTAGTTACCCTTTGTGCCCAGAGAACAGAGTTTTTTAAACCTTTTTTTTTATCATGATGTACACATGGCAGTTTGGTAAAGTATGGCTCCCTCCTGTAGAAAATTATTTTAAATCCATAGGATTACAAAGGAAAACAATTATAATGAAATATAGTGATCAATGTATAAAAAATTTCTGATATGGCTCATGGACCCCCTGAAATCTGTCCATGGAATCTACTGACCCCAGATTAATACTTCTGTTATAAGAGACAATCTGAATATCTTAAACTGTACATGTTCAAAGTCAAACTCATTCTTTTCCCCTCTAAACTCTCCCTTCCTCCTTTCTTTCATATTATTTGGAGGGCAGAAGCACCCTCCCAGGTCCTCAGGCTTGAAAGCTAGGATTCATTATGGACTCGTCCTCCCGCCTTCCATCTGTTGACAAGGCCTGTCCATTTCACATTTGCAATATCTTGAGTGCTCTTTCTTCTTTCCTCTGACATTGCCAGCCCTCTGGTGCAGGCCCTAACGTCCTCACACTTGGACTACTGCAACAATCTGTTGTTTGGTCTACCTGCCACAAATAATGTTTCCACAAGTCTCTCCACACTCCAATCCATCCTCCATTCAGTCAGCAAAAAGGTTTTCCTGAAGTACAGGTCCAATTATGTCACAAACATCCCCTTCCCATTCCCAACCCCACTCAAAAAACTCCAGCGGCTCTCAATTACCTTTTGGATCAAATATAAAATCTTCTCTTTGTCACTCAAAGTCCTTCAAACCCGACCCCTTCCTACCTTTCCAGTCTGCTTATTCCTCTCCGTATGCTTTGATCCAGTGGCACTTAGCTATTCCATGAATGAGGACACTCCATCTCTCTGCTCTGGGCATTTTCTCAGGCTGTTCCCCATGCCTAAAATGCTCAAACTATTGGCTTCCTTTAAGTCTCAACTAAAACTTCATCCTCTATGCAAAGCCTTTCCCAACCCCTCTTAATTTTTAGCCCCTTTCCTGTCAATTATTTCTTTCTTATCCTGTATATAGCTTGTTGTACATATTTATTTGCTTGTTGTCTCCCCTCATTAGACTGCCCTTCTTGAGGCCAGGGATTATATATTGCCTCTTTCTGTATCCCCAGCACTTAACACGGTGCCTGGCACATAGTAACACCGCCTGGCATTTGAGGATCTTCACAGACTCAGCCTTACTCATCTCTTCAGTTTTATCTTCTAACTATTGCCACCCTACATCATGAACTCTCTGCCACAGTCATACTGTTGCATTTATTATTCCACAAAAGCAAGATGGTGTTCCTACTTTTGTGAGTTTGCTCCTGTTACTATCCTGGTTTGAAAAGCCTGCTCCTCTCTGCTTTTTAGAAGTCCCATCTTTCCTTCAAGGTCCAAATTCAAGACCCCAAAACTCTAACTCTTAGTCTTTTCTCTCCTTATTTTGACTTTCTTTAATTAAAAAAATATTTTTTTGATGTGGGGAAGGCAAGGCAATTGGAGTTAAGTGACTTGCCCAAGATCACACAGCTAGTAAGTGTGTCAAGTGTCTGAGGTTGAATTTGAACGCAGGTCCTCCTGACTTCAGTGCCAGTGCTCTATTCACTGCACCACCTCACTGTACCACCTCCCTGCCCTCCTTTTTTATTCTGACTTTCTATAGCACTTACCATCAATACCATATTCTCTGTCCCTCTGTCTCTGCCTGTTTCTCTCTCTCCCTTCTCTTTCCCTCCTTATTTGCTTATTTTTTATTTGTTTGTTCGTTTATTTACTTACTTATAGGCAGCCAGGTGGTAGAGTAGCTAAAATTCTTGGCCTGGAGTCAGGAGTGCTTAAGTTCATTGTGACTTCATACTCTTATTAGCCACATGTCCCTGGGCAAACCACTTAACTTTGCTGTCTGCCTCAGTTTCCTCATCTATAAAATAGGGATTATAATAGTACCTACTTCCCAGGGCTATTAAGATGATCAAATGAGATAATATTTGTAAGTTGCTTTGTAAACACTAGAGCTCTATAAAATGCTAGCTGTTATTATTTTAAATCCATTTTATACAGCCATTTATTATCTTCCTCGTACTGCCTCACCATGTTTTTTTTTTTTAATCCTTATAAGGGACAGATATACTCCAGTAAGGTAGATCTTCCCATTAGCAATTTTAAAAATGCTTGTTTCATTCTCCATTTTAAGTCCATGACTGCCCTGTTAGGAGGAAGGTGGGATGTTTCTTCTTCAGTCCTCTGAACTTGTGTCTTATCGCTGCACCAATTAGAGTTCTAAAGTGGTTCAGTGTTGTTTTTTCTCTGTAAAGTTGTCATATAAATTGTTCAAGTTCTGCTTGCTTCATTCTGCATCAGTTCATCTGTCTTATGGCTTGGTAACTTGGTAAGTTTTCATTGCATTCATTTACTATAATGTTTTTTAACCATTCCTCAGTAGATAAATACTCTCTTCCCAGTTAGAGGCTTCTATGAAAAGAGTCGCTATGAATATGTTTGCATATATGAGTCCTTTTCATCTTTCTTTGATCTCTTTGACAGATAGGCCTAGTAATGTTATACCTAGTACATGGGGTTTGCACAGTCTGGCAACCTTTGGAGGCATAGTTCCAAACTGCTTTCCAGAATGGCTGGATCAATTCACAGCTTCAGCAACAGTGTGCTAGTGTCCCTGTTTTCCTGATGTCCCTGGGATGTCATTTTTGTCATCTACCATCTTTACCCATCTTCTGAGTGTGGCATGGAACTTCAGAATTGGGTTAATTTGAATTTCTCTAATTATTAGTAATTCAGATTATTTTTTTCATATGGTTGTTGATAGATTGGGTTTCATTGTTTGAAAACTGTCCACATCCTTTAAGCATTTTATCTATTGGAAACTGGCTCTTGGTCTTATAAATTTGAATCAATACTTTATATTTCTTGGACATGATGTCTCCATTATGGAAACTTACTATAAAGGTATTTTCCCCCTGTTGCTTGTTTTCCTTCTGATTTTCTTTCTTTTTGGAGGCAGGGCAGTTGGGGTTAAGTGACTTGCCTAAGGTCACACAGCTAGTATCAAATGTCTGAGGCAGGACTTGCACTCAGGTCCCCCTGACTCCAGGGCCCTATTCATTGAACCACGTAGCTGCCCTTTTCCTTATGATTTTAACTGCGTTAGATTTGTTTGTGCAAAAACCTTTAAATTTTGTATTATCAGAACTATCCGTTTTACCTTCTGTGATCCATCTCTACCTCTTATTTGGCCGTGAATTCTTTCTCATACTATTTATTTTGTACAGAGTAGGTGCTACTTTATATTGTTATCTTCCTTTCAGTGTCTATGTCCTGTCTTTAGAACCAGATTGTAAGCTCTCCAAGTCAGTTACCACCCTTTACCTGATCTATAACAACAACAAACATTTGTTAAGTACATACTGTCTACAAAGTACAATGTTAGTTACTGAGGGAAATACAAAATTTAGATAAACACCTTGTATTTCCAAAGATCATAATCTATATATAGATAAAGTCACCTTTGTATAGTATTAAGTGCATTGAATTTGGAGCCCAAGAACTGGGTTCATGTTCAAGCTCTTTTACTTACTAGCAGTGATACCTCTATCAGTCTTATTTTCTATGTCTGTAAAAATGAAATTAATTCTTGTACTACCTACTTCAGTCTCTCCTTGAGAGGAGGGATAGCACCAGGAATTCAATTCAAGGTAACAAACACTTTTCAAAAAGTATGGCCAGACATCCTTCTTGCCACAGTGGGGCTGCCAAGAATCCAGAACTGGGCAGAGGTGGCTTGTCCCGTCCCTGGAGGCCCCTTTTTGTCACAGTCACTATTGCCACAACTCCTGCTTCCTTATTTTTCTTCTGACTTCCTTCCCCTCTGCCACTCCCTCAAGGTTATGAATGACAGATAGAGAAGAAAGCCTGACTAGTGACTTGGTTGTTCTGTAATCTGGGGCCCCCAACCACCCTCTTTCAGACTTTTTTTACCCTGTTGCTTTGTCTGTTCCAGGGACGCTTTTGTTTGGTGGAGGGTAGGTCCTCTCAAAGTCAGGTGAGCTGCCTACCCTTGTCCTTTCTGCCTATAGGGCCCTGCTCTTAGGAGACACCAGTTGGTTGCAGCTGCAAAAGGGAAAAATCCACCAGATCTTTTTCCCATTTTGACTCTTCTAGCCACTTTGCTGTCCATGGTTTAACCCATAGTGCATGACCCTGGGGCTCTGGTTGGTACAGTTGAGGAAGGCAAAGAAGTTAACATTTTCTGTTTTGAAAAGATATGCTTCTGCTCACCAGTTCTTAAACTCAGCCTCAGGTCCTTCAGGTCAAAGTATGGGGCTAGAAGAACAGGGTTAAGTTGGAAAGATTTTTTTAACCCAAAAGATAAGGCTGAAAATTTTGTTCTATATTTTAGGGGAAAGTGAAGGTTTTGGTTAAAAGGAACCATTCTTAAAGTTTTAAATATAAAATTTAGTTACTAATTTTTTTTAAAAATTGAGTTCATTTCTTTAACTTAATGAATAAAAATAATATCCTATTAAAAAATTTCCTGGGTACACACCCTAATGAAGAATGTTATGCATGTATCTGATCTAGTGTTTATTATGGGAATTTATATTACATACAATATATTGTTATATAATTATTATATATTGTATAATAATTATATTATAATTAATATATTGTTATATAATTATTATATTTATAGAAACAAAAATGTCTATATAAAGAATATATGTATGTGTGTATATATATGTGTGTGTGTATAAATATAAAAATAAAAAAAGATAAAGAAAACATTTGAAATGTTCTTAACCAGGTCCTAACTTTTAAAAAAAAGTGCCTTTAAAAATAAAAATGATTAAGAAAAAATGGTTTTAATATACATTATTTCCTTTGTAATCCTATTTAAAACATTATTCAAGAATATGTTCTGAGAAAAGGTCCATAGGCTTCAGCAGACTGTCAAGGGGGATCTGTGACATAACAAAGATGAAGAGCCCCTGGCCGGCGGGATACAATGGGCACACTGATAGTGAATGAGAAGTAACTTGAGGAGGAAGAGAGATCAGCTGCAGAGACCAGGGAAATCTTCACAGAGGAGGCTTGAGTTAAACCTTGAGGGAAGAATTCTAAAAGTGCATGAGGGGAAGTTTCATGCATGTAAACAGGAAATTTTTGTGTTGAATTAGGGAAAAGCTCCTAGCTCAGTTTGTCTGGAGCATGAAGTACATGAAAGGGAGTGATATGAGCAAGTGGGATTATGTAAAGCCTTAAATGGTCCTTTTAAACTATGAAATGTTATTCCAAGTACTTAGTACTGTGCCTGGAACATGGTAGGCATTTAATCAATGTTTATTGGCTAAATTAATGAAATATGAGCTATTTGCCTCTCCCTTACTAGTTCTTGTGCCTTGCACCTAGTATTAAATATTGTCATTGATGGTGATAAAATAAGTAATTTTTTTCCCATGCCTCCAATTTCTTGTAGTAAGGAAACTCACTTTCCCCATGAAAACCAGCAGCTATTCTCTGGATCTAGGCCTTAGAAGGGTGCCTGGGGGATCAGTCGTTTAAGTGACTTGTCATTGCTAGGTGGGATATTGGAGAGGTAGGCCCTGACCCTAAAGCCTGTCAATTTCCCATCCACCAATCCATGCCACTTCTGTGATCTTCCTGTTAGTCTTTTAATTCCCTCATGAATATACTACTGTCATTCTCACCACATTGCTTCTGTCTGAATGCTTCCCTCTTCTCCTTCCTGTCCAGTCTTACTCATCTTTCAGGATCCTACTAAAACATCATCTTCTCCATGAGGCCTCTTTTCCCCCTAAGCCCACCCACAAATTACTCCCAACAACATTGATTTCTGCCTTTCTATTCTCAGTTTTTCTAGACTGTACCACTTATTTGGGAACATACTGGAAACTTGGGTATTATCTTGTATTTTTTAACAGTTTCCTGTGTGCATGCCTTATCTTTCCTGCAAAATTGTAAGTAACTTGCTGGCCAGGACATATCTCACTCTTTTCATATATGATAAGAACTTATGTAGTGCTTGTAGCTTCTCAAATCACTTTCCCATGCATTATCTTAAACTAAGCACAAAGTATATTCTTGAACTGAATTGAACTAAGGCAACATTGAACAAGTCACTTGATCCGTCTGGGCCTCAGTTTCCTCATTTGTAAAATGAAAGGGTTGGATTAAGGGACTAATGAGACCCCTTCCAGTTCTAGATCAATGATCATATGAATTGAAGTGACAGAAATCTAGATAGAAGACTCCTCTGGTTTTCCCCACTTCCTGTCATTGTAACTTCATCCTCACTACTTCTCCTTTGGGTTCATAGAAGACCCTTAGGGGATAACTATTAATGAGTACATTGATAATATTAGAAAAGCGTTTTGATACTTTCAGTAATCTAAACTGGTCAGAAACTATTCAAATGACAGAACTCTCTTAGTTTGATAACTCATTGAAGAGATATTCCATCAAGGCAAATCTTTTTACCTGCCGAACTTCCAGATCTTCTTCCCCACAAATCTTAAGGCCTCATTTTATAGCTTGGCACCCAAGAGCTAAGAACTAGGAGACCTAACCCTACTGCTGTATATAAACCATTAGAATTAAATAACAGAATCTTAGGGAATATTTAGTGCAATACTTTCCCTTTAAAATGTATTTTCACATACATTATTTCATTTGTTCCTCCCAACTACCCTGTGATATAGGCAGTGTATTTTACAAATGGGGAAACCAAGAACAAGGGAGACGAGGTGGTAATCAGGTCCAGAATCCAGGTCTCCTGACTCCTAGTTCTTTCCATTCTACTATGCCATGCATATATTCCCATCTCATCACATCTGTCTGAATATCCTCCATGCTACCTCTCAAAACTCAAGAGCTGCAGAAGTTACATGTCCAAATTGAAGCAAGGCCTTCAATTATTAATCCATGGTTTGCATATAATCCACTAAATGATATTATGACCCTCTTGCAAATTTCCTTTTAAGTAAATCTCTTCATGTTGAATTGTTTCAGTCATGTTTGACTCTTCATGACCCTCTTTTTTGGGGGGGGAGGGTTCTTTTTTGCAAAGATCCTGGAATGATTTGTCATTTCCTTCTTTTATTCATTTTAGAGATGAGGAAACTGAGGCAGACAGGGTTCAGTGACTTGTCCAGGGTCATACAACTAGTGTCTAAGGCTGGATTTTAACTCAGGTCTTCCAGACTCCAGACCTGCTCTCTATCCACTGTGCCACCTAGCCATCCTAAACTTCTACTATCTAATGGTAAAAATGTTTCGAGTTTAATTTTGATATATTGCTATCCTTTCTTATACCATCAATAAAAGTGATTTTATTTGTAATTGATTCCATTGTTTTTGCCATTATATCATCATTTGTAGAGATAGTGTTTCACAGTCTATGGTCACAAAAAAGGTACAAATTTAATTTCTGTATGTAATTTTTGCTCTGTTTTGCTTCATGGTTTTTGTTATGATAGTTTTAATTGCAGCTTTTTTTTTAAATTAATTTTTGTTTATTTTTAGTTTACATCATTTATTTCCACAAGATTTTGGGTTATACTTTGATGAAGTGGGGAAAACCAGAGGAGTCTTCTATCTAGATTTCTGTCACTTCAATTCTCCCCATCTTTCCCCTACCCCCCCAAAACAGTGATCCCACTGTATACCCCTTCCCCCAATCTGTTATCTCCTATATCCTCCCCCATCATCCCTCTGAGTTCCTGGTAGATTAAGATGTATCACCCTATCCCAGTGCCTGTATATATTATTTCCAAGTTGCATGTAAATAATTTTATATGTATGCATACACACACACATACACATACATATACATATATATAAATATATTTTTTAACATATGATTTTAGAATTTTAAATTCTAGATTCTTTCCCTTCCTCCCTTGTCATCCACCCCCACTGGAAAGACAAGCAATTCAATACAGGCTGAACATGTGTAGTTATGCAGAACATCTCCACAATGGACATTTTGTGTAACACTAATGATATTTCCCTCCTTTCTATCCCGCCCTCCCCTTGTTCTATTCTCTACTTTGTCCTTGTCCCATTATAGAAGTGTGTGCTTCTAACAACCCTCCCCTCAATCATCCCCCCTCTCATTCCCTTCCGCCCTACTCTCCTGCAGGGCCAGATACCCATTTTAGAGTGTATGGCATTCCCTCACTAAGCCAGATTCAATGAGAGTAAGGTTGACCCATTCCCTTTTTGCCTTCCTGTTTTTCACCTCCATTGTAACAGTTATTCCTTGTATCTTCTATATGAAATGATTGACCCCATTCTGTCTCTCCCTGTCTCCTCTCATTCTATTCCTCTTGCACCTCTTAATTTCACCTTTTAAAATATCATCCATTCCTATTCAATTGATCCTGCGCCCTCTGTCTATGTACACATATATACACACACTCACATATGTATTCATATGCATATATACCCTTCTATATAGACATATGTCTATGTATATACATATATATTTTTATTCATTTATTTATTTACTTATTTATTTATATTACCTTCACCTATTCTCATACTGAGAAAAGTTTCATAGGTTACAATGCTCATTTTTCTGTGTTGGCATGTAAATAGTTCAACCCTGATAAGACCCTTATGATTTCTTTTCTATGTTTGCCTTCTCATGCTTCTATTTGACTGTCAATTTTTCTATTCAGTTCTGGTTTTTTCCTCAAGAATTCTTGAAAGTCTTCCACCTCATTGAATAACCATATTTTCCCCTGAAACATTATATTCAATTTTGCTGGACAGGTGATTCTTGATTTTAATCCTAGCTCCCTTGATGTGTGGAATATCATATTTCAGGCCCTTTAATCTCTTAATGTAGAAGCTGCTAGATCCTAGGTTATCCTAATTGTGTTTCCACAATATTCAAATTGTTTCTTCTTGAGAGCTTGTAATATTTGTTCCTTGGTCTGGGAACTCTAGAACCTGGTTATAACATTTCTAGGAGTTTTCTTTTGGGGATCTTTTTCAAGAGGTGATCAGTGAATTCTTTCAAGTTCTATTTTGCCCTCTGGTTCTAAAATATCAGGGCAATTTTCTTTGAGAGTTTCTTAAAGGATGCTTTCTAGGTTCTCTTTTTGATCATGGCTTTCAGGCAGTCCGATAATTTTTAAATTGTCTCTGATCTATTTTCCAGGTCAGTGGTTTTTTTCAATGAGATATTTTAGATTGCCTTCTATTTTTTTCATGTGTTTAGATCTGTTTAATAGTTTCTTAATTTCTCGTAAAGTCATTTGCTTCCATTTGCTTCACTCTAATTCTGAAGGACTTATTCTCTTCAGAGAGCTTTTGAGATTCTTTTTCCATTAGGCAAATTCGACTTTTTAAGTCATTCTTCTCCTCATTGGCTTTTTGGGTCTCTTTTGCCATTTCAATTAGTCTATTTTTCAAGGTCTTATTTTCTTCAGTCAGGTTGTTGACTCTCTTTTCATGATTTTCTTGCATCATTCTTATTTCTCTCCCCAATTTTTCCTCCATTTCTCTTATTTGGTTTTCAAAATCATTCTTAAGCTCCTTTATGGCTTGTAACCAGTCTACATTTTTCTTGGAAAATTTTGGTGAGGTGGTTCTGACTGTGTTGTCTTCCTCCCATTCCATGTTTTGATGCTTTTTGTCCCCAAAAAAGGAATTTAAAGTTGGATTGCTGAGCTTTCTTTGCTTCCTTTGCCTGCTCATGTTGTCAGTCAGTTACTTGACTTTTGGGCTCTGTAGAACTCTGCTTTCAGAGGGGAGAGCTCTGTCCCAAATTGCTGGGGTTTTCACAGTTGTAAGAGCTATTAGGAGGCTGCAGTCTCTTCAGCCCCCACCAGCTTTGGCTCACTGAAAATGCACCTCAAGACCACCACCAAAGACCACAATCCTGATCCAGGCAGCTCAAGGCAAGAGCACTTAGTCTCTGAATGATTGCTTGTCCCCCCTGCAATCTGCAGCCTGGGAGCTTCTGAAGCAGCCACATGAAGGCAGCTGCAGAGCTGCTGCTTCAGACTGCTTCTAGCTTTGGAGACCAGATCCTCTCCCCCAAATTTAAATGAGTTCCACCAACCTTTTTCCTTTGTCCTTGTCTCTTATGGGTTGGTAATTCAAGAAAGTGCCACCACTGCCAGTCATCCACTCTCCTGAAAACTAGGGCTTCTCCTGGATGGCCTGGGGCTAAAACCACATGGGGCTGGGCTCTGCTCCCATAGTGCTATGATGAGCCCTTTCTGTCCATATGCCGAGATGCCTTCAGCAAGAGCATTGTTTCTCTGTCATTTTGTGAGTTTTGGAGCTCTAGAATTTGTTTAGAGTCATATTTTATAGGTATTGGAGGTGGTTATGGGGGGAACAGAGGAGTTCTCCTGTTTCTACACTGCCATCTTGACTCCGCTCCCCTACAGCTTAGTTTTAATGGCATTGCCTCCTACACATTCATACCATATCTTCCTTCCATACAAAGCAACAGGGTAAAAGCCTCAGAGAGAAAGAATCCATTCCACAAATATTTATTGAACACTTAAATTATTATATACAAGGTCCGAAGTACTGTGAGGGTAAAAGAGCTGAGTTCCAAGACCCCTGGGAAGAACATCCAACCTCCTTGTCCTTCAGTTTTTTCCTCTTTATAATGGGGATAATAATATAATTATATCCCAGTTTACTACACTGCTGTGAAGATTAAAATGAGAAAAATGTATACATTATAACCACAAATTGCTATATTATTATAACTTTGTTATCAGAGGTTCTCTCTTAATACAGAGAGTCTAGGTATCTTTCGGGAAACTTTTCATTTCCCTGCATCACTGCTTCCATTCATAAAATAGGGACAACCTTCACCCTATCTTTAAAATATTCTCTGCTTCCTAATTCTCTGTTGGTTCAGTTCGACTTTTCATAATTATATGTCCACTTTTGCAGAGATTCTGAGTGGTACATCTTCTACCTGTGTCAGTATTTCCCATGGCTCTCGTGGCTCAGGAGGTTACCCAATCTCTCTTCTATCATCTCAGAGCATTTTTCAAACAACTGTTTCTTAGGTATTTGGAGGGAGGAGTAACTTCACACTCCTCCCCCTGAATTACCGAATATCTGGAAGAGAAACTTATCATCCATTCTAGACAATTGTTGTTATTTATTATCATCATTAATATTATTATAATCTAATAATAAGGCATGGTTGCTGACTTTTTAAATAAGTTTTTCCCCCCTGCTCTCTTCAACCATCCTGTTTACTAAATGAAAATTTTAAGTTACTCTGTGGGACAGGATGAGGGGTGGAGAGAAGTTGAGTAGGTGACACTTAAGTGGAATCATGGGTATGATCAATCCAAACTTGCCATGTGAACCACAAGCACTGTATTTATAGTGCAGTGAATCTTCTATAGAGATGAAAAGTCCCAACACCAGAAAGCAATGCTGTATTGTGAATAATCCGAAGAAAGAAAAACCACCAAAGGGTATTCTTTGAAGAAAAATACCTCCTTGGCCCATGAAGGATCTGACCACATATCATTATGAGTCATAGTAAAATGGTTCCTTGTGATTCATCTCTACTTATTTTTAAAAGTGTGATAATTATCTTTCATGCTTAAATTAAACTTTTCTTATTTCCAAAAACACTAAAAAAAAAAACACCCTTGAGGCTGGGTTGGATTTTTATTCCACTTGTTTAATGTAAATATATTGAGTCTTTCAAGTCTGTCCTGGAACTTGGTTACAGGATGTATCATTCTTTCCATTATAAATCCTGTTTTAAGAGAATTTCAGTTTGTTTGTCCAATTTCACACTGTCCCCAAAGTGAACTACAGAAATCAATCTCCAAATAACATTTATTTTGAAGAGATAAACTAGAAGAATTATCTAAAATATGTTGTCATTATAAGAAAAAAACTGGTTTTTTCTTTCTTATCCTAATGAGAATGATCCTAAGTCAGTATTCTTTACCTTAAAATAAGCAGGTTTTGTTTTGAGAATGAATTGTAGAGTTCAATAATTTTTTTTAATGTGGAAAATTTAAAGGGAGATGATGTCTCTATGTATATTTACATACATACATACATACATACATACATATAAATACAATAGTTTCAAACCAATATTAAGTACAAAAGCCTTAAAACTGATGTCTACTCACTACCAAACTTTACTTTCTGAGTGAATTCTCCAACTGGCTAACTATAATACAATTAGATTTTCCAGTGACTAAATATTTCTACTATTTTCTTTAGTAGAGACAAGACTCTGTAAAGTAACCAGTTGCTAAATACCATATCCCTACATCTCCTCCAGCAAATGGCATATCAAAACCCCAGATCTTTTCAAGAGCAAAGATCTTCTCTGTTTTTTTTTTATCCCTACTAAAGTGCTCACACTGCTGAGAATAGGGTAATTAACTGATGAATATATATTGAATTGAAGCCAAGGGGAAATAAATGTAGAAATGAGGGTGTCTGTGTGTACCTTATTGTCCTATTCTGATTTAGTGATCAGAAAATCAAGCTTTGTGAAGAATGCTTAGCTACTCCTCTAGGATTTCATTCAAATCACTTTTTGCTGCTGACGGTTTTCTTATTTCAGAAATCAATGTAACAATTTTTATATCTACCTACATGGACAAGGATTGATGCTGGAACTTTGTTGAAAGACAAATTAAAAATTTAATAAAAAAGTAAGTCCTTTCATTTCCTACAAAATTTATGCAATGGAATTCTAGCAAATTCTACAAACTGCGTTTATGGAGGGGAAATAATATGAAATGTCTAGAAAGGCAAGTGGGAAACAGATTGGGAAGGGCTTTAAATGCCAAGCTGGACTTACATTACTTATAAAATCAGCTGATGCAGTGTATAAAATAACTGAGTTTGATCAGAGATTCCTTCACTAGGTATGTATCGCTAAAATCTCTCAAAGCAGACTTTTTATAACTCCATGACCTCCACAGCTGTGACTTGTCATTTTATATGTATGCATGTATACATACATACATACAACATATACACCCACACTCATGTATACATATGTGGGTGTGTGCGTGTGTGTATTTAGTTTTCATTCTACTCTCTGGGGCAAAGCAAAATAAAGGTCTCAGTTGGCATTGCCCAAAGTCAGTGCACAGGAAGGAATAGAAGTAGAAACAAAGCTATGAAGCAATATTTCAACTACCTGGATATAGTCAACAAGCGGGGAGTTCTATGAAGCTGCCAAGTAAGTAGTACAACAATATGCAAATAGCAGTGCATCTGTGTAAAGCCAATCATTAGCAGCCCTCCTGATGTTTGCTGCTGTGAATAACTTTAAAGACCTTATCACATAGTACAGTGAACTTCCTATTTATTCAACGATAAACTAAAGCAAAACATTCAAGAAACTAAAGCATAACATTCACAACAATATAACATAACAATTTATTACTAAGGTGGCCACATAGTCTTAAACAAAACATATCATTCAGTAAATCACAATCTCCTCCATCAATATAGAGTACCCAAGTAAAGTCTTCTTTCATCTTGACTTGGGGCTAGCTTCCAATCATCCTTAAACCTTAAGGGGTAGCAGAAAGTACAAACACCATCTACCCCTACGTCACAATAAGTTACAAAATCATCAGTCAGCACTGAGTACCCAAGTAAAGTCCACTTTCAGGACTTCTGTATCAGTAGTAAAAGTCCTCTTTCAACAGACAGAATGTTTCTTTCTGACAAAGTAACATCAACACAGACAGAACAGACAGAGTGCCAGCATAACAAACATTCTCCCTTTCAGTTCTGTTTTAATGGCTTGATGTACTGCCATAAGTTCAGCATATTGACTACTTCCACCTGTCCCAGTACTTTCCAAAATCCACCTAGTACATGAGTTATAGGCTACCACTTTCCAATGTCTTTTGTGCCCCAAATATTTTACTGTCCCATCAGCAAAACAGGCATGTCTCTTTTATTCTTCAGTTAATCTATCATATCCCTCATTCTATTTTATGGAGGACTGTACCAACTATTGCTTTGGTTCAGGGGACATATTGTTCCCCTCAGTGTCTATGTTTGCTATAGATTCATCTAGAGCAGAAACTCCATTTTTGCCTGTTTTTGCTTTATTTTGAATATGCCATTTCCAATTGATTATGCTAGCCTCTCCTACATACTCCTGCCAGTTCTTTTGCTGGTTCTATTGGTATTCATTGAAAACATCTTTCCAAATCTCTGGGTTCTCCCTTCTGTAGCCTTAGTTCCCAGTTTTCATATAGTTCTGTGCTTTTATTCCATTCTCTTGCTAGTGAGGAATAAGGAAAATTCTCCCAACCTAGGATATGTATTTCTCTCTCTAAAACCCTCCTGCCTCCAAATAGAGGTCTGATATTTTGTGATCCCATCCTCATCACCAAATATAATGCCAATTCAACATTCACAGCACCTACAGTGGCTATGAATAAGCTGGTAATCATCTGAATCACAAAATGTAATAGACTCTTCACATGGAATACAGAACCAAAACATTTATTTGCATGCCAGAAAGTCAAATCCCTACACCAGAAAACCAAATCCCTCATAGCAACCAAGAAGTCAATACACATAACAAATGCAATGAGCACCAACATTTCCAAGCCTTCCCTCCATTAGGCCTTCAAAACAAAATGGTCTCCCTTAAGCAAAATGCCCATTTCTCACTTGTGCCAGCTACTCTGCCTCCACACTGCTTGTTCCCAGCTTTGTTTTGTCTCTACTCTTCTCCTTCCTGTTCCGCTCTTCCTCTTCTGCTCTTTTAGCAAGTCCCTCCCACTGTGCATGGCATGTGATGACGTTAGGCCTGTTGAGAGCAGGTCAGGTCTCCAACCTCCCTTAGCTCTATTAAGGGCAGCACAACATATACTGTTTCCAACAAAGACTTGACAGAATCAAAGGTAAGGCTCAAAGGTGCTTTAATAGCTGAAACAAGCAGCAAAGTACTACTTTGCTTGACATTGGATTCTGCCATAATTTTCACTCATAGAATCTTTTCTTGGGAAGCAATTCATAAGCAGCACATAAAGACTGTCAAAAAAGAGACCACATTTTCGCTATTAATTGTGAGTTCAACAGAGAATGTTCCCACTGGTATAAATTGCTTATATGTTGATTTGATGTGAAATAATAAAATATTATTATATAATATATTATTAACAATATTTTAAATTATTTATATATTGATATACTACACAATTATTAATTATATTAATAATATAATATTAGTAATATAATATAAGAGATAATAATAAGAAGAAATAAACAGTAGCTTTTAATAGTACTTTAAGGTTTGCAAAAACACTTTACACATACTATCTTACTTGATCTTCACAATAAACTTGGGGGGTAGGTGTTATTATTATCCCCATTTTACAGATGACAAAACTGAGGCTGACAGGTGTGAAGTGACTTGCCTAGTTAGTAAGATCTGAGGCCAACTCAGGCTTTTTGACCATAGATCCAACACTCTATCCCTTAGTTGCCAGTGAAAGGTCAGAACTATAATCCCAAGAAATCCTAATTAATCACAGTTACTTGTAAATCTCTTTTCCTAAAGAACCATACTAAACAAATGAGCTTCTATTCCTAATAATTGAATCTAAACCTTCTTCCAAAAAGCAAACCTAAAATTGTTTGAAAATGTTAACCATTTCTTCCCTAAGTTTCCTCTTCTTCAGGTTAAACATTATCAGTTCCTTCAAGTATCAACTCTATGACATGGTTTGAATTTTCTGACTCTTCTTTGGATACCTGCAAGATGGACAATATCTTTTCTAAAATGTGGCACTGAAAATTGGACAAAACACCCCAGATATGGTTTGAGGAG
Source organism: Pseudocheirus occidentalis (assembly GCA_028646575.1). Taxonomy (NCBI): domain Eukaryota; kingdom Metazoa; phylum Chordata; class Mammalia; order Diprotodontia; family Pseudocheiridae; genus Pseudocheirus; species Pseudocheirus occidentalis. Next base: position 293,835,789 of record CM053593.1, read on the forward strand.
GGAAGAGTTAAAAAAAAAAGACTATTATATCTCTACCTCTGGAAACAGCCTAAGACTGAAATAACTTTTTCAACTGTCACATTACACAGCTGATGAATATTAAATTTATAGATTATTACATTCTTTAGGCTTTCTTATGTGAACTGTTGCCTAGATAATCTCCCTGTCTACCACTTGTGCAGTAAATGTTTTGGACTCCCAACATAGGATTTTACATTTATTTTTTAGTAGATTCAGCTGATTCTTCAACTCAGAGATGTAAATGAATCAACTTTTTTTTCACTTGGGACAAGTATCACATCTGACAGCCAGGACAATGGGAATACAAAGGACGTTTACATGGGTGGAGAAGGAAGCAAGCAGGACCTCTTGGGCCACTATAAAGCTGCAACTGAGAAGTGGGAGGTGTCCACTGCCCACCCCAAAGGAGTAGCCTGTTTGAACTAATTTCTCCTGATAGCTAACAATAATAATAACAATAACAACAATAATAATAATAACTAGCATTCCTCTAAAATTTTAAGGTTTGAAAAATGCTTTACAAGTATTACCTCATTTGATCTTTACAACAACCTTGACAGGTAAGTTGCTATTACCATCCCCATTTCATAGATGAGTAAACTGGGGCAAACAGGTTAGGTGGTCCATTATCAGATAGCTAGTAAGTTTCAGAGGCAGGATCTGAACTCATTCTTCCTGATTCCAAGTCCTGTGCTCCATGTAGCCAATTAGTTTCCTAGGTTCTAAGGAAAATTGTTTCATCATGATTGGTATCTAAGAAGACTGATTACTATGAAGTGACATTTCCTCAAGAACACAGTATCAGGAGGAAGAGCGGGCATATAAAGGTAACAAATAGAAAAACACAAACAAAGGGAATGTGCATGACTAAGGAATGTGTAAGGAGGGGCATCATACAGAAAATAAACAGTTGTTCAGTAATTTTTCAGTCATATCCATACATACACACATGTATACAACACATATGTATATGTATGTGTATATATGTGTATACATATATATATATACGTGTATTTCAAATAATTAATAACCTGCACACCTCTTAATCTTTGTTATTTGGTACATGATCCAAGAGTCATGTTTAAAAAATACTAACAGGTTACCTTTCACATAATCTCATATATAAGACTATAAGTAATTCCCTGTAAAATATGTCACTAACACTCTGGATCATGCATACTTTTTAATCTGAGTATTCCTTCAGTGAGGAATCTTGAACAGGAACTGATATTTTCTAGAGTTTTATTTTTAATATTTCCATTTTATAGATGATTATTTTTAACTGTTGGAAAGCAAAGAAGTATCCTGCACAAATCCTCCCCCAAAATATATTTTACGTGTTAAAAGATATTAAATATGAAACCAAAATTTCAAACTTTTTAAAAAATCTCACTCCTTTCTCTAGAACTGACTCCTCAAGCGAAGTGACTCAGAGTAGGAACAGCACAGCTTGCTGATCCTTTAAAGGACAAAGAAATATAGCTGCTCTCCAATCAGCCAGTCACTAAAAGTTCTCTGGGCCTCATTTGTTACCTTCATCTAATAGTGAAGATTGATAGTATTATCATGTTATTTAGGAAATTCCTTACATTTTGTCACCCGTTTATTAAAAAAAAAAAACCAACCAAAACCTAAACTTGACCAAGGATTGTCCTGCTCTACCTCTTCCTTTGCAGAAGCAAAGGTCCCTATTGCCAAAGGGGGCTATCTCCTCCATTCCTGTTTTGTCCCACCTATAATACTCTTCACTATTTCTTCTTGTGCTAAAAGATGACTGACACCTCCTCAGCCGGGAGGAGTATTTCACATTGTTTGGGGAATCAGGATGTATGTTTTCTAAAGGCCTCAGGGACTCTAAAGGAGATGTCTTAGGCTCTCAACCTCCTCTTCCAGTTTTGTTTGGTGGTTAAATTTCTTTGTCTTTGGGGAATGATTGGGGAGTGGGGGTCTTCCTGCCATCTTCTGCTGTCCCCTGCCCTACCCAGTACCTGATTTCACTTTCTGGATGCCAGGGGTTTCTGTGTGGGGCCATTGACTCACTTATTTTGGTACCAAAGAGACTAGCTTTCTGGGCAAGGGCAAGGGGTCAGGGTCAGAGCAGAACCTCCTTCTACACACCCAGACCAGGGCAGAGCATGAATAGCATAGGCCTTGGCCTCTGCCCCATTCCTCTCTTCTCTCACTTACCAACCAGCCAGAGCAAGAAGTAAAAAGCCATTACCATTACTACCTCTAGTGAAAATTGCTCCAGATCCCAATTTTCACCTTTCTGCTCCTCTCTCTGTCTTATCACAGCTCCTACTTTGCTTTGCCCACCTCCTTTCCCACCTTCTTCCTTGGAGGAATGTAAGCAATATAGGCTGCCTTTTAAATTTCCCTTGGAGCAAATTTACCACCCACCTCCAAATCTCACTTCCTTATCCCCAGTTAGGGTTCTGTTGTTTTGTTACCATCTTTCTAAGAAAATTCCTTTTTGGATTTTTGGATCTCAAGTCTACTAATTAAATATTAAGCATGCCTTCCAGATTCATGCCATATAAAATGTGATGATGGTTGCATATATGCCTTTAATTACAGTGCTAGAAAATCATAGTCCTCCTGGATATCATTTCAGGAAAGAAGAAATGGGGAAAATCTCAAGGACACACTCTCAGACACAAATTAGATTAGCCTAGTAGCTCCCCTTATCTCCCTTCTGATGAATTTTGGCTATACCTCTAGCTCTGGCTCACTCCTCACAGCAAAACATGGACTAATGGAGAAAGCCTACAGTTTTTCATTCTCCAAGAGAGAAAGAGCAGGATACCCCGTCTTGATATAAAATCCATCTCTTTAAAGTCCTGGAAAGGGACACAAATTTACACATCAGTCTAGGTAGGAGGAATATGAGGTTTTTGTCAGGGACTCCTTCCAAACATGTAAGACTCAGGTCTACTTTGAGGAACTCTCACTTTGCTCCAAGGCCCTTTAACCCCTCACCTAGATGATCTTGGAATGTTGGAATCTCACCTCTATCCAAGGAGAGTCCTTTAGTTCCTTTTCTTTTTTTTATTCAATAATAATTTTATTAAATAACAAATTGGCAGGCAGAAGAACAGAAAGGCTGGTATACAGAGGCAGTTCCTGCTTTTCTGTGGGACTGTTTGTACCCTTCATCAGCCAATAGAACAGTTGGAACCTGGAAGGGAGGTACTAGTGATATGGCTAGCCTGCTGGGCAGCCAGATGGGAACTGGATTGATCTCATGAGATGTCAATTTAAGGAGTTTCTGAGGGGCTTCTAGGAGGTATGCAGGTGATAAGGATAGAGCCTTGGCTTCTCTTCAGAGATCATAGGAATTGGGCATAAAAGACAAAACTGAGGCAAACAGGGTTAAGTGACCCACCTAGAATCACACAGCTGGTAAGTGTCAGAGGCCAGATTTGAACTCAAGAAGATGAGTCTTCTTGATTCTAGGCTTAGCACTCTTTCCACTGTGCCACCTAGCTCCCAAGTTTTCTTTATAAGAACAGATGTTGGAACTAATCCCATAAAGAATAAGTATGCTGGGCGGAGCCAAGATGGCAGCATAGAAGAAGGAAAACACTGCAGTTCTCACATGGCCACCTCAAATACCTACAAAATATGCCTCACAACAAATTTTAGGACTCCCAAACTCACAAAAATACATCTCCCTCTGAAGGCAGCTCAGCAGGTGGAGTTCATTGAAGCACTGGGAGCTGAAACCAGCCCAGCCCAAAACCATCACTTGGCCCCAAGGCGAGCAGGACAAGATGCAGCTAGAACGTTCAGGAGAGTGGATCAGCAGCAGCTGTGGCAGTTTCCAGATTTATCAAGCCAGAAGAAATAAAGATTAAGTGAAAGGTCAGTGGGACTGATTTAAATTTGGGGGAGAAAGGCAGTATGGCCAAACTGCCTCCAGGGCAAGGTAGCAGCAGAAGTGACAGCCCAGCAGCCAGACCTCCACCTGGCTGCTTTAGCACTCCCTGGCCTGCAGACTGCAGGGGGACTAAGTGATTGTTCAGAGGCCAAGTGCTCTTGCATTAACCTGCCAGGATTAGGATTGTGGTCTTGGGTGGTAGTCCTGGGGTGTGTTTTCAGTGAATCAAAGCTGGTGGGGGGGGGATTCACCAGCCTTCTAATAGCTCTGGCAGTTGCAAAAACCCCAGCAATTTGGGACAAAGCTTTCACCTCTGGAAGCAGACTTCCACGGAGCTAAAAAGAAAAGTAATTCATTGGCAACATAAGCAGGAAAAAGAAGCAAAGTAAGAACAGCAATCAAACTCTAAAATCCTTTCTTAGGGACAAAAAGGATCAAAGCATGGAACAGGAGGAAGACAAGACAGTCAGAACTTCCACACCAAAAGCTTTCACGAAACATGAAGACTGTCTAGAAGCCATAGGTCAGCTTAAGAAGGATTTTGAAAACCAAATAAGAGAAGTGGAGGAAAAATTGGGAAGAGAAATGAGAAAGATGTAAGAAAATCATGAAAAGAGAGTCAACAACCTGACTGAAGAAAATAACACCTTAAAAAAATAAATTAACTCAAATGGCAAAAGAAGCCCAAAAAGCCAATGAGGAGAATGCTTTAAAAAGTCGAATTTGCCAGATGGAAAAAGAATCTCAAAAGCTTTCTGAAGAGAATAATTCCTTCAGAATTAGAGTGGAGCAAATGGAAGCAAATGACTTTATGAGAAACCAAGATACTATTAAACAGATCTAAACAAATGACAAAATAGAAGACATTGTGAAATATCTCCTTGAAAAAACCACTGACCTGGAAAATAGAT
>CM053593.1:293841100-293903918 GCA_028646575.1 Pseudocheirus occidentalis
ATCAACTCCCTCTTAGGGAAACTAGGTCATTCCTTTTGTTAACTGATTGATTGAATCCTTAGTTGGATTGATTGAATCTTTAAAATGTGAAGCTGGTTTCTCCCTTAGGGAAACCAGCTGATTCTTCTCTTGTTCCTTGTTACTTTCTGTACTTTCCTTGTTCTAAATATTGTATATAATATTGTGAATTGTTGACACTATGAACATTGTACTGAATCTGATTTTGTAATGGAATAAACAGAGTGTTCACTAATACTGTGTAATCCGAATCTTAAAAGCTCTTCACAGTAGCATTCTCTCAGGAATCTACTGCTGATTGGCTTTACAACCCCCCCCCAATTCCCCCCCCCCCCACACACACACTCTGGGTTGTAGGTAGGAACCAAAACCACAAAGAAAAAAATGCTGATTGGACATAAGTCCAAAATGAATTTCTGGAAGTGCTGAAGAAAGTGATGAGTGATAGAGAAAAAAGTGGGAAAAGAAATGAAAGTGATTCAAGAAAGTTATGAAAAGGACTTGATAGCTTGCTCAAAAGAGGCACAAAAATACTGGAGAAAATAATACCTTAAAAAAACAGAACTGGCCTGATTGTCAAAAAGAGGCACAACTGGGGCGGCTAGGTGGTGCAGTGAATAGAGTACCCACCCTGAAGTCAGGAGGACCTGAGTTCAAATTCGGCCTCAGACACTTAACACAAAAACTAGCCGTGTGACCTTGGGCAAGTCACTTAACCCCCAACTGCCCTCCAAAAAAAAAAAGCAAAAAAAAAAAAAGAGGCACAACTACTTAAGAACCTGGATCTTAGAAAGTGACCTCAAAAATTGTTTCACCACTTCCATCCAATTTTACATGAGTTACTGAATAACCTAGATTGTCATCTGTAATCCATAGAAGAAATTTAATGGATAAGAGCAACATTGTTAATCTGCTCCCCTTGACAAATGCTCTATTTACAAAATGTGTCATTTTGGATTATAGGTAATCCAGAAAATGCTAAAACAAGCATAAAGGAAGATTATCACTGGCCCCATAAAAAGGCCAGGAATGTCTTTAGGCAAGAGGGAGACCATAGGGTTGCCCTTGGATTTAGTTTTGTTCAGGTGCTTCTTTCCCCCTTCCCACACAACAGGATAGTAGGGCAGAAGAGATACAAACAAGAAATTGGGGACTGAAGATCCTGAGCGTCCTTGGTAGTTAATGGGAGGGTAGTAAATAAAATTAATTGAGCACAGTTTTGCATGCAGAAATTAAGCAGCAAGTTATATAGATTGTGGGCTTCCGGAGCCGTGCTAGGAGTAGGTGAAGGAACGCTGTGTGTTCCTCGGGGTCTTTCTTCGGCTCTGGAGGGTTAGGGGCGCGTGTAGGGGCCGAGGCAGACCGGAGGAGGCACGGGGCTCTGTAGAAGGTAGTGCCAGGCTGCTCTGCCACGCCTACTCCCGGTGATTCCCAGGCGCCCTTCTCCACACCATGGCGGATGTGATTCAGAAAAAGCTTCAGGAAGAATTGGAGAAGTACCAACAGCTCCAAAAGGACTTAAGTAAATCTATGTCTAGTGGACAGAAGCTGGAGGCACAGCTTACAGAAAATAACATCGTGAAAGAGGAATTAGCGTTATTGGATGGATCCAATGTGGTGTTTAAACTTCTGGGTCCGGTATTGGTCAAACAGGAACTGGGGGAGGCTAGAGCTACTGTGGGCAAGAGACTGGATTATATCACAGCAGAGATTAAACGATATGAATGTCAGCTCTGAGACCTGGAGAAACAATCTGAAAAACAACGTGAGGCCCTGGCTCAGCTGCAGCAGGAGTTCCAGCGTGCTCAGGCTGCCAAGGCAGGGTCTATGGGAAAGGCTTGATCTCCCTGCTTGGGGAGAGAATAAAGTAGGGAAAGACTGTGGGTTGCCTGCACTGTGGCAAATAAAATTTGAAAATACCTGAAAAAAAAAAGTTATATAGATTGTTCTGGTCCTAAATGAGAGTGGTTGCTAATAGAGAGGTACAGGCTTCAGTAACCTGGAAACAGGGTTTTTACAAACAGAATTAACCATGAGGATAGTAACTGGCTGGAAAAAGGATCTGGCATTGTTCCAAAGAGTATGGTGTAGAGCAAAGAAGGTCTTTTTGGAAAGAAAAACTCATGCTAGGTGAGGTTCTCTGAGCAACAACAATAGATTGACAGATAAATTCCTTATAAGTGAGTGTCTTAGAGCCTCTGCTTTCTAAAAGAGTTATAACAAGGAAAGGTCTGGCATTTTAAACTAAAAGAATCCTTAAAAGGTTTATGCCTCCTATGAAGAAGATAGAACACCCCAGGTAAGGACTCCAGATGAGTTAGAAACCAAGATGGATTTCATGATCACTGATCCATGCCTTGAACAATAACCATGAGATCAGAGGAGCAACCACATGAGACCAGAAGGCAGAGACACTTGGCATACACTATGTGCTAGGCAGAGATTGCAGACCACTGAAGAATGAAGAGAATGAGAATAGATAGAGCATAGGTGACAAAGTTTAGAAATGGCTGAGAAATTACATGGAGGCTTGGTTCTAGGGAAGATAAGGAAAGAAATCCTCTTTAAAAATCTATGTATTTGTTTTAGCAGGGGCAGCTAGGTGGTACAGTGGAGAGAATGCTAGACCTGGACTCAGGAAGACTCATTTTCCTGAGTTCAAATCTGACCTCAGACACTTACTAGCTGTGTGATCCTGGGTAAGTCATTTAAGCCTGTATGCCTCGGTTTCCTCATCTGTAAAATGAGCTGGAGAAGGAAATGACAAGCCAATTTAGCATCTTGCCAAGAAATTACCAAATGGTCATGAAGAACTAGATTTGACTGAAAAACCTGAAGAAAAAGAACAAAATTTTTGTTAGCAAAACATATATCAGGTACATTTAGAACAAATTACCAGTGCCTAGCAGAGTGCCTGGTACATTGCAGGTGCTTAGTAAATTTTTTTTTTTGATTGATTGAGGTGAGAACCCTGGCATCCTGATTCTACCAGTGTTCTTACTCCTAAATACAGATTAAGTGATTAGAGTAAATGCTGTCATTAGGTACCTTGGAGATTAAATGGGTTAATATCTCTTCCAGAATGCTTAATATATTCCAAAGGAGAAGCTGGCTGTTTTCTGTATAAAAGCAGCATTTTAAAAGTTTTTCTCAAGAATAAATACTTGGTTAAACTGTTTCTCTTTGACCATCTTCAGAGAATTCCCCGTCAGCTTCGGATTTAGGTTAAGCCATTGTGGGTGTGTTAAAAACAATTTTTCCTCAATGACTATACATGTAGTGAGTGTATTCACCACTTCCTCAACAGCTCTAAGGGGATCTAATCACTCACATGCAGGATGGTGAATATCCTTTAGGTAAAGATCAGTCAGTTGCTCTCTATTCCATAATACTCAAGAAGAACAGAGCTCCTTGGAAAATGTAGCAAATGTTTCCTGGATCTCAGCCAATTTATTTTTGATCTTCTCTTGATCTTTATTTTGACTAATCCTGTTTTTTTCTTTGTGCTTATTCCTTTTGTTGATATGCCAAAATCCTGTCAGCTCTGTTTCCTTGAGAGAGAGAGAGAGAGAGAGAGAGAGAGAGAGAGAGAATCCTCATTTTTGTTGAGTTTAATTAAATATTTGGTCTCATTTGACAAGAGTGAATTAAACTCATCTACACCAGCATCAACCCCACCATTGAAGTCAAAATCATATTTTGCAAATTATCCAGGCAATTAACTCATCTTTATGTTTAGCATACCTTCTCTTTTTAAAACATTTTGTCTGTTTCAGTCTTTTTTTCTCTCTTCCTTCTCCATATGTATGGTTAGGTAGAATTTAAAAAATATCTTTCATTCAAAAATGAGACATTTTTCTCATATAACTTTTGAGGAGAGAATCTTAATTCTGGCCTCAAATGTGGCCTAAATAGAGTTGGACCATATAGACAAATAGACATTAACCCTAGCGCTCCTGGATCTCTGCTTAATGATCTGTTACCATAAGAATTTGCCTGTTCCACTTGGAAGAGGTAGCCTTAACTGGGTCAGTGAATACCCAATCTCATGATACCTTATATTAATTGATTAAACCCACAGATTAAGTACTTTAATAAAAAAATCTTCCAGAGGTATAAATAAGCCAAAGCAACCCATCAGAGTTGTGAACTCAGCATTTCTCATTTGCAAGGGTTGTCTCCAAAAACCTACTTTTGGGGTCTGAGTTTGCAAAAGGTTCAGATCTCCTGAGTTTCACTTTGAGTGTCAGGTTCAAAGAAAACTCAAACGAAACTCAAAGCAAAACTGAGCTGGACCCATCAAGCTTCACCTGACTCCTACCTGAAAAAGCTACCCCAGGCTCACTTGAAACTTGGCCCAAGCTTGCATGCAATTCAGCTGAAATCCACCTCAGCCTTGCTGAAAGGATTTCAAACCTCCATGAAATATGTTGTGACCTAGGCTTGACCTTCAGATTTCTAAGGAAGCTCACCACTTTCCAACAGTTTTAGCTGGAGTTAAGATGATTGTTGGGACCTGAAGAAAAGCCTACTTAGAATATTAAAAACAAAAATCTAAATTACCTCCAGGATATTGTTAGACAACATTCAATGGCATCCAATATAGTTTTAAGGTGTATTGTTGAATGAATGAATACAAATTTTATATACATCCAATATATGGGAAGGACATATAGAAGGCAGAAAGAAAAAGAGAGAGATAGAGAAAAAAGGAGACAGACACAGAAAGAAAAAGGGAGAAAGGGGAAAGAGGGAGGAAAAGAGAAAGGGAAAGGGAGAGGAGGAAGAAAAAAGAGGGAGAGAGCACAGAAAGAGAAGGGAAAGAAAGGGAGAAAAAGAGGATGAGTGGAGAGAGGTTGAGAGAGAAAGAGAAAAAGAGGAGAGAGGGAGAGGGAGAGGAAGAGAGTAAGAAGAGAAAGGGAGGAGGAGATGAGAGGAAGAGAGGAAAAGGATGGTTTCTAAATGTCAAAGAGACTGAGATCAGATTGCTGAGAAGCTTGGCCCATTGTCCATCCTCTAGGTTTTTTGTTTTTGTTTTTGTTTTTTTTTGTTTTTGTTTAGCTTTTTGGAGTGGGGCAGGCAGGGCAATTGGGATTAAATGACTTGCTCAAATTCACGCAGCTAGTTAGTGTTAAGTGTCTGAGGCAGCATTTGAACTCAGGTTCTCCTGAGTCCAGGGTGCTCTATTCACTGTGCCACCTAGTAACCCCTCTAGGTTTTTTCTTTTGCCACTACACTAAACACTGCCAGTGTTTAGGTCATGTCATTTCCTGTTCATTATAAAATGGCAATAGGAATCCTCACCATTTTGAATGTTAAGCAGTTAAGGAGATAGGCCAATATCTTAGCAGAACATAATGGGCTGCAGCTACATTTATTATATCAGAAATAATACCAATGTCCTGTCCCACAAGACAGACTTCCACATTCTCTAATGAAGATAACATTCTCTATTATGACATTCACTGGTTTCCATTCTGTTTTTCTTCATTATTTAAACAAACTTTTCTTCCTCATCTCATCTCTCCTTTGGTCTCCACCCACTTCTCTCACCACAAAAGACTTACATGCTTTTTCCTGATAATCTCCTTTCTCTTTCACTAGTTCTACATTTCACACTCACACTCCCTTTCTTTTATTTCTTTGTTTTCCCACTCTATCCCTTTTCTTTCTTTCTATTAACCCATTCTCATTTTCTCCTTACATGAAATTGTCTGAAGTGGACAACACCTCACTTGACATCTAGCCTTGGCTTTGCTACATTTCCTGCTCTTCTCAATTATCTTGCAGTGCTCAGCCCCTTACCGACCTTATCCCTCTTTGTGCCCATGGAAAGATTAAGCTCCTTCTTCTGTTAGTGACAGAAATGCAATTTCTTTCTCATTTCCTTTCTGAAATGATATTTTTGAACTCCTGATTTGAATTTATTGTGTAAACCTGAAGTGGAAGAGAGTTATGCAACTATGAGTCTCTCTTCAAACAGTGCCACTAAAAAATTTTTCATCATGACTGTGAGTAGAAAAGTGACTTTCATTCAGAAGCCTACCCACAGCATTGCCATTAAGGATAGCTATATTATTTAGTTTTTGAGAACATATATCCCCTAATGTCAAACTTTGGAATATCTACCCATTCATCCATCTAGCTATCTATCTGTCACAATATCTATCTACCTTCCTATATTTGGGTGAGTCACCTAGATAGATAGCAGGAGAGCTGAGATTCCAGCCCTAGCTTTCCTACTTTTACCACATATCCTCTCATCATATTTGCTTGTGGTTAGCTGGCTAGTTAGAGACTGAGAAGAGGTTAGCTTTCCAGGTTCTAAATGTAGAGTTGGAAGAGTCTTTAGTAGTCAAGTCAAGCCAACAAGAATTTATTGAGCATTTACTACACATAAGGTACAAGACTAAATGTTGGGGATACAAAAAAAAGACAAAAAAGAAAAAGTCCCTATTTTCAAGGAGTTCACATTCTAATAAACAATAATAAAAAATAAAATAATAAAACATGCAAGTTGTCAAATAATCCAATTCTTATCTGAAGCATGAACCCCCTTTACAATGTTCTCAATGAGTAGTCATTCAGTCTCTTCTTAAACACTCCCAAAGAGAAGGAACTCAGTACTTCAGAAAACAGTGCATTAAATGTTTAAATACCTCTAATTGTCAGGTTGTTCTTCCTTATGATCTATGTTTTTCCTTACTGTAACTTCTGGTAGTGATCCCTATTCTCTTCTCTGGATCCTGGTAGAATCAGTCTATTACCTCTTCCACTTGACACCCTTTTGAATATTTTGATGATGGTAATTTTGTCCTTGGCCAAGTCATTAAGTCTTCTCCAGGCTAAATATGTCAAGCTCCTTCAAATATGGAAGATGGAGTCAGAAAAGACTTGAGTTTAAATCTTCCTTCCAATACTTACAAGCTATGTGATCATGAGCAAGTCTCTGGGTCTCGGCTTCTAGGCTACACAGTACAACAAAACACTCAATCTGAAGTCAGAGGACCTGGATTAAAATCCTGATTTTGAAATTTACTATATGGCCTTAGGCAAATTACTTCCACTACCTTGAGCATCAGTTTCATCATTTGAAAAAAACGAGGGATTGAATGGTCTATAATCACTTGATCATGCTGCTTGCCCTTCTCAGGTTACATATCTAGTTGGTCAATGTTGATTTTAAAATGTGATTCCCACAACTGGAACAAAGGAGAAAAATAGAAAATAATACAACAGATAACAGAAAGAGTTATCATCTAGGAAGAAACAGAGATTGATATTAACTACCTTAAAACTAAATTTTAATTGGCAATTAAAAACACAGCTACAATCTCATACCACTTAATTGACAAAGAATGGGAAAAACAAGAAAATGTCGGTGGAGGCACATGGTTACATTGTTGATAGAGCTATGAATTAGAGTAAGCATTTTGAAATTCAACCTGGCAGCATACAATAAATGTTACACATTTGACCTAGGGTTCTCACCACTACGATTGCTTTCTAAGAACAACAGAATAAAATGTAACATAATGGATAGCTATTGGCTTGGGAGTCAAAAAGACCTGGTTTCAAAAGTTTCATAACCATACTCTGATTCTTGTTACTGATGTGACCCTGTGCAAGTCACTGAATCCCTATGTACCTTAGGCAACTCCCTAAGACTTATCTACTAAGTCACAGACTTAATGTGATCTCTGGGGTGAAGGGAGTTCCCAGGCTGATAAAATCATATAACCTTTGTGTATTCTTCACATATCAAAAGGGGGAGGAGAGTATCTACACAAAAAAGTATATATTCATTGTGGTTTTGTCCATGATTGAGAAAAATTTGAAACAAGTCTTCTATCCAATGATAGAGAAGTAACTGAATAAATTTGGTACACTTAAAAAAATGAAATATTATTGTCTCTAAGAATGTAAAATAAAATAAGTACTATGTGATAGCAAAGAAAGTGAAAAATAGCAGACTATCTGTTGAATTTTAAAAATAAGTGGTTGGGGTATGGCTAGGTGATGCAGTGAATAGAGCACCAGCCCTGGAGACAGGAAGACCTGAGTTTAAATCCAGCCTCAGACACTTAACACAAAGAAACTAGCCATGTGACCAATTGCCCTACATTCTCCCTCCAAAAAAAAGTAGCTGAACAACAAAACCAAATTATGTACAGACTAAAAAGATGCCAGAAAGGAGGTATGTTAAAGAAAATAAGATATTATTATTATTATTTTGTAAAATTCAGACATATTTGATCATGTTAATAAAGTATAGTTTGAAGAACAGACTCATTTTTTTGCCTTCTTTTTTATCCTTAGAACTTGGTTTAGTGGCCTGACATATAGTAGACACTTAATAAATGCTAGTTATGTTGAAGTGAGGGTAATTCAGGGGCAGCTATGTTGAGTGCTGGGCCTGGAGTCAGGAACACTCATCTTCCAGAGTTCAAAACCGGCCTCAGACACTTACTTATGACCATAAGCAGGTCACTCAACTCTGTTTGCCTCAGTTTCCTCTTCTGTAAAATGAACTGGAGAAGAAAATGACAAACCATTCCAGTATCTTTGCCAAGAAAATCCCAGATGGGGGTCACAAAGAGTCAGTGCTAAAATAACTGAATGACAATGAGGGTAGTGCTATTGGGGACAGCAGTAATAGGAGCCTGGTAGTAATTGAATAATTTTTTTTTAAGAACTTAGAAATCAGGGCGGCTAGGTAGCACAGTGAATAGAGCACTGGTCCTAGGGTCTGGAGGACCTGAGTTCAAATTCGGGCTCAGACACTTGACACAAAAACTAGCCAAGTGACTTTGGGCAAGTCACTTAACCCCAATTGCCCTCCAAAAAGCAAAAAAATAAAAAATAAATAAAATAAATAAAAAAAACTTAGAAACCAGTTTCAGATTCTAAAAAAAAAAGTAGCAAATGGGGAAAACATGAAAAACCTGGTTCAATGCAAGCTGCTAGGAAATCAATCAGTCAGTAAGTATTTATTAAATGCCTGTTAAAACAACATGACTTAAAGCTCTAAGTAGCTGACTTCATACTAAGATTTATAAAACATATTATATGCATTTTCTCATCACAGCTTTGCAACAACCCTCTGAGGTACGTCTTATGATAATGATGTACATTTTATACCACATTTTGTCTCTCATAGCCATGTTTTTGCATATGTCCAGAATGATGTCCCACTTTAGCCATCCTTCTTGGAGTATCCAGCTCCATTCCAGGTTTAGCAGTAGTATTTCCTATAGGAGTCCTTTCTTACTCCCCACACTGATAGAATTTTCCCTTTTTATTTATTTGAAATATATATTTATTTTTCTGTGTTTGTATTATTTTTTTAATACTATGTAGGTCCTTTTAGGGTAAGAACTCTTTTCATTTTGATCATTGTATTCCCCACTTACTAAAGTAGTGTCTGGCACAATAAGCATTAATAAAGTCTTACTGAACTGAATTAGGAATCTACTCCTCAGAGAGGTTCCTGAAATTGCTCAGGTTCAGCGATTAATGTGGTTCTGAGGTGAGATTCAAAACTATGTCCTCCAAACTTCAAAATCAGTGACCTATCCATTATGCCACAATACATCTCTACAGAGTTATTATTTTTGTTATGTAATTCTTCTGGTCTTTTTAAATGATGTTTATCTAAAATTGGTCCTTAGGCAAGTCTACGCCACAATTCTTTTTACACTGTGTTCTACAGATTATTGCCCAAATAGATAAAATAATGGCTTTTTAAAATTGAATAAAAGTATTAAGATACAAATTTTCTTCTTTAAGCTCATTGAGAATATCTTCAATACAACTCCTGTGACAAATCAAGAGAGATTATGTGCCCCTTACTCTTTTTTGACTTGATTTTGATCTCCTTGGCAGGGTCTCTGAAAGCTTTTATTCAGTGTAGGTTGGTGATTATGAGGCTTTTTGATGGTGATATCTATTTAAAATCTTTTTTAAAGTATATGTAAATCAATGTTATATCTCGGCAATTGAGGGTAACAACTCAGTTTAGGATAATAGACTAATTCTACTCCAGTACAATTTATTGCTGGAACTCTCCAGGATATTTTGAGAACTGTGTTTATGGCATGTGGATTCATTGTCTGCCTGCCTGTGCACGATAGTGAGTTTCTAATGTATAATTCTAGCTGCCAGGTCATATCTTTCTAGGTATTTGATTGGTATTAAATTTATACAGCCTGTAGTTGTACAATCTCCACCATTCCCTTGCACAATTTACACTGATTGCTAAGTTTAGCTTCCTTAAGGAGTGGATAGTTTGGCATGCTAATGACCTGCTCCTAAATTGCCATCATAAGCCCTCTATTTCCACAAACAAATGTGCACGACACAGTCATTTATTTGATGCCTTTCTGTCAATATATTGTTTGTTGGATTCATGCAGACGTTACCCATGGAGGGTCTTTTGTTTCCACTCTTAGACTGTCGTTATCTCATAGGTTCAGGCCAGAAGCGAACCACTTTTGTTTACTCTTTTTCTGTTTGTTTACTTTTTTCCTTTTTTTTTTTTTTTGCTTTTTGGAAGGCAGTTAGGGTTAAGTGACTTGCTCAGGGTCACATGGCTAGTTTTTGTGTTAAGTGTCTGAGGCCGGATTTGAACTCAGGTCCTCCTGATTCCAGGGCCGGTGCTCTGTTCACTGAGCCACCTAGCCACCCCTGTTTGTTTACTCTTAATGAATCTGATGGCATGGACCTGTCATCAGTCTTTACTATTGCTTTGTGAAATGGTATCTGCCTATGTAAAGTATCTCAACAGGGGTCTGATGTGCACATATATATCATCACGTAAGTATACCTATCAATTGTCTTTCTCCTGTTTGGTCTTTCAATAGATGTCAGCATGATGAAGCCTAGGTTTTGTTAATGCTATTCAAATTTTTGCTAAGGTACTTTCCAATCAGGTACATTTCAATTACAATTTTGACAGTTAACATTAAGATTGATATTTAATAGGCATTAATTGCTTTATATACATTTATCCAATTCAGCTTTGATTTCAGAATTTCAATACCTTGATTTTTTTTTAGATTTTTAGGTTTGAAGCGTCTTAACTGAAGGAGAGCAATTTTTTCATATAGATTGTCTTCAACCATTGCCTCAATGTGATCTCTGCATCTAAGCTCAAAGCCCATGGTCTCTATCTTTGCTGATCGGTATTCAGAATTTTACATTTATTGAGGCCAAACGGCATTTTGGTATCATTGGGAAAATGTTCTATGCGTTAAGGAAGGGAAGGCACTAGGCATTTATATGGCATCCACCATGTGCCAGGCACTTTACAAATATTGTCTCATTTGATGCTCACAACTACACAACCCTGTGAGGTAGGTGCTGTAATTATCCCCATTTTACACTGGGGAATCAGAGGCAAACAGGTTAAGTGACTTGTCAAAAGTCATACAACTATTCAGTGTCTGAAGCCAGATTTGAATGCAGTTCTTGCTGGCTCCAGGCCCAGCACTCTATTCACTCTATCCGTCCTAGATGTTTCAAAGCGTTTAATTTGTCTTTCAGTGGAACCATGTAGATTGACTTTAAATAAGTATTTTTATTGGCCTCCTTTTTTACTTAGAAGTTATACTTTGATCTAAAAGAGATGACAGTGGATTTATGGCTAGGCAGAACCATAATAGGATTAATTTCTTTCTGAAATATGCTACATTTATTGTTGTGTTGTACATACATTGTTGTGTTGGTGGTATTTTTAAAATAGAGAGCAATCTTCCTTATGGACATCAAATACACTCATTCTTCCTATGTTTGGGTCTATTTTATACATTTGCAGTATGAGAATAAGCCATGAGTACAGAACTGAGTCAAAAGTTTTGCAGCCAAGATAGGGTGCATGTTATGGCATTTTCAGCTAGCTTGTTTAATAATTACTGAATTGATAAGTAGCTTTTACTTTCATGGGACTTTTTCCATACATCCTTTCTGTTCCTCAACTAACATGCTTTTTTCTTGTAAATGCTTATGGTTTTTTAAAAAATATAAACTGTGAATGTTCTCTGTAAATTACACAAACATATAACTGGCTTATATTTAGGTCACTTGTTCTCATCCTTGAATAATAAATATCCTTTAATAATAGCTTTATTGTGCTTTCTGTTAAGTTTATTTTTATTCCTTTAATTTCTTTTTCTTGTCATTCCTACAATTAGCATTTCTAGTATAATATTCAATAATAGTGATGATAACGGAAATCCCTGTTTCACTTCTGATCTCATTGGGAAAGTTTCAAGTTTATCTCCATTACAAGTAATATTTACTCTTAGTTTTACATAGAAACTCTTACCATTTTAAGAAAGGCTCCATTGATTCCTATGCTTTCTAGTAATTTTTTAATAGGAATGGGTATTGTATTTAATAGGAATGGATGTTGAATTTATTGATATGAGTATATGATTTTGGGGGGGGGGATTTTGTTATTGATATGGACAATTATGCTCATAGTTTTCCTAATACTGAACTAGTCCTGCATTCCTGGTATAAATTTCACCTGGTCATAGTGCATGATTTTTTTTACATATTGCTGTAATCTTGTCAGTATTTTATTTAATTAGTTTTTTGCATTGGGAGGCAGCTAGGTGGTGCAGAGAATAGAGCACCGACCCTGGAGTCAGGAAGACCTGAGTTCAAATGTGACCTCAGACACAGCACAAAAAACTAGCGACGTGAAGTTGTCAACCCCGATTGCCCTTCCTTCCCCCTCCAAAAAACCAAAATAAACAAATTTTTTTTTGCATCACTATTCATTAGGGAAGTTGATCTATAGTTTTCTTTCTCTGTTTCCCTGGGTTAGGTATTAAAACCATATTTGTATCATAAAAATAATTTGATAGGACTCCTTCTTTGCCTGCTCCCCCACCCCAAATAGTTTATATAGTATTGGGATTAATTTTTCCTTAAATGTGTGGGAGAATTCAGTTATAAATCCTTCTGGTCTTAGGAATTTTTTTTCTTAGGGAGCTCATTGATGGCTTGTTCAATTTCTCTAAGATAGGGTTATTTAAGTGTTCTCTTTCCTCTTCTGTTAATATGAGCGGTTTATATTTTTTTGTAAATAGTCATCCATTTTATTTAGGTAGTCAGTTTTATTGGAATATGATTAGGTAAAAACACTCCTATGACTTACTTTAATTTTATCTTCGTTAGTGGTGTATTCATACTTTTCATTTTTGATACTAGTAATTTGCTTTCCTTCCTTTTTTGAAAACCAAATTAACACATGGTTATGTTATTGTTTTTTTCTCCATAAAACCTGCTGGGCAATCAAACTGTGCATATCCTTTGATCCAACAATACTACTATAAAATGGAAAAAGAGCAACATGTACAGCTCTTTTGTGGTGGCAAAGAATTAGAAACAGAGGGGATGTCCATCAATTGGGGAAAAGCTGAACTAGTTTTGGTATATTAATGTAATGGGATATTATTGTGCTATAAGAAATGATTAGTGGTATAATTTCAGAAAAAGGAAAACATGAAAGAAAAATCATATGGGACTCAATAAGATTGAATCTTGCTAAAAGAAACCATAGACAATGAAGTAGGGGAAGCTAGGTGGTGCAGTGAATAGAGCACTGGCCCTGGAGTCAGGAGGAACTGAGTTCAAAACCAGCCTCAGACACATAACACTTACTAGCTGTGTGACCTTGGGCAAGTCACTTAACCCCAATTGCCCTGCCTTCTGCCTCCAAGAAAAGTGAAGTAATATTTATACTAAACATAAATGTACCAAACAGCATAACATCCAAATTCTTAAAGGAGAAGTTAAATGGATTACAAGAGGAAATAGTAAAACTATGCTAGTGGGGGATCTCAATTTTCCCCTCTCAGAATCAGATAAATTGAACTATAAAATAAATAAGAAAGTCAAGAGAGGAGTAGAATCTTAGAAAAAAATATATATGATAGATCTCTGGTAAAAATTGAATGGAATAGAAAGGAGAATACCTTTTTCTCAACTGTACGTGGCACTTTCACAAAAATTGACCATGTATTAGGGCATAAAAATCTAACAACCAAATAAAGAAAAGCAGAAATATTAAATGCACCTTTTTCAGATCATAATGTCATACAAATTATATTTAATAAGAAAACATGTAAGCATGAATTAAAAATTAGTTGGAAACTAAATAATCTCATTCTAAAAATGAGTTGGTCAAAGAAGAAATCATAGAAATAATTGATAATTTCATTAAAGAGAGTGACAACAATAAGACAACATTCTAAAGTCTGTGGAATGCAATCAGAGCAGTACTTGAGGGAAATGTATATCTCTAAATGAGTACAACAATTAAAGAGAGAAAGAGCAAATCATACTCTTGCATGCAACTAAAAAAAAACCTAGAAAAACAACAAAAAAACCCTAACAACATCGAAATGGAAATTTTGAAAATCTAAAGAGACAGTAATAAAATTGAAAGTAAAAAAACTGGAAAAGACATGAACTCATGCTGAGTAAAGTGAGAAGAGCCAGAACATTGTAGACAGTAATAGTAACACTATGTGATGATCAACTATGATTGATTTTGCTCTTCTCAGCAATACAATTATCCAAGACAATTCCAAAAGACTCATTTTCCAAATGCTATGCACATCCAGAGAAAGAATTGATGGAGTCTGGATGCAGAGCAAAGCATGCTATTTTCACTTTTGGACTTTTTTTGTGGTTTTCCCCTTTAATTTGCTTCTTTCCCAACATGACCATGTAGAAATATGTTTTCCATTATTGCACATGTATAACCTGTATTAGATTGTTTGCTATCTTGGAGGCAGGGGTAGGTAAAGAGAAAAATTCAGAACTCAAAATCTTTCAAAAAATGAATTCTGAAAATTGTCTTTGCAAGTAATTGGGAAAAAAATACTATTAAAAAAGTGCTGCTCTCTGCTTTTGAGCTATGGCCCAGCATTGGGTCTAGGCAATAGAGCTGCTAACTGGCATGTAGGCCTATGTCCAGTGCTGGTACATTTCTTTCTGACCAGTTTCCAGGGGCCATTATCATCTCTGGCTTGAGAGCTTGATAAGCTGCTGCTGCTTCTGTCACTAACACCTAGCCCCATCACTAGGACTGATTCATTGATGTGGGTGCTCAGAAAGCATCCACCCCCTGTCATAGATCTCTCTTTCCAACCTCCTAAATTTCCTTTGGTTGGAAGAATGCCTCTCACTCTGATCTTTTGTTGACTCTGCCACTCCAGAATTTGATTTGAGGTGTTATTTTTAAGTTGTTTAGAGGGAAATGTGGAGAAAACTTAGCTGAGTGCTTTCTCTACTCTGCCATTTTGGCTCTGCCCCACCAAATCTTGCCACTATCTGTAGCAGCAACCACACTGGCATACCCAGGATGGCTGCTAGCACAGGTTCTTATATCTGCTTTACTAGGAAAGCTAGCTGTTTAAGGGGTCAACAATCTTTTTAAATTACATTCACTAGTTCAGGGGAAAAGTCAGCACCCTGAACTTCAGAGAAAATACAAACAGAGAAAATATAAGCAGAAACTTAAAGACCACCAGACAGGGCTCTGATTGCCTGAATCAACTATACATTTTACATACATCCCCCAATTGAGAGAGCTTTTACATCTGAGCATATAAGGAACTCTGAACAAATGGCCACTCAGAGTCTTGAGGAAGGAATCACAATGTCCTTCTCATAAGAGAACACCTAAAGCAAAATACCAACTCAGAGTATATATACTTCTCAGAGCCAGAGGGCATCACAACCCTCCTGACTCAATGCCTAATTAGAAATTAACAAAAAAGTGTGAAAGCCTTACTACAAGCAAGCCTCCCCTAAGCAAGTTTCCCTTAATGGGTTCCACCTGAGGTCTATTAAGGAGGAGGGGGAGGAAAGCTCTTAAATTCCATTAACATTATACTCTCCAGCTTTTTGAAATTACTCAATAAGAGGTAGAATTGGACCTGATCTTTATTTTTTTTAAGCTGTCTCTTATGGTGTAATATTACTGTTCAAGAGCCTATGCCCCAAGGTGGTCCATGTTTTAGGAAAACAAGGCAGCTTGAGCTATAGAGAAATTGTATCAGGGTATAAATGTCTCTATTGAGTGTCAGAAATCCAGAAGCTAGAGTCCACATTAGGACTGACCAAAAACCATAAGGTGAGAAGCAAAGTCCTGATTGAATTGTTGGCTCAGTAAAACAAAGTTATGCCAAATTGCTACATAAAAATTGCTTTAAGTTTGAGGCCTCTCCCTAGAAAATGAGGTCATATATGGGAAAGTGTGCCCCTAGGTTTTGGGAAGGAAAATGTTCTTGTGTTCTTGCTTTTCAGTAAATATCCCTTTTTAGAGCTAATCAATGTTAATTGATTAAATGAAACTGGATGCAAATCAATAGTAGTTAATGTTGGTGATAATATACCAAAATGAGGGCTTGAGTCAGTGGCATTAGAGAAATATACCATCCAACCCTTCAGGGGTGCCCTCAGAGTTTCTAGGGGGTAATGTAGCCATCCTCATTCTGAGAGGTTAAAAACAATGTCTCACTCTAAATAAAGTGCGATTCTAAGAGCTTTTCTATCTACCTCACAGCACAGTTAGGAAAATTTATAAGTTCATAGGCTTCTAGAGGTAAAAGGGATACTAGAGGTTCTCTAGGTCAATTCCCTTATTTTGTAGATATTTAAACTAAGACTCAGAAAAATGATATTTGTCCAGAGTTACTTAAGTGGCATTCCTAAGACAAAAGTGTCAAATGTAATGACTATGAAAACACTTTCAAAAAGTATTAAAAGACTATGCAAATATAAGATAGTTGTAGTAATTCTCCTTAAAATTCTTACTCTGAAGTGTTATCATAGCATATAGATGACCCAGGGTTTCAGAAATGGTTGCCAAATTTTTAGTAGGTTCCACCATGATTGAAAGGCTTGTAACTTACTGAGGAACACTCTAACTTCTTAGAGGGAGGTTTATCACCAGTGTCTTGGCCATGTTTAATCACAAACTTTAAAAAAATTCATACAAGTTAGGGACACCAGCAAAATGAGAAACGGATAAAATAAAGTCTTTATTCAGCGTATCAACATTTCTCAGAGAAGTTTATCCAAAGAAAAATTTTAGGAAAGCCAAAAAATACAAAAATTATTCCAGCCAGCAAAAATTTGATCTCCTTTTCATGCAAAGAGATTTGGCAATAAAGGGGAAAACTAATTTATAGTAATTTCTCCTTTTCAAAACATTGTAGAAGGAGGCCAGAGGATTATGAATAGTATCACCTCATGATACATCAAAAAACATTGGAAGGGAGAATGAGTCTGTACAAAATCTGGCATGTGAACATATTACGCCAAATCATTCCAAGACCATTTATATGCAGCTAGAAGGAAAACAACAATGAAAGGAACAAACAAGGAAAAAAAAACCAATGAAAAACGGAAGAAATTTGTCAGCACTTCTATAGCAATTGATTTCTGTCATGCATGACAGTGAAAGTGTCACATTTGGATTCTAAGACTTCAGTACCCAATGGGCTAGGTGTGGAATAGAAGAGTCAACAAGAGAAGCTTTACTAGACCAGATGTAGACAGAAGAAGTTTATTCTCTGTTAACAGCTGTGTGAAGATGACCTCCATCTCACGAGCTACTCCAGTCGTACCAGGAACAAGAATAGCAGCTTGGTTCTTTCATTGATCTCAATGATCCTCTCTGATGCAAAACCTCATCTTCTTTTAAAATATCAATATTCTCCCACATAACTATACGTGGGAGATGTAACTATACCATACAGCTATAAATCATGGAACATTATAGTCTCTGAAGCATCAAAATTGTGGGTAACCTAAAGGAAGATGGAAAGAATTATAAGTAGGATTTAGCATATTACCAATGGACAGGGTCCCCCAACAGGGAGACTAAAAATACTAATAGTAGCAGTAATAATCACTAATAAAGATAAGGATAGCTAACATTTGTATATTACTTACTGTGTACCAGGCATTGTACTAAGGACTTTACAAATTATTATCTCACTTAATCCTCACAGCTATCTTGGGGGGTAGACACTATTATTATTCCCATTTTACAGATAAGGAAACTGATAGGAAAAAAGTCTAAGTGACATGCTCAAGGTCCCACATCTAGTTAAGTGTCTGTGGCTGGATTTGAACTCAGCTCTTCATTCCTCCAGACCCAGTGTTCTATCCATTATAAGGAATGACAGGAGGATAGCACAAATGGAAACCAGAGAATGTTTAAAAAAATTTAGTTGGAAGAGGCTTATAGATTATCAAATAGAATTTGAGAATTTATGAAAGGACAGGAATCACATAGGATAAGAAGGTATAGATATGTTGCTCATTCTACTTTGCACCTGCTGCCCTACCTGGTTTCAAATGGTATCCCATTACCCCATACCTACTTTCCTTCTTCCACTGGTACGCTGTTTCCTCCCTTTAGATTACAAATTCTTTGAGAGCAGAGGCTGTCTTTCTTTTTACTAATAGTATTCACCAGCACACAGTAGGTGCTTAATAATTATTTATTAGATTGGATTATTGCAGCCTCCCCTGTGGAATTCACATCGTGGATCTTTTGAAATAGTAGTGATAAACAGACAGACAGACAGGTGAAAGAGCATTTACGTGTTTTCTATATATCCAGCACTGTGCTATGTGCTGATAATATAGAAACAAAAATATAAAATGGTCCCTATTCACAAGGAGAACACTAAGAAGAGAAGAAAAACCAAAAAGGAATTGAAAAGCAGAAGGAAAGAGGGAGGAAGGAGGGTACCCATGAGAGAGCAAAGCAACCAGTATGGAAGAAGAAGGCAGAGAAGAGAGAGGGAGATGGAAATGAGGTGAGCCACTAAATCGGGGCTTCTAAGGATACAGAGGTTCAAGGCCAAGGATTCAACAATTAGTGAGCAAGCCTCATAATAGAGTCATCTTCAGCTATTGATGGGTGGTAGCTAAGTATCAGAGTGGACAGAGTGCTAGCCCTGGAGTCAGGAAGCCCTGAATTCAAACCAGCCTCAGACACTTTCTAGCTATGTGACTGTGGACAAGTCAACCTCTCTTTGCCTCAGTTTCCTCAACTACAAAATGGAAATGATAATAGCATCCATTTCACAAAGAGGGTGTTGCGAGGATCAAATGTGTAAAGTGCTTAACACAGTGCTCAGCACATAGTAGGTGCTTTATAAATGCTAAGTATTATTATTATTGTTATTATTATTGTTATTATTAGTGTTATTATTATTTTTAAGGCAGTTAGTGTTGGGGGGAGCAGAATAGAATAAAATGTGGTCTCTTCTGTTTGCCATTTGAAATTATTACAAACTGTCTCTCACCTACTTTTCCAAGATTATTTCACATTACACCCCCTTAAGCACTCTACAATCCACCCAAACTGGTCTTCTTCCTGTTTGCTCTATTTCCTGACTGTAACTTTGCATAGCCTGTTCCCCAAGCCTGGAATGTTTACTCTTTTATTTCCTCCTGTTGAAGTTCCTAGGTCCTTTCCTGACCCCTTCCCATGATTAATATTCTCTCTCATTCTCCCTACCCCCTAAAGTTACTCTTTTTTGCTTATCTGTTCATATGTTCTATTTCCTGAGTATAAGCTCCTTGAGGACAGGAACTGTTTTGTTTATGTTTCTGTATCTCTAGTACTTAGTACAGTGCCCAGGTGGCACATAACAAGCACTGACTATACATTTCTTGAACAGTGAAATGTGTAAATATTCTGATTTCACTGCAACATCATGCTAAGCAGGAAGACCATGAGGAACAAAGTACAACAAGTCACTTTATAAAAGATAAATATTTTATCCAAAATTAATAAAAGAGAACAGTGCCTGTCTGACAGATAGTTTCAAGCAGCATCAGAAGAAAAACCAGAATTGGACAATCCAAGATTAGTTTAACCCAAGAGACTATTTAAAAGGAAATGTTCCAAAACTATTTAATTACAAGTAATAATACAGGTTATTTTTTTCTGCCTCAAACTGTGACAAATTAGTATAGCATTCCTTCTAAATAAGCCAGTGCCATAACTATTGATATTCAAGACACCATGTCACTATTACTCAGTGTTTCACATGAAGTTATAGATTTATAACACATATTTGTAAGGCATTTTGCCAACAAAAAACTGTATAGATTTCTCAGCAATGTCTGAGACACAAATTAAATGAATTGTGAAATAGTGTTTGTAATTTTTAAAACATTCTTGGTTTAATGATGCCCATTTAATATTTGCACCAGTATTTATTGAAAGATAATAATTATGGCAATGAGACTGTAAATGTACTTTTGGACTGAGGTCACCATGGTAGATTGCTAACCGCTGCTGAACATTTCATTTTTGACTCCAAGTCAAAGGAAAAGTTTACTCTTTCTAACTGAACAAGGATCTTAATCTTTCTTCCATTCATTTCAACTCTCCTGGCTTTTGAAATTTTGTTTCTCTGCAACTGCGTGTACTTCTGAGATAAGGGCTGCTCAGATTGAACTTTCTGATGTTCCTCACAGTCTTCTCTATTGTGGCAACCCCAAACAAATACTGAATTATAGCTTGGAGACATAGGAGTTGACTCTGACGTTTTCTTTTAAATTGTTTTTAAGCAAGGCCAAAGTATCTATATGCAGAACTGACAAACTTAATCATCCAGCGTTTTGACTAAGGATGACAAAAATGGATGTCTTGGACATTTATTGATCAACAAATATCTATTATACACTTGTGCCCTGTGTGCTAGGTACAAGGGATACAAGTACAAAGAACTTGGAATGAGTTTATATTATAATGGAAGAAACAACATATAGTAATAAAAATATACACAGCATGAATTTGGAGTTAATAAATGCACATGTATATATGTATATGTACATATACACAAAGTAGTTAAATATAAAGTCACATAGAAGGAAGAACAAAAGCAGTTTGGGGCATCACAAAAGGCTTCATACAGAAGATGAAAGATGTCTGATGCCCTTGCTCAAGTAAGGGAGGACTCTTAAAGGTAGAGATAAGAAGGTAGTACATTCAAGACATGAGGAAACAAGAAGATTGACTTTTTTTTCTTTTCATTCAGATGTTAGGTACTGTAAAGATATTACTTTAGTTTAAAATGTCTAACTGGTTTAAATTGACTGAACAAAATAAACATCCAGAAAGAGAGCTTAAGATTGCTAGCTGAGATGTGTAATTTTTTTGGCCTTCTTGGCCCCCAAAATTAGAATAGCAAATTTATTTTTAATTAAGAATAAATTTAACAAATTTAAAGTAGAAGAGACCCACTTCCCATGCCTTTATTATTATTACTATAATAATCAACTAAAAGTTAGACTATTTACCTGGAGAGGGTACATAAAATTATAGACTGGTCAGAAAGGAATTGCTCTGACCTGACTATGGCAATAATTTCCTCTCTAATCTGATTGACTCTTCTAGTAGAGAATAGATAAACAGATATTCTTACCTTGGTCCCTCTACCTTTTTACAATGATTCACACTGTGAAAACACAGGGTGACAGAAATTGTACCCTCCCAGTCAGTTATGGGTCTAAGTATAGGAGAAGATATGGAAGGAGAAAGGAGTGGCCATTCTACGCCAAGACTCATAACTAATTCTCTACTAGACTTGAAGGGAAAGGTGAAGATGAGAAGCATTAAGTCGTTCAGTCATATCACTTTGCCAATGCACTCAACTATATATCTTTGAGACTGGTTGACTTGGCTCAGGGATGCCCCTGTTTCAGAATGCAGCCCTGAAATAAATGAGTACGTTTCATTATAACCACAAATCCGTAAGAGTGAAATTCAAAGAAAAAGGAAAATGAAAATATTATGTTTAGGTTTAAACAGTTTGTCCTAAGGTCACCACCCAGTAGTGATTCATTTTACCCAACAAGGAAAGTTAGGGGTACCTCTTTCATGAGTCAAAATCTTTTTCTTGTGGATTCCTTTGTTTTGATCATTTTGTTTCTTGATTTTTATATCAATATCAAGTTGCATGTCAAATGGAAAAGTGGCTGAAAGCAACCACCACAAAATAAATGTGAGAAAATACTATAATGTCATAGGGGCTACAGTATAATAGGGTTTTCTTGCTAGTAGTAAACTGAACTTTTGACATTTTTCAATGACCAATTTGATCTCCAGTGATCAGGAAGAAATTGATTTACCTCTGGTAGTACATATATAAATTAAGTGCTGGGGATCCATTCCAATCCTCAAATAGGGCCCACTATAGGCAAATAAAAGCATTATTTCATATTTAACAAGGAGCAAACACATCACATTCATGATTCTGAGAGGAGATATGACTTAAAAACAGAAATAGATAGAAGGAAGACTGAGACAAATTCAACTCAGATCAAAGAACATTTATTTCATTTTGATTTTCTTTTACATACATCTAGCACAGTGCTTTGCACATAGTGCTTAGGACATATTTTTTAGTCTAGTTGTCAGAAGCAAAGCACCGGGCTGGGTGGACCATTTGTCTGACCCTGGTCCTCTTTAATAAGTTCTTGAGTTAGGTAACTTAATGGCTGATTAATTTAATGGCTTGATTCCTAGTGACTCTGTAATTCAGGTCACCAAATCAAAATACTTGGTATTAATTATTACTTTCAGCAGCTTAAACAACACAATACACATTTGGCAAGTGATTACTGTGTGCAAAGCACTGTGCTACACATTGAGGAAGATGAATTATGTTTGTATATATATTGTTGGTCAGTTGTTTTTCAGTCATTCTGATTCTGTAACTTGTTTAGGGTTTTCTTGGCAAAAAAACTGTAATAGTTAGCCTTTTACTTCTCCATTTCACGAATGAAGAAACTGAGGCAAACAGGGTTAAGTGACTTGCCTAGGGTCACACAGCTAGTAAGTGTCCGAGGCTGGATTTGAGCTCAGGCCTTCTTAACTCTAGGCCTTGTGCTCTTTTTACTGCATCAAGTAGCTGCCCTATTCTAATAATGACCAAACCCAAATAAAATTATGCAGCAGACCAAATTTACCTTGATACTTATTTCATTTTCCTTATTAGGTAGGTCCCTTTCCTTAAATAGTTGTCTCTGCTGTTTTATCTTTTGAGGAATCCTGAAAGTTTTTGTGAACTATTTATGGGAGACACCTTGTTCAAGGAGACTCTTTAATAAGGTGACATCTTGCTTTACTAAATCAAATGCTTTTTTATGGTCCACTAACAATAAGCAGATGGGATCATTTATTCTCTATGCCTTTCAGTCAAATGTGTGGTAGTAAAGATATGGTCTGATGCAGTCATTCCATTGTTGGGAATATACTCTGAAAAATGTTACAAGAAAATTAAAAGAGAAATATTTTCATAGTAGGGTTATATGTGAAAAATTAGAAATAATATAGATTATTATTACACATCTGAAAATAGAGTATAGCTAAATAAATTGTGGTACATTGATATAATAGAAATAATTAAGACGGACAAGTATAATACTATCTAGAAGAAAAAAGCCTGTGTGAAACAATCCAAGATGAAAAAATTGGAATCAGAAGAATTAATAGCATACAA
This sequence comes from Pseudocheirus occidentalis, assembly GCA_028646575.1. NCBI lineage: Eukaryota > Metazoa > Chordata > Mammalia > Diprotodontia > Pseudocheiridae > Pseudocheirus > Pseudocheirus occidentalis. The sequence continues at coordinate 293,864,677 of CM053593.1, forward strand.
TGACCATGTAAGGGGAAAAGTGAGTAAGAATAAGAGGATGGTGATTCAGAGAGAGTGACTCAAAATCATTATATTTTGCACATTCAAATTAATCAATTGAAATATAAGTCATTACTAAGCAAATTTAATTGTTGTCTTGATATTGAAAATGAAGTTTTTAATAAAATATTGAGATTTTTACAATATATGTTACGCTATAGAAAACGGTTTATGAAACCTACCTATTTCTCATGTTTTCTCAAGGATGCTTGATGCATATACATTGTTCTCATACAAATTTTGTTGACATAGGAAAGTAGACATAGTGGTTAGTAGTTATTGATAATTATTTTGGTGGGGTGGGTAATGATAGAATCTAAGATTTTTTTCCACATTTTTGTTATCTTTCTTTCTTTCAGATATTTTGAGAAAGTCTATTGATGCCCTCAAGCTTGCATCACCTACAGCATGAACTCTCTATATATTTTATCCAGTCCAGATACTCTTCCTATTTTTGTGTTAAGTACATTTCTATATTTGTCATCACATTAGGGGCTGTGATGTTAGAGTCCAAAACTATTGCCCCTACTTTCATCAATAGAGAAAATGATTTTTCTTTGCATATCTTTTATTTACTTTTTTGGTTTTGTTGTTGTTGTTGTTGTCCTCTTTCAGAATGATTTAATTAGATCTCTCACAAAACTCTCTTAAAACTTCTTTTCCCTTCACTGCCTCTTGCTTTTTTTATAAGTAGATACTACTCATCATCTTTAACCATCCTGTAAGGTTTTATGAGCAAATTTTATATTCTAAACTGGTGTTGTCCTTGGATGTTCCTTGGTAAGGAGACTGAATATTTCTAATGGAAAGCAGTTTCTATCTTCATTGGTTTTCTTCTTGTAGCTGTTGATTAAATCAGTTAAACTTCTAGAAGAAATGATAATGCTTTATATCATATCTATTTCCCATTTTCAGCATCAAGAATTTGTTTAAAGAAGCTGGGTTGTAATTACTTAAATTGCACACTATATCTTCCCATTTTTAGTCTTCTAACTTGGAATTGCTTTTGATTGTTGCTCAAAAAAGTAATTGGTAACCGATGACACAGGCAATTTTTTTCACATCAGTAAGGAGTTGTTTCTTGTACGTCAAAGTAAAGGATTTAAGTTTTGGATTGGTATTTAGTGTGCACCAAGGCTAATACTGCCTCTCTTCTCAATGAAAGTGTTAATGATATTTGAGAAGCTTCTTTGTTGTCCCTTCCCTTCCCTCCCTTCCTCTCCCCTCTCCTCCCCTCCCCCCTCTCCTCCCCTCCCCTTCCCTTCCCTTCCCTTCCCTCTCACTCTCAGCCTCCCTCCTCCTCCCTCCCTGTCTCTCTCTCTCTCTCTCTCTCTCTCTCTCTCTCTCTCTCTCTCTCTCTCTCTCTCTGTCTCTCTCATTTCTCTCTCTGATATATATTATATTTGTAGTTGTGGGCAAGTCATGTAACATCTCAGTATCAGGCAACTCTCTAGGAAGGAAGGAAAGAAAGAGGGAAGGAAATATTCATTAAGCAACTACTATATTTTAGGCACTGTGCTAAATGCTTTACAAATGTTATCTGATTTGAGCCTCATGATAAATTTAGGAGGTAGGTGAATTATCATCCCCATCTTACAGTTGAGGAAGTTGAGGCAGAGATAAAGTGACTTGCCCAGGGTCACATAGTTAGTAAGGGACTTGAGGCTACATTTGAACCAGACTTCCTGATTCCAGGTTCTGTGTACCATATAGTGTGCCATCTAGCTGCCTTGAGGAATGAATGAACAAACAAAAGAAGCATTTATTTAGAGCTTACTATGTTCCCAATATTGTGTTATGCATGTTGAGAGTCAAGGTCTAGATACAGGGAACAAATGAGGGAGGCAACCACCAGTTAGGATAGGGAGAGAGGATGGGGGCTTGAACTTTAGTTCCAGGCATGGAACTAAACTGGGGTAGTTGGGGATCAGGGCAACTGGTAGGATGTCAGGGAAGTAAGTACAGGCTTAAAAAAAGTTGTAAAAAAGTTGTTAATAGGCATTGGTAAATAGCATATGTTCAGTAAGAATTATCTCCACTAAGGAAATGGCTTTTACACTTTTTCCTCCCTCAAGTAGTTAATACTTACCATTCCTTTACCAAATCCTCTTAAGTTTCTTTACCCGTTATCAAATAACTTGAACTTGAGTGAGGGTTTCTGGTACATCTGTGGTAAAGACAACTAAATGATTCAATTCATTGAACATTGATTAAAGTACCTACTGAATTTGTAGTGCACAGAGCAGAGATGTTCTAACTTCCAGAATTTAGAGACATATTAGTCTCTTGCCTTACAGAACTTACAGAACATGCTTTTTTAAATGCCATTTCACAAAGTAAGTTTTTAAAAAAATATATCTTAGAAAGGAAATTGTTTCTTCCAAATGTGATTTTGACACAAGTATTCTATTTCCACTAGAGTTTTCACAGCCAACAACCATACCTCAATGACCAGTTATGGAAATTGAGTAGAATAACACAACTACCTGCATAGGAGTTAGGGTTAGGAAAATAGATTAACCAGAGAAGGTAGATAATTGTCCAAACTTCCTACACTGAAGGAACACAAAACAATCCAATTCATGCTTATCAGATGTATTCTATAATATTTTATTTTAATTTTAAATTCATGTATTAATTTCCTTTGCAGTATGTTAATTCCTGTACTCATGAGAACTTTTCATCTTTTTTTTCTTTTAACAAAAGACAATAAGCTAAGGGCTATACTAAATACTATCAATTAATAGAGCAATATTTGACCATTTTGGGAGAAGGGTAGGGTTAGTAAAAAGGAAAAGAAACAATTTTTCATATCGATTTACATTTGTGCCTCATTGGCTCCTTTCTAAATTTCAGTCACCAACATGAACTTCTACAAATCAGGGTCTGGCAAGTTTAAAATATATTTTGGTACCAGGAATGAATAAGAAACAGGAAGAGAAAGGACATCTGACGTTATGAACAAACAAATGAGGACACTGCTAGGAATGGGGGACTGACTGATTCATATCAGGCTAGATGTGATGGGAGGGAGGTTGCTCATGAGAAATAAACTCCATTTGTGGTTTGCTTGTGTGAATAAGGTGTTACCATTTACATCATACGGGCTGTTAGAATGAGCCACAGCCCCAGACTTCCCACCCTCTCCTTTCAAAGAATACAAGTGGTCTCTGTTTATAGGAGAATAACAAAGAGCCCATTAAAAGGGGAGAAAATGTTTAAGAAGGCTAGGAGAGGATTAGAACCTTTCTTTAGATGAAATTTCATAAAATATGAGTTGATCAGGGTTGTAGCTAAGCAAGATATAAAATTAGTGGAGCATATATTTCCTGCCCTGATTCCTCTTTCAGTGATCCTCACCCCAACTCTCTAAGGTATCTGGTATCCTTTTGCATGTAGTCCAGACCTCTGGCTGCCCCAAGTGGAAGCCCACTCTGATCTACCCTCTCTGGACAGTGCCTGCCACTCACACCCCAGTCCTATAACTGTATTTGGCTCGACCCCCCCAGAGTTATCTCTGACTTGTGCTTTTCCTTTCCTGTGCAAAATTTAAGTTCAAAAGATAAAAATTAGGAAAGTCAATAAGGACAAAACAGACTAGAAAGTCAGTAAGGACAGCATATAAGTCTGGGCATATTTTGTGTGTCTTTGCAGTAGAGGATTTGGCTTTTTAACATCAAATCTAAGTTTCTACATTTTGTAGTTAAAAGATATGATTTTTAACACAAATCCTTGGGATAAATAAGATATATTCAAATTCACAAAAAATTATATAATGTGTGTGCATATGTGGGGAGGGGTGGAAGTATTTCTTCTCAAATGTGCTGTTAGAGAGGAATTTAGAGTAACTCCACCTAATAATTCTTCCTTGAAATATTATATAATTGAGTCACTTTGGGGGTTTTTACGATTGATATTTAAAGCTAGGCCTGCTCATGTAGATGTTCCCTAGGGTAGAAAGTTACATAACTTCTTCTCACCATCCTTTGGGTCAGAATTTTCTACCAAACACCTGACCTCATGCAGTTGTTTAAAGTCATTTTGTTTTAGAGGAAATGAAGACCAACTAGTTAACATTCTCTATAAAATCTGTCAGGTATTTCAGACTGATAATAGGTCACCATTTATTTCCTTCCTTCCTTCCTTCCTTCCTTCCTTCCTTCCTTCCTTCCTTCCTTCCTTCCTTCCTTCTTTCCTTCCTCCCTTTCCCCTCTCAAAAATTGTATTGAATTATATTGATAACTTTTGTTTTTATATCAGCTATTTCCCACACCCCCTCAGTGACCTTTCCCTTTCAACAGAGAAAACAAAAGAACCAGGCATAATCCATCAACATGGTGATTTCAACTAATGCAGGTTTCATAGTCTCCTACTAATTAGATTGAAGAGAGGGAAGTGCATTTCTGCATCAGAGGTAAGATTGTTCTTTATAATTATGCATCTTTGGGTTTTGTTTTTATTGTTCTTTTATGTGATTGTAGTCCTTGTATCTATGGTTATCCTGGTTCTGCTTACTTAACTCTGTTTAAGTTGATATATCTTCTTATGCTTCTCTCTCTCTTGCTTGCATTGGTCATTTTCCTCCACTAGCCTTATCTTTTTTTCAAATTAAACAACCTTGGATTCTTTAACTCTTTTGTTCTTGGACCTATATTGGTAGCTCTGACTCAGATTAAAAAATTGTTGGAAGAGACTCGGCTTTAAAAAAAAAGTGTAGCAATTAATACATACATTTTGATAGATACATGGGATCCATAGAACAAATAATTATATTAATTTATAGCCATAATTTAGAGAAGGAATTTATGACATAAGAGTAACCCATGGCAGGGGATTATTAGATTATCCTATCTGTGAGAAATGCAGGGCTGATTGCTATAGATCCAGTAAGCTTTTTGCATGTGGGAGCACTTACCCTTTTCATACTTATTTGCCAGCTTAAATACAGAAAGCAATGTGCAAGCAATGTTCTTAAAGGAAGAACAAATGACTTCTATAAGGAAATATTGCCCATTAAACAGGCATAATTGCCAGAAGAATCTCATTTTCATCCAGGCCAAAAAGATACATCTAAAAGTTTCCTGCTTTCAAGAAGAAAGAGAGGAAATTACTTAGTTACATTTTTTCTATCTTTAAACAAAGAATTTGTTATACAATTTATGTTATATATAAAGTAAAATGAGATGAACTAAACATTGGAAAACAATGATTTTCTGTAAGCAACTGTTCTATACACAATGCTAAAATGTTAATTCTTCATTTACTATTGTAGAACACTACCATCTTATATGACTTGACGCTTAAAAGAATTGAGGGAGGAAAAAAAAGGTCTTGGTCCTAGGGTTAATTTTTTTTACTTAGTTGATTAAATTTAATTGCAAGTTAAATATTGCAAACCTATGTTTTGTTCAGTAGTATAGAAAATAGGCAAGTCTGTTAATTTAATCAATAAACACTTATTAAGTATGAATGCCTGGGACTATGTTAGGTGTTAGGGATACAAAGTTCACAAAAAGTGAACTCCTGTCCCATGAACAAGTCTTCAATCGCTCAATAAATACTTATTAAACCAAAAAAATTAATGCAAAGTCATGTATCTATATATTCCAACAATCGCCATTATTATTGCCATCAATTTTTTTTTCTGTGCTTACCATATAAAGATCTTTGAAGCATTCACTGGCAATATGAAGAGGTATTTTGTCCTTAGGAGGGTAACAGTTTAGATGGAGTCAACAGAGCTACAAAAAAAAATTCCAATATAAAATAGGTAAATCCATTCTTCCTACCTTCTGAAAGAACTACATTTAGACAGTCTTGGAATTTTACTATTTTCAAATTACCTCAAATGTGCAAACTTGTAAGTGTCCCTTTGTCAATGAATATATACACTTGATTATGAAACAAGGACTAAATTCAATAACCATAATCAGCTTCCAAATGTTTTTGGTTTTGTGCTATTTCACAAACATAAAGCTTACTATAGAGAACATTCTATCAAAGTATGAATAGGCATTAGGGTACAGCAAAAAGAGTATTGACTCTAGAGTCAGAAGAATTGGGTTTCAATCAATTCTTAGACACTCATTATCCCTATGATCAAGGGCATATCCTTTTACTTCCCTGTAGTCTCAGTTTCCTCCTCTGTAAAATAGGAGGGTGGACTAGATCATTTGTGAGGTCCATCCCAACTCTAGAGCTATGAATATATGATTCTCTTCATTCAGAATTAAAACATCATTTGGTTTTCAAAAGCATTCAAATAGAATTTAAAAATGAAGATCTTGCATTGATTATGGAAAATCATTAATTTCTTCTGAGTTGATTAAAGGTTGTGATTATGGCTAACTGAAAACACCCATATATTTGCTTATTAAATAATACAACTAAGAACAGAAATCCAACACTGGTTCATGGCCTCAATTGTTCCTATTGCCATTATTGATAATGATGATAATATGAGTGGTTACTTATATCTGATGAGGAGGACTATGTCTTTCCTACCAGAGGATAACAAAACTGAATGTATTTATGGTATCTCTGAAATATTCACGTGAAAAAAGATTTTTTTCTCCCTGGCTTGTGAAAAATTATCAGTGAGGGTAAAAACAGATTCTGAGAGGGAAAAGTTTGGGTTGAATTAAAATCTCCAAATTAATTTCAGACTTTTTGTTTAGATTGTCTTTCAGCAAGAGAGGAAAAGAACTAAGAAAAATTCCTATGGGCAAATTGTTTCCAATCGAAAGAAGAAAAATAAAAGGAAGGGGGGATTTCCCAACTTTTAAAAGGAGTGGGAAGGAAATATATACATATATAGCAATGATAACTTGGCATGGAGTTACCTTCCTCTTACTAAACTTGCTGGAACACTTTTCTCTTAAAAAAACATACACACACAACACAATTCCACACACACATAGACACACTCCCTTTTTCCATCAGAAAAACAATGAAAGTTATAACACTGCTAAAGTGTACTTTCCCAGTGGTTCAGGTTTTGACTTGATTTAACTGTTTTTGTATTGAGACAAATGGAGAGACAAGTATCCCCACTCTAATTTCTCTAGCTTCTAGCACTTTTCTGTGATTTATTGTCTTTATAAAGTGTGTTGTTTTATTCACATCCTCTCCTTGTACATTTACCATGCAAACTTCTTTGTCTTTTCCTTTCCTTTTCCTTCAGTTCCTTTCCTTATATGCTATGTATCTGATAGAAGGCTTGAGTGTACCCAAAAGATAAACTCTTCTCTCCTATTAAATAACGGTTTGGCAAGGATTGTGATGTTGCATTTCTTAAGTACAAATGAAAAATCAACTAAACAACACTATTAAGGTAATTGGATTCATAAGTACATATTCTAAGTACTAGATCATGGTGAACAGCGTTTCCATTTGCTTACATAACAATCAGCATACAAATTTTTTACTGGGTACATGAAAGTCTCTGGTGCTTACATTAAGAAAAATGCTGGAAACTTCTTAGTTCAGAAGACTGGAGTGGAAATTTTAGGAGCAAAGACCTACTTATGAGCTCTCTGATCAAATTCCCTGAATAGTCAATGCTTTCTACCCCCCTCAAAAAATATTGCCTTCTATTTACTTTGTATTTGCACATGCTGTTTCCTCCAAGAGAATTTAACCTCTTGGAGAATAGATATTTGGTTTCTGTCTTAATATTCCCCACTTTGTACACTCCTGCATAATGTCTGGCACACAGTAAATGCTTGAAAAATGTTTCTTGAAATGTTAATGGAAAGAAACTCTTTACTGGTAGGGATTAAGCCATTCATAGCATTTATAACCCCTGATACAGTGTCTGGTACACACAGTAGATATTTATCAACAAGTAGAAATTCTTGTTGATTGATGGTTATTTGAATGACAACAAAGCAGAAAAAAATGAACCAAGATGTTGCAAAATTATAAAGACCAAGATATATGACTAGCCCATTAACTAATCCAGTCCTAGAAATATAATTCTAGAAAAGTTGGAGGGAGCATGGAGGATATGGTAAAGAGATTCAATCCCTTCCTCTAGTTGTGTCTGGCTCTTTGAAAATTAAAGGTGCAAAAAGTTAATGCTTAATCATCTGTCTCTGTATTCTAGCAAAATTGTCCTTGAAATTACAGTTTTAGGAATACCTAAGAGATTTGGTAAAAGGTTGTTCTTAGTATCCTTTTTATAGGTGCTGAGGTCTATTAGGTACCTTAATAACTAAACCTACTTTTTGGGGACCAAGACAAACAACTTACTGTTACAGAAAGTATATGTATTTTACTTGTAAACCAAATTTTGCTTTATTGAAAATAATGTAATGGTGAAGTTCCAAGAGGGTTTATTTCAAAGCTAATTTTTGATCAGTGGACATCATCCTTCTCAAGATCAAAGGTCAAGATCAGAGTTCAATATCCATGCATGCCTATATGGTAGCAGTTGTGCTATTATAGAATCATAAATTTAGAGCTATAGGAATCTTAGAAGTCATCCAGTCAATTTCGCAGATGAGATGCTGGGCCTGAGAGAAGTTAAGTGACTTGTGTGAGGTTGCACAGGTAGTGACAAAGCCATGATTTGAACTGAGCCCCTCTAACTCCAAATTTGAAATCCTTTCCACTGGTTTGTACTGTCTCCATATTAATAGTTAGTGAATGAAAATAAACATACTGATAGGAAACTTTTATTTAAAAATGTACTTTTATTCATAAGTACAATACTCATAAACGTTCAAAAAAATAGGGGTTTTTTGTGTGTAGATAGATATGTGTTTGAGACATTATTTCTTCAGTCTACAGAAAGACTACTTACTTATTTATGGAACTGCATATGAATCAAAGACCCCTTTCAGTAACTCTTGAGTAGCCAAGGATCTGCAGCCTACAGGTGAATAGTCTGCCTTAGATCACACTTGCATAACTAATTTTAAGGGTCCATAGCTATTGGAAATTCATGCATCTACATGGTTTTTTACTTTTTTGGGGTGGCAAAAATTGAATTTGGTGTGCTAAAATTGCACTCAGAAAGGAGGCATATCAGATGTAGCAAAACAGTGGGTTTTTTTTTCTAAGAAATCTGGAGAATGCTTTAAATCAAAGAGAAAGCGAAACCATTTTAACAGATGGGATGGCATGGGAGAAACTGCAACAAATTCACCGCCTCAAAAACATTCATTGTCCTTCTTTCTGGATCAACATCTACTAGGTGAGTAGAAAATAATTCTTGTTTAATTCATTTTACAATGTGTGTGTCTCTATACCTAAATATATCTCTTTGTAGGGGTTATGGAGGGGGAGAGAAGGGAGGAAGGGATGAAGGAGGAGAAGAGAGAAGAAAAAAGCAAAAAATATGTGAGTGCTGGCAAATGTTTTATATAAATTTATTAAGTCACCTGTACTCAAGACCCTAACCCTAATCCAACTCAAATCCTAATCCTAAATGTGTCTCCAACCATGCCTCTGACCATAGCCCTAACCCATCTAGATAAGAAGTGGGCATCCATTGACCCAGTAAACTACAAACTCTTAAATTTTTAAATGCTTATGGTCAATGAATTTTCCCCCCTTCTTGTCATATGTCTGAAGGCTTGATCCAATTCTAGCTAATTAAAAAAATGTAGTGATCATAGATGAGATGAAGAAGAAAAACATATATTAAGCAAATGAAATTATGTTGCAGGATTCAATGTAATTTATTTAATTGGGGAATTTGGGAAAATACTGGTCTTAAAACACTGAAATATTTATTAACTTTGTATATTTTAATGTTTTCTTATCGCTGCATATTTGCACTGCCATATATGTATTATGTACTTACTGTTTTAAAACCATGTAATCTACAATGAATCTAACACTTGAAAAATTTGGTTGTGTATTTTAAAACTATAAAACTCAAGAGCTACTCTTATTTAAACTCCCAAACAGATTTCTCCCCCTTAATATTTCAATGTATATACTTTTTTTAGAGCAATAAAGTTTATTAGAATATTTCATCATGGAACATCAACTTTTTCAGATATATTTTGAATTAACTTAGGCCCATACTTACGAACGTCCTAGAAATCAGTATAGGCTCTTCTTCTCACTACTCTCCTGAGGGAGGAGACAGTTTCATTTTTGTCTCTGCACCCTCAGAATTTAGCACATAACTAGTAAGAGTTAAGTATTTGTTGATGAGTTGTTTCAGTCATCTCCAATTCTTTATGAGTTAATGTCTTCTTGGCAAAGATTTTGGAGTGGTTTGTCATTTCCTTCTGCAACTCATTTTGTAGATGAGGAACTGAGGCAAACAGGGATTAAGTGACTTGCCCAGGGTCACACAGCTAGCAAGTGTCTGAGACTAGATTTGAACTCATGAGGATGTCTTCCTGATTCTAGGTCCAGTGCTCTATCCCCTGAACCACTAGCTGCCTGAATTGAGTTCAACTCTACAGAGTATCTAAACTCCCACAATGAACTTGCAAGTATCATATAGATGAAATACAGTTCTACCTGTCCTCACCAACCCAGTCTCTTTTACTTCTTGCTCTATCTAGTGGACATTTCCACTTGAGTATGACTAAAAATAGATCTGTGTCTTTTATCTGAAGGCCTCTGCCTTAAATGACCTGCCAATAACTCTATTTGATAATTCTATCTTATTTCCAAGGATCTTTTAAAAAATACTGCTATCTTCTATTTATTTTTCTTCTTTCCTTCCTTCTTTCCTTCCTTCCTTCTTTCCTTCCTTCCTTCCTTCCTTTCTTTTCTTTTCTTCCTTCCTTCCTTTCTTTTCTTTTCTTTTCTTTTCTTTCTTTCTTTCTTTCTTTCTTTCTTTCTTTCTTTCTTTCTTTCTTTCTTTCTTTCTTTCTTTCTGCTTTTTGGAGGGCAATTGGGGTTAAGTGACTTGCCCAAGGTCACACAGCTAGTTTTTATGTTAAGTGTCTGAATCTGGATTTGAACTCAGGTCCTCCTAACTCCAGGGCCAGTGCTCTATTCACTATACCATCTAGCCACCTCTTCCAAGGATCTTAATAAATATACATTCAGGCCTAGCATGAGTTTCTTCTTGTTAATAAAATTTAGTTTGTCTTCCACAAACTTAAAGATTCCTTCTTTTATAACTACAGGCTGGGTTAGCACTGGGGAAAACTATGCAGTGTCAAAATTTATTGTTGGTAGCCTGTAGTGCAGTTCTTATCTCCCTCCTACCTTCCCACCCAGGGACTTTAAGTACTCACATCTTCCACATTGCCCAGTCCCAAAGGAAATTGATCTAATGAAGAGCTAATGACTTCTCCTCTTGGAAGGGTTGCAAGATTATTTCAAGACTCAGAAGGTTCTGGGTTCCTCATCAAAGTTATCTTACTTCAATGATCTGTGTGTGTTTTACGCACACCTATAAATGTATATATTGTCTCTTCTCCCTACCTCTTGGAATGTCATTCCCTTGAGACAAACAATGTTTTGCTTTTGACTTTGTATCCCTCATGCTTGGCACAATTCTTGAGCCTTAGCAAACATTTATTAAATACTTATTGATTGGGCAGAGAACAGAGCTATAACTGGAAATTCTAAATCAGGAGCAAACAGTGCAAATTGTGCTTGGGGCAAGTGGCATAAAAATTGCTTACAAAATAATTTTAAAAGACAAATTTGAAGGTGGGGTAAGGCAGGAAGTGGGAGACATATGTGAGAGAGTTAGAGACTAGAGGACACTTCAGAGATGCTGAGGTGGTTGGAGGACATAAGCTGAAACCTGACTAGGGAGGGGCTCATCTGGGGATGTGACAACCAGGAATAGGGGTGGGAGAGACCGCCGCTTAATGCTGCTTCCAATTTTAATTTATTATTATTATTTTAACTAATTATTCTTGGTAGCTTAGAAAACTCAGTTGCTTCGACATGCTAAATGAGTACAAATGCTATCCACTCTCAAGATTTCACAACCCTGTGACAAAACTCTGTTTACCCTGCTTTAGTTACCCCTCTAAATGAGGATGGTACTTAATAAAGGACTGACTCTCTACTGAAACAAAACTGGACACTATGACACAAAATTCTAAATAGAGGAAAGTTTTTAAGGGTATGGAAACATTGCAAGTGGCCCTTGCCATATTGCTAACTTTGCTTTCACCTTACTGTTTATTTTACTCCATTTCACAATGATAGCCTTTCCTTACTTCCCTCCCCATCTCCTCCTCTCTCCTCCTGCTTCCAGGACCCCTCTGTGTTGTGGCTTCCTCTATTAGAATATAAACTCCCTGAGAATAAGGACTGCCTTGTTTTTATTTTGTTGTGTTTTGGCTTTGTATCACTAGCATTAATCAGAGTGCCTGGAACATAGTAAGTATTTAATAAAGGTTCTATCTATCTTTTATCATCTGTCTATCTACCTATCTATCTATCTATCTATCTATCTATCTATCTATCTATCTATCTATCTCTGTCTATCTACCCATCAATCATATACTTCACCTACTTTTCAGTAGGGATGAATGACCAAGATCTGACATATCTATCTATCTACATACATATATACATATATAAAATATTTATATAGATAGATATGTATATATAAATCTATAAAACATTTGTATATCTATATATTTATTACTCTGACTCAAGCAGACTTATATAAGATAATCTTGGCTTAGCCTGGTTCAGGGTTGGTATTATGTTTTTCCTTATTTAAAAAATATTCCCCCTATTTAAAAACTTATTTTTCAAAACAACCCCAACCCAAGAGTCAAAATTTAACTCCTACCAACTGGATAGGTCAAAAACAATATTAGAAGGTTGGGGTCTATTTTCCTCCCTCCTGTGTGACCTTGGGAAAGTCACTTTTCCTTTTATTTCATTTTCTTCCAGTACAAAATGGGGGCAATAATAACAATATCTGCCCCTCCTTCCCTTTAAGTTATGTTGTGAAGTGGAATTAGATAATGTCTGCAGCAGTCTTTGAGTTCCTTAGAAGAGAGGCACTATAAAAAAAAAATACAAGGTACTGTGTATTACTAACTTTATGAGGTCTGATGAGATCAAAGCCTGAGGCTATGTGGCTAAATGTGCACTTCCCTACATAGCTAACATTTAAGGTTTTAAACTGCTTTTATAGCACCTCTCCCTGTCAAATCTAAAAAAGCTTTGAGCAAGAATTCATTAATTAAATCTCATAACTGGTAAGCAAAGTGAACATTATTTTGCAGACAGGAGACCTAAAGCATATGGAAGTTAAGATACAAGAAAGGTAATTAGAGGTAAAGCATATCCAGGAGTTTCAACTCTCAGAAGTACTAGTATCCCATTGGCTCTATCCACAAAAGACAATTTCAGTTCAATTCATTTCAATTCAAGCACAATTAATCTATGTATCTTCAAGGCACAATGCTGAGTGGTGGTGATACCAAGACAAAAAGGAAACTTTTCCTGCCCTCAAAAAGGTTACATTCTATTAGGGGAATACAAATGTACACATATAAATCACAGGAATATAAATGTAAAGAGATGTAAAGTATTACAGAGATCATCTATTCTGATGCCTTCATTTTGTCTTTGGAGAAATTGAGGCTCAGAGAAATTAAGAGACTTGTTCAAAATAACACAAGTAGTAAGACAGATAAGATAAAAATTCATTTATTAATTCCTACTAGGTGCCACATGTTTTGATAAGTGCTGGAAATATAAATACTAGCAAAAAGAAAGTCTCTGCCTCAAAGAGCTTATATGCCAATTTGGAAAGACATCACAAAAACTGAGCTGAAATGGGAAGTAGGAAGAGATGGTACAATTGAGAATCTGGGAGAGGCAGAGAGGAGCTGGGGAAACAAAGAAGGAGGGAGTTTGGCTGGCTTGGGTACTTTTTCAGTATGGAGGTTTTAGGTGGAGCTATCAGAGGAATGGGGAGAAGGGGGAGAAGACTGCAAAGGAGGTCCTAGGTAAGTAAGTAAAGGCCCACAACTCCTTTTTCAGCATCCTTTATGTAACATCAATATTGCTCATGGTGTTACTACAAAGTATATGCAAAGTAATACAAAATAATTTCAACCTGGAGAGGGTGCTAATAATTGGGTAGGAGGAGAAAAGAAGGATGAGAAAGGTTCTCACTCAGGAGGTGAACCTGAGCTTTGGTGTAATCTAGAGATTGAACAAGGAGATTGTAACAGGAGGAGGTGAAGAGGGCATGTACTCACAACATGAATTTTTGTTCAAAGACAAGGAGGTAGGAGGTTAAATGTCATGTATGGGAAATAGCTAGTAATCGAAACAGACAGGGTAGGAAGAAGAATATGAAACAAGACTGGAAAAATAAGTGGGAGCCATATAACAAAGGGTTTGGTCTTCACATTTCATTCTAACTTTGAAATAACAGTATTACAAGCAGATCTTGGCATGGAGAACCCTGCGTACTAACTTAGGAAAATAATGTCCAAAAGATACATAATTTTAAAATATCAGAATAAACCTTTAAATCTTGAATATACCATCCTTTCCAACCCCCAAATTATGTTGAAAGCATTTTGTTTGTTTGTTTGTTTTTTATGGGAAAACATGGATTGCTTTCTACTTTCATCTTATTATAATTTCCTCTGACATAGTCTTCAAGGATGCAAGCCAGAGACAATTACCCACAACCAGATTTCAGGGAATCTCTTTCCCCAGGGATTCAGTATCCATTACCTGTGGCTTCTTCTTTCCCTTTTGGCTTATGATGTTTGTATAACATTGCTTAACCCGGCTTTCCAATGTCTCAACTTGACTGCATAACATTTTAATTTATTTAACTCTATTGGCAAAGTCACAGAGTAAAATACTAGCATATCTTATTTTTGAATCTCCATGTGAATCATGCCTAATTGGCACTTGTTTCCATCTGCACAGCGCTCCCGTCTTCACTCCTGGAATGAGCTGCCCAGATTTGCACATCCAACCTCCCCATGACCTCATGAAGCCTGTGTGTCTTTACAGTAATTTTCTAGAGCAGAGTCTTTGACTCTGAGCTACAAGCCTGAGAGACCCAGATTGACTTTGAACCCAAATGCCATAACAAGAGAGTTTCTGCTTTTATACTACCACTATAGAAAAGTCCTGTTTTAATTATAGCTTCCACTGGAGCCTTGATAAAAAGCTATCCTTCAATGTCCATGCTAAGGATAGGGAACTTCTGCTACTTCAGTAAACAAAGGCAAGAAGTTAATAGCCCGGGGGCCTCCTACTTATTCCCAGAGAATATAATAGGGTTTTCTTAAGCTCTCCTATATGTCTTAACTATGTTGCTTTGGCCTGTTCACTGCACCAACAATTAGCATCAGCTTAGATGTGAAACATCAATTTACAAGGGATTGAACTTAAACCACTAAATGTATTTCTCACAGGTTTCCCAAGAGCTTTTATTTGACCTCCTCCTACAGATGATTAGAGCTTCTCTATATAAATCTACATTGGACTGGTTTGGCAGAGGCAGAAATTGCTTGAACACTCCTCCCCTCTGGCTCTATCTACTCATACCCCTCCTCCCCCAAAATAGTCATTCCTCTCATATGCATTTTCCATGTGTAATCCTCATAGGGATGGAACTACCTGAAGGAAGCCCCTCCAGACTAAGACTATCTTCCCTACCCAGCTTGCTGAAGGCTGAAATTCCATAATTATAGCCAGTCATAGTGAAAACATTTTCTTTAGGTTATATCATGTAAGTGCAAGTGATTCATTACAATTTATCATCACTTTTCACTGGACTGATATTAGCAAGATGAACTTAAATAGGTAAAAATATAAAGTTTTGTGCTTTGGTACAAAAACAAATCAACTTCCCAAATACATGATGGTGGAGGCATAGTTATGGGGTTGTTTGAAAAAATCTGGGGGATGTTAGGCAGCCAGATGGTGAAGTGAATGGAGCATTAGACTTAGACTCAGGAAGTTTGCAGTTTAAATCTTGCCTCACAGCCCTTCTTGGCATTGTGGTACTCCAAAAGTAACTCTGTCTCAATGTCTTCAACTGTAAATTAGGGGTAACAATGTCACCTAACTCCCAGGGTTGTTGTATATATCAATTGAGACAATGTGTGTCATTGTAAACCTGAATTCTTTTAATGTAATTGTAGAAGATAGCTATATATTACATATAACATTTTATAATACATACATATATAATAGCTATTGTTATTGGAAAAATGTCTTCCTGACAAAAGGTTCATAGCTTCATGCCTCAAGCACTGAGTATCATAACTTGATAGTCTTACATTTCCTTAAATGTCATTTTTTGTAGGCTCTTATATCATTTGTTTGAACTGAGGAGCCCTTTATCAGTAAAGGAATCTCATTTTCTAATTTTTTCATAACTATTCCATAGCCCCTAAACACATAAACACATATATTTAATAACTATATTGATAGCTTGTTTAAAAGTTACTTCAGTTTGCAGATCATAAATAAAAAAAGAAATTTTAAAGATCACTTAAGACAGTGGATTTGCCTTAAATTTGACTGTGGATGATCATCGATGGCTGAAAATTTTGTAAAACCAATGGTGTCAAACTCAAATAGAAATGTAGTCCTCAAGGTCCATGTTAGAAAACCACACATTAACATGTAATATGTAACATGTAATATGCATATATAGCATTGTATTGTACTTTTACTTCTTTTGTCAAACATTTCCCAATTACATTTTAATCTGGCTCAGAAGAGGAGTTTTGAAGGCTAGGAATTTGGCACCTCTGCTGTACACTGCTTCAGGAGAAATAATGTTACTCTTAATGAAGAAAACAAGTTCAATCATCAAGTATTTATTAAAAAACTTCTTTGTACTAGACCCTGTTCTAAATGTAAAGATACAAAGCAAAGTGAAAATATTGGCTCAAGGAATTCACAATCTAAGAGGAAAACAAATTAAAATATTTTAACATAATTCAGGGATTGGGCAGGAGATGACAAGTAAGAGATTTCAAGGGTTATTCTGGTATTTTTAGCTTATTCTTACACAATCTCTCCAAAGTAGTATTTTATCTTTTCTATTATATCACCTCTTCTCGTATTCTAACATCTGAGCCTTGCTGCCCATTCATTCAACAATAAAAATGTAGTCACTTCTATGTACAAGAGAACCATGTTCTACGAACATGGTGTCATGACCTGAAAGCCAGTCTGGGAGTAAAGATTCAAAACCCGGCCTCTGACACAGGTGTGCTGTGTGACCCAAAGCATGTTACTCTTAGTATATCAGGCAACTCTCTGAGACACTAAGTGTGCAGAAGTGGTATTTGTCTACATTAGTAGAAAGAGTTTCTTCATCAGAAGTTTTCAATACAAATTAAATCACAGGTTCAATTTTTTAAAATGTCTAAGGTACTATGCTAGGTATTGAGGAAGATGGGAAGACAAAGGGTATGGTTCTCATGAGTGTAGAATCACATCCATTTCATTTTCACATAGATATGCTATACTGCCTTGTTTACAATTATAAGAGCTCATTTCTGTTCAGTGTCAAATGGTATTTATGACTCAAAAGGCATGTGAAGAGTGTTTATATGAACTTTAATGGTCTTTAATCTTTAGAGACTCTTTTTTTTTGCAAATATCTCTGAGATGCAAAGAAAAGCCATTAAAAAAAAACTAGTGATAAGTGGGACCAGCTTTTACAACTTCAGGCCTTTCAAGGAATACAAGCCACAATGACCATCCTGTACATGATTATGAGCAAACCACACATGGTAGAACTCTAAGCAAACAATTACTGAATAAAAGGCATTTTAAATGACTTGTATTTGCACATCAGAAATAGATGAGATAAAAAAGGAGAAAGATTTAAGCCTGAAAGTTAATTCTGACAGTCTTCACCCTGAAGATTTCCTCTTTTTAAATCTACATTTACAGTCTATTATATATTGAAGCATCTGCCTGCTTTGTAGTATGATCTAAAGCATGCACTTACCAAGACAACTAGTGGCAGTTGAAGAATTTCAGGCATCAAGAAGTTGACTAGAGAACATATTCTTTCAATCTGGAGGCCCTCCCCACCATATTCCCCCTACACACATCACAAAATGTTGCTTCATTCTTGGTAATATTGTACTCCTTTATATTTGTATACCAGTTTATATTTCCAGGTGACAATTCCTAGAAATTGGGAAACCTAGAGTCACACAGAATCATAGAAAGTTAGGGTTGGAAGGGGCTTCCAAGATCATCTGATCCAACCTACATCAAAGCAAAAATCCCTTCAGCATCATAGCTGCATTGTAGCCTTTGGTTCAACTACAAGTTCCATGTGAGAAGGTATCATTTCATTCTTTTAATCTGCAATTATAGATTCAGCATAGTATTTGGCATATAGCAGGCATTTACTAAATCCTTGTTTATGGGTTGATTGATTGATTCCCATGTCAGCTCATCCTTGCTTCCCTGTACTAACCTCCTAAGTAACAACCTAACAGTCAGTAGTGAGGCAAATAGCCAACCCCAACCCATGAGGCAGGAGAATGAACAGTGCATCCCCTGAAAGTTCACCTGAGTTTCCAAACCAATGGTCAAGCAATCACTAAACATAAAGGAAGAAGAGGCTGTGAGAACTGGCTGGTTATTCTCCATCTGCCTCATTATTCTGCTATCTTAGGGTACAAGTCAAATAGCAATAGTGGTCTGGGATTCCTCAGGTGCCTTTTTCCTGCATCCCTTATTGTACCTAGTTTTAATGTCACTTAGCTAGAGAATATAACAGTGAGTTGTTTTGTGTGTCTTCCCTTGGCTTCTTCTTTTCTTTTCATGTCCTTGTGAGTAAACCATTGAACTGTATATATTGTTCCAGAATTGTCCAGGCAGGGGCTGAATGGTACAATTAATTGTTGGATGCTGATTCTATGTCCTGAGGTTATTTCCCCTTTCCTAGGGAAGATATACTGACCGATTCCCTAGTGCCCTTCCAAATGGTAAAATAGCTTAGGGAACGCCGGAGATGATGGCACCTTAGTTCCAGGGAAATATCCTACCTATTTACCCTAATAGCTCTACTTCTGAATCTTTCCTCCCTTTTGTAGTTAAACTCGAGAAGGACATCTATAATTGAGATTTCCACTTTCTTGATTCTCCCTATCTTTTGAACTCTACAATTTGACTTCTGACCTCATCATTCAATGCTTTCACCAAAGCTGCCAAAGATCTTTTAATTGCCAGATCTAATGATCTTTTCTCCATCCTCATCCTTCTTGATTTCTCTTCAGCTTTTTACATTGTCAATCATGCTCTTTGCTACTGTCTTCTTTCCAGGTTTCTGTGACACTTCTCTATCCTGGTTCTCATCTAACTTGTCTGACCACTCCTCAGTCTTCTTTGCTGGAATTCATGAATGGTGGGTGTCCCCCAGGACTTTGTTCAGGGCCTTCTTTTCTTTACCCACTACACTATTTCACTTGATGATCTCATCAGCTTTGATGGATTCAATTATTCTCTCTCTGCTGATGTCTTTTAAGTTTATTTATCTAACAATAACATCTCTCCTCTCCAGACTCAGTGCATTGTTTATTGAAGATCTTGAACTGAATGTCCCATAGATATTTCAAACTCAACATGTCCAAAACTAAACTCACTATCTTTCCCTCAAATACTCAGTGTTTAGTTGTTTCAGTCATGTCTGACTCTTTGTGACCCCATTTGGGGTTTTCTTGGCAAAGATACTTAAGTGGTTTGCCATTTCTTTCTCCAGCTCATTTGACAGATAAGGAAACTGAGGCAAACAAGATTAAGTCACTTGCCCAAGATCACATGGTTAGTAAATATCCGAAGTTGTGTTTGAACTCAGATTTTCATGACACCAGGCCTGGCATTCTATCCCTACACTACTTAGCTGCCCCTAAATACTCTCCTTATCCAAATTTCCCCATTACTGTTGAAGGCACTGTGATCTTCCCTTAGGCTCAAAATCTAGGTGTTATTCTTTACTCTTCTCTCTCTCATCCCAAACATCAAATATGTTTCTAGGCCTTAAAATTTTATTTTCATTGCATCTCTCACATCCATCCCCTTCTCTCTCCTCTGACACCTTTCATCACCAAGTTTTTATAACCTCAGTCCTGAACAATTGTGATAACCTTTCACTTCGTCTTCTTGCCTCAAGTTTCTATCTATTTCAGACTATCTTCAGTTCATCTATCAAATTATCCTGACATAAATTAAGCCACAAATGTTGGAGATGTGGAAAGATTGGAAAACTAATTCGTTGTTGGTGGAATTGTGAACTGATCCCACCATTTTGAAGAGCAATCTGGAATTATGCCCAAAGAGTTATTAAACTATCTATGCCATTTGACCCAGCAATACCACTTCCTACTCTATTTCTGAAGATGATTATGGAAAAAGAAAAATAACCTATATGTTCTAAAATATTTATAGCAATTCTCTTTATTATAGCAAAGAACTGGAAACTGCATGAATGCCCATCAATTGGGGAATGGCTGAACAAGTTTGGGTATATGATTGTGATGGAATACTACTGTGCTATAAGAAATAATGAGCTCTATAATCTTAGAAAAATGTGGACAGACTTGCATGAAATAATGAAGAATTAAATGAACAGAAACAAGAGAATGTTGTATACAGTAACAGCAATATTGTTTTAAGAATAATTTTGAGCAACTAAGTCATTTTGACTACTATAAATGTTCAAATTAACTACAGAAGACATATGAAAGAAGATGCTATCTATATCCAGAAAAAGAACTGATGAATAGAAGTATGTATAGAATGACTTTATATATGTATACATATGCACATACATATGTGTATACATACATATATACATATACACACAAATACATATTTGTATCTAATGGTAGCCATTTGGGGTAAGAGATTGGGGGAAGAAAGAAAAAATGAAAAAAAAACCATAATAACTTTATTTTATATTTAAAAGGAATAACAAGTTGCACATAATAGATCTGCAGTTTTATACGTAATCATATTTTTTATTATACTATGTTATGGAAATACTTGTTTCATTCCTTTTTCTTAAAATTTTTTTCTTTTTGCTTTTTGGAGGGCAGTTGGTGTTAAGTGACTTGCCCAAGGTCACACGCCTAGTTTTTGTGTTAAATGTCTGAGGCTGGATTTGAACTCAGGTACTCCTGACTTCAGGGCCGGTGCTCTATTCACTGTGCCACCTAGCCACCCCTTTCATTTCTTATATTAAAAACAAAATTAAAAAAAATTCTAAAAATTGATGTGGGAATGGGCAGAGTCTCCTGGTTTGTCTGTAACATATAGAATGGGCCCAATGCAAGCCCCTTGCTCTTATGCCAACAAATCGATAACTTTTTGCTAAAAAGAAAAAAAAGACAAAAAGAAAAGAAGTCCCTTACCTTAAGGAACTTAATTCTGCTTTACATCACTGACCAATTCTCTAACGACTCACATGTGACTATGTTTACCTTTCTTCATGTCCCAGTAAATCTTCGATGCCTGTTGACTATCCTTGGGCCTGCTGTATACCCCTTTTCTCTGCCCTCCCAAAGGGGAAGGAAAAAGACTCTAAGAGGGCACTGTCATCAGTATCAGGGAAAACATGAGAATCAACCCCACAGGGACAAGCCACAACCCAGATAACACATTTGTGTCACCAGGATAGCAGGGTTGAAGCTTGCCCACACACCAAGGACAGGAGGAATAGAGAGGACTTTTCAAAACTGACCCATTATTCTGTTAGCATAGGGCACATAAGAAAGTGAGACCAAGAAATAGTAGAAAGGATTCCCAATACGTCAAGAAGGACAGCCAGGGAAGTCATATCTTTATTCCTTATTTCAAAGAGAAAGCCAACAAAAAAACCAACTTGGGTAGAGTGCTATAGTTGAGGTTAGGAAGACTTGAATTTGAATTCTGCCTTAATTACTAGCTGTTTGATCCTGGGCAAATCATGTAACCTTTCAGTAACAGTTTGCTCATCTGTAAAAATGGAGAAAATAATAATATCACCTACTTTACAGGGTTATTTTGATGATCAAATGAGATAATATATGTAAAGCATTTTGCAAACCTTAAAATGCTATGTAAGTGTTTGATGAAGAGGAGGAGGAGGAGGAGGACAACGAAGATGACAACAGTGACTACATACTTACCTGTAGCCAGGCATGGATACAAAGAATGCAACAAAAGAGTTCTTGGCCTCAAGGAGACGGCATTCTATAGGTATCAGATTTCTCTAGGAACTGTTGCTTGTGCGTTTGTTGTCATATTCTGATAACCCTCTACTAGAGGAAGTATCCATCCAGAGGGCTGATTAGTGTCTGCTTTGGTTAAGCCTTGGATCTCAATATAAATAAGCAAGCTGTACTTTCTTACCTCCTACCCCCAGGGAGGGAAAAGAGTTTTCAGGCATGTGTGAATCAATAAAGAATTGGTCAGTGATACTAAGTAGAATTAAACTCCTTAAGGGAAGAAACTTTCTTTTTTTTCTTTTTTAGTAAATATTTGTTGGTCTCTTTTGTTTTTACATCACCTATATTTCCCCCTGTATCTCTCCCACTCCTCCCACTCAGAAAGCCATCCCTAATAATAGATAGTTGTTTTAAGAAAAGAGGAAGAGAAAAAAATCAACAAAGCCTATCATAGAAAAAAAAAAACCCTGAAAATAAATATAACGTTCCAGTCCCATAAACCTCTTCTCTACCAAGGAGTATGGGCAGGAATCTTCTCATATCTCTTCTTTAGGGCCATCCTTGTTCTTTGTAATTTTGCAGCTTTCTTTTGATTTTGCTATTGTTGTTTTTTCTTTCATTCACATTCTTGTAGTCTTTGTGTTTACAGGTTTCTTGGTTTTGCTTATTTCACTTTCTTTGTATCCCAAGCCTGCCTAATGAAGTGAACATACTTACTGAATTGAACTGCATTGATCTGACACACAATCAAATTTGCAACTACTTGCAAGCTACCTGATACTACTGATGCTGTTTTTGTTTTCTTAGCTACATGCCAGTGTTGTAGTCCAAAACCTCTTAGACCCATTTTTACCTCATCCCTGTCCTATCAGAACCATAAACTTTTTGTAAGGTTTTGAAGGGTGTCTGAAGCTAGTGTTATGGAGAGGATACTACGAGTCACAAGAATTAGGTTCTAAATAAGAATTTGCCATTTCATAGCTGTGTGACATTCAATAAATCACATTACCTCCATGTTTCAATTTCCTGGTGTAAAATAATAGTTAGACTAGATAATAGCTATACTTCTTTCTAGTTTAAGACTTTATTTTTTATCCTGTGATCTTAGTGATGCTGTGAATTGTAAACCACACAATTATATAGCTAAACCTCTACCTGTCATGATCTACAATAGTTCCTAAGTAAAAAAATCTACAGGTATAAGACCATAACCATAATCCTAGTCATGCATAAGGAGATTCCAATAAGATAAGATGGTTTAAACAACTTTCAAAGGAGGTATTTTTTTAAAGTCAGTTCAATTTTGACCCAGAAAAAAAGACAAAAATCTGTCTCTCTTCTTCTTTGCAAAGGTGGGGGGATATAGGTATAGAATACAACAGAAACTCAATTGTGTTGATTGATTGTGTTGTACATTTTCTTTTTTTATTACAAAGGATAGGTCTCTGGAAAGGTGAGGGAAATTTTTGGAAATGAAGGTATTGAAAACTCAAAGACATAAAGCACAAAAAATTTTTTAAATTCAGTGGCAGTCTGACAAACATTAATAAGAAGCTTGACTAGAGTGAAGCCATTTTTACATCAATAAATTGACCCAGGGTTTGAAATACAGGGTATCTTC
Source organism: Pseudocheirus occidentalis (assembly GCA_028646575.1). Lineage (NCBI taxonomy): Eukaryota > Metazoa > Chordata > Mammalia > Diprotodontia > Pseudocheiridae > Pseudocheirus > Pseudocheirus occidentalis. The sequence goes on from CM053593.1 coordinate 293,888,458, forward strand.
CAATGAGATTAGGATGAAGAACATGCATTGTCAATTCACTAGGTTTTGCTCATTTGGAGACAGTGCCTTTATCTTTGTCTACCAATCTTCTCTCTGAACTCCACTATATGCATTCCTGTGCCTGGAGGAGAGGCTCAAATACTACTTATATATTGAATTCCATGAAAATATTTTGAAAATCATAGATCTGGAAATTGCGTTAGCTATCATTTTTATAAATGGTAGATTAGATGACCAAGTCTAAACCCCCATCAGGTTTTTTGGACTATGCAACAGCCTTTTAACTGGTCCTGGCTTAAGTTATTTCTTTCTCAGCTATCAAAGTAATCTTTCTAAAGGGCAGATCTGACTATGAAGCTCCTAAGCTTATTGAGTTCCAGTGGCACTCAATAACCTCTAGGATCATATACCAAGCTCTTTATCATTTAAAGCCCTTCACAACCTGACCCCTTTGTACCTTTTTGCCTTTTTCATATGTTAATCTTCTTCACACACTATCCAGAGTAAGTAATAATTTTTTACCCACAATTTCTTGCCCCACTTTCTTTACACTGGTTGTCCTCTATGCCTACTATATGAGATGTGCAAATTTAGAGACATCTCCATCCCAAATGTTTGTATGGACTATTTGTGCCCAAGCTGTGTTAGAGCTTTCCAAGCTCATATGGGTCTGATCAGCCACAGTTAGACACACTGTACCTTGACCTCAACATTTTGATGTTATTGGTCCTCTTTAAGTGTGAAGAACAACAACGACCTTGACCCCCAACATCATAATGTCTTTTTAGTCCTCATTAAGTAGGAAGGATGACCAACAACATATCATTATATACACCTAATTATTTTCATGCTTATCTTCTCCATTAGCATGTAAACTCCTTGAGGACAGGGATTGCTTTTTGCTTTCATATTTTCAGCACTTTGTATAGTTTCTGGGACACAGTAAGGTTTAAAAGATACTGTATGACTGACAAACAAAAATGAAGGTATATTTGGGGCTCTTTTAACAGACAGAATTTATCTTATGTTTTCATAGATTAGGTAGTCACCTACAGGATGTACTTTGAGGGATACTATTTTCATACAGTTGTTCCAAAATACCTCATTCATCAGGTGCCAAGGTGGCTAAGATTAAAATAGGAAATATTTATTTCTCCCACTTGAGCACTGTGTAGACACCCCTAAAAGGGTTCGTATTTGATTACTAACACTTTGGTAAGAATTGGACTTCTAAGGAGCATTGTTCTGAGATGGGAGATTATAGGAGATTAGAAAGACTTGGAATGAGGAGATAAGGAGGTGGAGCAGATAAACTAAAAGGAAGTAGAAACTGCAGTCTCTTAGTACCTGGTCTAAGGCAAACTTCCTCTTCTTCACAATTTTGCCTACGGCCAGTTCTGCCCTATAAGGCAAAGGCTAAATGATCCTTTTTGGAGTTATGTGGTAGGGGAATTCTTATTAAGATACAAATTGGCTTGGATGACTTCTGAAGTCCTTTCAATCTCTGAGATTTTGTGATTGTAGTAGAAAATCGATTGATCAAGAGGAGTCCTGATCAGTTGCTCCCATTATACCACTAATAACAGCAACAGAAAGTCTATTTCTTTCCAGAGAGCTATGCTTGTCTCTGTACTATTTAACTTTTTTCACAATGACTCAGACAAAGATATTTATGGTATACTTAAAAATTTACAGGGACACCAGGTTAGGTGGGAAAAATCACATACTAAATAATGGAGTCATTATCCAAGAGGATCTTCACAGACCAGAGCACTGGAATGAATCTAACATGATGAAATTAAATGGGAATAAATGTAAAGTCTTATGCTTGAGTACAAAAAAAAAATCAGCTTCATAAATACAAGGGAAACAGAGGCAACAGTTTTAACTCTGGGGATTCTATTGGATTGACTTGGTGAGTCCTCAGTAGGATATGGAAGCCCTCCCCCCAAAAGTTAATGTGATATAGCCAGTCTGATAGGTATGAGGTAGTACCTCAGAGTTGTTTTAATTTGCATTTCTCTAATCAATAAAAGTCTCATTTCTCAAAAATATAGAGAACTAAGTCAAATTTTTAAAAATACAAGTCAGTCCCCAACTCATAAATTGTCAAAGAATATGAACAGGCAGTTTTCAGAAAAAGAAACCAAAGCTATGTATAGCCATATTTTTAAAATGGTCTAAATCACTATTGCCCATCAATCACAGAAGAACTGAGCAAATTGTGGCATATGACTATGATGGAGTACTATTGTGCTATAAGAAATGACCAATAGAATGGTTTCAGATGAATCTAGGAGGACTTACATGAAGAAGTGAAATGAGCAAAACTAGGAGAAAATTGTACAAAATAACAGCATTATTATATATGATTAACTGAATGATTTAGTTATTCTTGGCAATACAGTGATCTGTGACAATTTCAAAGGACTTATGAAAAATGCTATCTGGCTCCAAAAAAAGAACTGATGGAGTATAAACGCAGACTGAAGAATTTTTTTTTACTTTCTTTATTGTATTTAGTTGGATTTTCTTTTTGCATTTTTTTCATTTTCTTTTGTGAAATGGCTAATATGGAAATGTTCTGCATGACTGCATATATATACATATATGTATACAAACATATTTATGTATGTATGTATAATTGTTCAAGAAGGGAGATTGGAGGGGGGGGGAAGAGAAAATTTGGACCTTGAAATTAAAAAAAAAGAACGTTAAAACTTTTTGTTTACAAGTAACTGAGGAAAAAAAATAAAGTTTTCTCAAAAGTTCCAGAAACAAGGAGGTGATAGTGTGTACTTTGTCTTAGCCTGACCATATCTGGAGTATTGTGTTCATTTGGTACAATATAGTTTTGAAAGGACATTGAAAAGCTGGGGAGTACCCAGAGGGTGCTAAATTATTGATCACAATAACCTTATAGGGTAGGGAGCACATATTTGTTATTACCCCCATTTTATAGTGTGTAAAACAGATTCTGAGGGGCAAAGTGAGTCACAGGGCTGATAATGGGACTTGGACCCTGCTAAGGTTCCTGCCTTAGTATTCTTTTGATTACATTCACTATTCTTTGTTAGATAAAGAGAAATTTATACTTTTGCAAAGCCATATTCTACATAATTGGTTATCCACAAACCTCTCCTGTAGAATAGACTTGATTTCTGGGTATAGTGAGATTGGTGACTCCCATTTATTTGCTCCCATTTTTCCTTTGCAGGTATTTGATCAGATTCGTTTTCAAAAAAGGGATACTCAGTAAGTCAGTGTATGAGACAGATTTTCAAAGGAGTTTCTACAGCAGAAAAAGTAAGTCAAACAATTTTGTCAATCTGTCTGACCATACAAGGGATTCGTATCAGTTGTTGACAGAGCTTAAAACTCTAGTCATTAAGAGCCCTGTGTTCAGTACATTGTTCACAGAAGACTTAAAATAGCTACTCTTTTTTTCCCCACAAGAAAATCAATCAACTAATGTTAATTAATTGCCTAGAATTAGGGAATTAATTAACTGGGAATAGAAGGAGGAAAATGAAACAGTTCCTGACTTCAAGAGGTTTACATTTCACTGGGGGGAACATATGTAACATACCCAAAAAAGACATATACAAGTTTATGCAAAACAACTATTTATGAATTGTCTGCAAAAGAAATGCAAAGTGATTTGGGGGTACAGTATGTAATGGTAACTGGAGATATTGGGAAAGGCTTCATTGAAGTACTAGTGTTTGAGATGAACAAGATGGAGATGAGGAAGAATGTATTCCAGCTATGAGAGATAGCCTATGCAAAGCTACAGAAGGAAGAGAAGAAGGGTCTTATATAAGGAATTTCTAGGACAGGCTGGTTGGACTGAGGAGTACATGAATGAAAGTAATATTAAAAAAACCTGAAAAAGTAGGTTGGGGCCAGGTTGTCAATGACTTTACCTGAGAAAATTGTATAGAATACTAGAGATAATGGGTGACCGCTGGAATTTTTAATGAGGAATGAACTAAGAATATAAAGATGGATTGGAGAAGGAAGAGATTTCAGGCAAAGAAATCAATTAGAACACTTTTGAGATAGGCCAAGAGAGAACTGATGAGGACCTGAATTAGCATAGTTCTCTGAGAGGAGAGAAGGATGGATGCCAAAAATGTGGAGGTAAAGTGTATAAGACTTAACAACTGACTCTGGGGGGGGGGAGGGGGAGAGATGAAAAAGAGTCAGAGGTCAAGGGTGCCTTCAGTGCTCTATGTAAACAGGAATGATTTGGGGTGAAAGATAAAATATATCCTTAGAGTAAAGGCAAGTGAAAGAGGCAGAGAATACATAATAGATAAGTCTTACCAAGTATTTCCTTCTTTCTCTTTACTTAAGTATAAATATCACCAAAGAGCCCTTACATTTCAAGTCTATTTATTTTGTAATTACTTAAGGGAAAGAGAGCGAGTTTGGACATTTTTGCTTGAGAGCTTTAAAGCAAAAGTTACACAACTTGTTTGCAATTGTTGTTTGTTTTGTGAGATGCCATGTGCAGTGGTTTTTTTTTTTTATGTATATATTACACACACAACAGTTTTGCAGCTTCAAAGCCATACCAAAAGGTAACAGTAGATGGCCTGCCTCTCATAGGGAGGGAAATCTCAATTTCAGCACTAGGCACTTAATGGAAGGACAAGAATCTATTATTTCCAAGGGAAGAGGTATTAACAATGTAAGGAACAGAAGGAGACAGAGTCTTCCCTAGGACATGATGGGGGAATTAGTACTCAAATAGGGGCAGACATATTTCTAGGACACACTGCCCTACCGTTTCAGAGTGATAATGAAATCAGTGAAAGTTTGAACAGGGAAGTTAGCAAACCATAAAAGTTAAGTCCCAAAGATTCCTCCTGTTGTATGGGTTTCTCTGTAGTTTTTTTTTTTCTGTATTGTTGGGGGTGGAAGTTGGAATAGGAAGATTCATCTACAGACAGGAAATATTTATGCAGAAATCAAGAGTATGTGTGTCTTTCCTGCCTCACTGGAAAGTGGAAGGACCAGAAAGGCCAGGAATTTTCCATTGCATAATCTGTTCTTAACATCATTTTCATTTTCACTTTCCCCATTTCCATTTGCAGTTTCAATGACACAGACTATATATGTGGAGTTCTTTTAACAACAGAACAGTCAACCTAGGTTGAATTTTTAAGTCTCTAAGTTTTGTATAAATACAGATAGTCTTCTAAATTGCAATTGTCCAGCACTATGCTAATAATATCTTAAATAGAGCTCAAAGATTAAAAAACACTGATTTAGTTGTCCCCAAAGCATAATTTTAAACCACTAAATCAAATCCTTTTAATTATAGATTTTTCTTCTCATGAGTCAATTCAATAAATATTTGTTAAGTATTTAATGTGTGCTAGTATAACAGCAAGCACCCTAGCAAACCCAGGATGGCTGCTAGCACAGGTTCTTTGATGTGTTTTTCTAAAGTAAAGCAACTCAAAAAGGGTTAACAGTCTTACTTAAATCAATCATCTATCATTTACCTAGTTCAGGGGATAAACTCAGCACCTTGGACTTCAGAGAATACAAAGAAAAATTACAAGCAGACAAAAAATACAGAGAAAATAACACAATTCAACAAACCAACAGACAGGGCTTCTAGCTGTCTGACCATCACATATCTATTTAGTTAGTTATCAGAGAGAGAAGCACCAGCATCTGGGTTTTCAAAGCTGGGGGGCTCAGTGGCTGCCCAGAGTCTCATGTGACCAAACCACACAACTTTTCCCATAGGTGAGCCCCAAAGCAAAACTTCACATCAGGGAGTATATATAGCCTTTTCCAGGGTCAGAGAACATCACAACCTGTGTGACCCACTGCCTAATTACAAAGTAACAAGGAGTAGGTCTTCCTGAAAAACAACCCCCCCCACCAAGCAAGCTTCTCTTGTTGGGCTTTTCTCCACTCTTCAGCAAACTCCTCCCACCACAGACTCCAAGAGACCACATTCAGCCTATTAGGGGAAAGAGTATATTTTCAAATCAAGGAAGGTCCTCAAATTCCCTTAGGTTTATTAAGGGGCAGAAAAGATCTTCAAATTTCCATTACCATTATAGCCAGGTATTATGCTAGGTATTAGGGATATAAAAATGAAAAATGACATAGTTCCTGCTTTCAATAACCTCATAACTCAATAGGGGAGATAAAATATGAGCCTTATAACAAATTAGAATGAAGTAATTGCGAAGGAGAGGCCAAAGAGAAGAATATAAGAAGGTGTGGGGGATTGATTCACTTTTAGCTGGTGGGATCAGTGAAGGCTTTACAGAAGAGGTGACATTTAAGATGGACCTTGAGAAGGAAAGCATAAATATAGTGGTAGTTATGAAGACTAAGTAGGCAAGAAGAGCTGAAGAAATAATAAAACCTTGGATAAGTCCTGTAGTTTCCCTGAGCTTCAGTTTTCTCAACTCTAAAGTAAGAACGTTGGACTAGATGATCTTTCAATTTCCTTCAAGCTCTAAATCGTATGCTCATAGTAGAACCCTTTGGTTACAATATAAAGTGTATGAATGGGAGCACTGTGAAATAAGTCTAGAAGACTAAAAAGTCTTTAGTGTTTATGTTTTACCATAAATTTAGTGCTGGAATAGAATTTAGGAATCACTGAGGGTCACAGATGCTAAGAGAGGACATTGTATAATAATATATAAGATAATAATATATGTAATATAATATATAAGGTAATAAGAGAGGCTGATCAATGGGGTCTGATGCCACAGAAAGGTCAAGCAGGATGAGGAAGTCATTGGATCAGGAAATCAGGAAGTCATTAGTGATCTCAATTAACAGGATCTTTGTTTAATTTGGTTATGTGTATAAATACATTTAATAGTCCAGTTCTGCTATTGGATGAACTAAGATGAAGTTACTTGCCCAAAATCATTTACTGGATAATCTAGAACTAAACTGATTTTTGCAACTTCCATTCTCAGACTCTAACCAGATGGCTTACTCCCTACTGGTATCTTGCCTGGCACTGATATTAAGTTTTATTTTTATTGTTTTATGGCTCTGTTCTACCTCAAGCTCAGGTCTCCTCTAAACTTTGTCCTGCATTCCTGGACATCTAAGGATGTCTAACTAAGGCCCTATGATATCAAAAGCAGCTAAGAATCAGTCAAAAGAGTAGTTTTGAATGATAGAAACAGTAGTTAATCAATTCTGATTGATGGTTTTGTGGTCCACAAGAATTGATTATGTAATTCTTAGTCTTAGAATGGACAGTGCTAGAAAGATGAACCTCTAGTTTGTGGGGAAAGTAACACAAGCATACATAAGATATATATATATATATATATATATATATATATATATATATACATACATATACATATATGTATATGTACATATATATATTATGGAAGAAGAGTTCCATTGTATTTAAGTTTAATTTTAAAATGTTAATTGCATTCTTGAAAGTAGTGATTTTTACAGCCATAGCAAGATTATGCCCACTTTCTCTCTAATAATTACATTTATATAGCTTCAAAGTTTGAAAAAATTTTTTCTTCATACCAGTCTAATGAGTAGAGTTGTAGACATGCTCCCATTCTTGTTTTCATGAGTTCAAGTCAAGCCTCAGAAAATTATTAACTGTGTGATCCTGGACAAGTCATTTAACCCTCTTTGCCTCAGTTTCTTCACCTGATAACTGAGCTTTTCCAAGAAAACGCAGATGGGGTGAAGCCAAGATGGCAGAGTAAAAGGGGGGACTTGCTTGAACTCTCCCCCAAACATTTCCAAATACCTGTAAAAAATGACTCTGAGCAAATTCTAAAGCAGTAGAACCCACAAAATGACAGAGTGAAACAAATTTTCAGCTCAAAACAGCCATGGAAGATCAACAGGAAAGGTCTATTGCACCAGTCTGAAAGAAGAATATAGTCCAGTGTGGGCTGTACCAGCACAGACAGAGCCAGCACAGGCCTCAGGGAACTGAATCACTGGCAGCTGTGGTGGTTTCCAGACTTCTAAACCCACAAAAACCAAAAACAATTTAGAGGGACAGTAAGAAAGGTCTGTAGGACCTGGGTGAGAAAGGAGTAAGGTCTAGTCCTGGTCCCTGTCCCACAGTAGTGGCTGTGGCAGCAGGGCAGTGACTGCTTCTGGACCTCTCAGTCCACAGATAGTGGGGGGATCCAGCAGCTGGTCATAGGTGGACTGCAGGGATTTCTTTGGTGGTGTGGAGGCAGGATTCTTTTGCTTTGTCTGTGCTTGGATCTGGGTCACAGTCCTGAGAAACGGTCCTGGGATGAGGAGGAGTGCTGGCATGGTGGAGTTTGTAGTGACAGTGGAAAGGGAATCTTCCTCACAGTTCCAAGGCAGAAAAGAGTGCTTGTGGTCACTCACAGACCAGAGCACAGACCAGGAGAGGGGTAAACACCTCTGCTTTCATCACAAAACCTTCAAAGAACTGAAAATGTACAGGTCCCCAGAAATATCTCTAAAAACAGCTGCACAAAACCCCTGAAGTTTGGGACAGTATACTCTCCACACTGGAAGCAGAGATCTACATTAAAAAAAGAGCTAAAATGTCAAGTACTTGGCTGGGAAAATGAGCAAACAGTAGGGAAAAAATATCAGACTATAGAATCTTTGGTGACAAGAAAGATCAAAATATACAACCAGAAGAAGACAACAAAGTCAAAGCTCCTACATCCAAATCCTCCAAGAAAAATATGAATTGATCTCAGCCCATGGAAGAGTTCAAAAAGAATTTTGAAAATCAAGTAAGAGAAATAGAGGAAAAATTGGGAAAAGAAATGAGAGTAATACAAGAAAATAATGAAAAATGGGTCAACAGCTTGCTAAGGAAGACAAAAAAATTCAGAAGAAAATAATACCTTAAAAATAGACAAACTCAAATGGCAAAAGAGGTCCAAAAAGCCAGTGAAGAAAAGAATGCGTTACAAAGCAAAATTGGCCAAATGGAAAAAGAGGTCCAAAAGTTCACTGAAGAAAATAATTCCTTAAAAATTAGAATGGAGTAAATGGAAACTAATGATTTATGAGAAATCAAGAAACAATAAAACAAAACTAAAAGAAAGACAATCTGAAATATCTCACTGGAAAAACAACTGACCCAGAAAATAGATCTAGGAGAGACAATTTAAAAATTATTGAACTACCTGAAAACTATGATTTAAAAAAAAGCCTAGAAATCACCTTTCAAGAAATTATGAAGGGAAACTGCCCTGATATTCTAGAACCAGAGTGAAAAATAAAAATTGAAAGAATCCACTGATCACCTCCTGAAAGAAATCCCAAAAGGAAAACTAGAAATATTGTAGCCAAATTCCAGAGTTCCAAGATCATGGAGAAAATATTGCAACCAGACAGGAAAAAAAAAACAATTCAAGTATTGTGAAAACACAACCAGGATAACACAAGATTTAGCAGCTTCTATATTAAGGAATAAAAAATCTTGGAATATGAAATTCCAGAGGTCAAAGAAGCTAGAATTAAAACCAAGAATCACCTATGCATCAAAACAGAGTATAATCCTTCAGGGGAAAATTTGGAAATTGAGTGAAGTAGAGGACTTTCAAGCATTCTTAATGAAAAGACCAGAGCTGAACAGAAAATTTGTCTTTCAAATACAAGAATCAAAAGAAGTATGAAAAGGTAAACAGGAAAGAGGAATCATAAGGGACTTATTAAAGTCGAACTGTTTACCTTCCTACATAGAAAAATGATATTTGTAACTCCTGAGACCTTTATCTGTATTAGGGTAGTTGGAGGGAATACACACACACACACACACACACACAGAAAGAACTGGGTGAGTTGAATATGAAGGGATAATATCTAAAAAATAAAATTAAGGGATGGGAGAGGAATGTACTGGGAGAAGGGGAAAGGGAGGTGGGATGGGGTAAATTATCTCACATAAAAGAGATAAGAAAAAGTTTTTACAATGGAGGGGAAGAGGGGGGAGATGAAAGGGAATAAGTGAACCTTACTCATTCACATTTGGCATAAGGAGGGAATAACATACATTCTCATTTGGGTATGGAAATCTATCTCACCCTATGGAAAGTAGTGAGGAAGAGGATAAGAGAGAGAGGTGATGATAAAAGGGAGGGCAAATGGGAAGAGGGATATTCAGAAGCAAACATTTTTGAGGAAGGACAGGGTCAAAAGAGAGAACAGAATTAACAGGGGAAAGGATAGGATGGAAGAAAATATAGTTAGCCTATCACAACATTGCTGTTAAGGAAATGTTTTCCATGACTACACATGTATAATCTATATCAAATTGTTTGCCTTCTCAATGAGGGTGGATTTAGAGAGAGGAAGGAAGGGAGAGAATGTGGAACCTAAAGTTTTAAAAATGAATGTGAAAAATTGTTTTTACATGCAACAGGGAAAGAAGATATATAGACAATGGTGTATAGAAATCTATCTTGTCATATAGGAAAAGAGAATGGAAGAGGATAAGAAAAGGGGAACGGGGTGATAGAAAGGAGGGTAGATTGGGAGAATGCACACTGTCTTGGGGTGGGGAGGGAGAAATGAGGAGAAAATTTGGAACTCAAAATCTTGTGGAAGTAAATGTTGAAAACTAAAAATAAATCGATTAATGGGAAAAAAAAGTCTTAGCTACTCTAATCAGTACAATGATCCAAGACACTTCCAAAGGACTCATGATAAAAATTGTTATCTATTTCCAGTGATAGGACTAATGAATTCTGAGTGCATATTGAAGCATACTTCTTTCCATTTAGTTTTTCTTAGCTTTTTGCAACATGAGTAACAAAGAAATATGTTACATACTTTCATATGTATAATTGATATATTGCTTGACTTCTCAAATACATGGGAGAGGGACTGGAGAAAAGGAGAGAATTTAAAGATCAAAATTTAAAAAATAAATGTTAAAACCAAATAAATAAATTATTTTAAAAAACAGCCAATGGGGTCACAAAGTGTAATTGTAATAGGAATTTGAAGACCTCCCCTGCCCCCTAATAGGCCAAATGTAATCACATGGAGCCTGTGGTGAGAGGAGTTTGCTAAAGGGTAGAACAGAGCCCACAGGAAGTTGGGAATCAGAGCAGCTAGATGGTGGGAGAAAGAGGATGGCAGGCAAACAGACAGCTAGACTTGTGAGTGTTGGTTTGTGGGAAGTCTAAAGGATGGTATGACTCTCTCTGGTGTTATGGTGTATTAACTTCTTTGCTACTATGAAGGATTTGGCTTTCTGGTTTTGGGATTCAGTTTTCTGGTATCTGAATAAATGTTTTGCTTCTGTATTCTATATGGAGAGTCTATTATATTTTGTGATTGAGAACTATGCTGGCATATTTACAGTCACCACTGGTGCTGTGAATATTGAATTGGCTCTATGCAAAGAGGAACATAACTGAAAGAACTCAACAACAAAAACCTCTACTACTAAATGTAGCCCTCTTTCCACTATATCACAATATTGGGCAGAATAATAATAGCAATAAGATTTCATAAGAAATTAATGTTGATGGTCATAGTAATATAAGCATTTGATTATAATAACTAGTATTTTCATATCTACTATGTGCAGCACTATGATAACCATTTTACAAATATTAGCTCATTTGATCCTCTCAGCAACCCTGTAAGGTAGGCACTATTATTATGCCCATCGTAGAGTTGAGAAAATTGAGGCAAACAGAGGTTAAATCACTTGTCCAAGGTCACACAGCTAGAAAGAATCTGAGGTCAAATTTGAATTCAGATCTTCCTATCTCCAGGCTAAGCCTTCTATCTACTATGCCAACTAGCCACCTTTATTCTATATGAAAGGGATTAAAGTATGCTGGAGGCTGTGGTTTAAAACCTAATGTTTATATAAGCCTTGTAGCAGAGAATCCCTCCTTATATTTAGGGGTCAAGGATACTTTGCCTCTAAATTCTCTGGATAATCTGTCCCTTCCCAGATTGCAACTATCTCAACAACAATATTACATATTATATACTCTCCATGAGTAGAATCAAAATTCTTTTGGGTTATTTAAAAGTTTTTGTTCTTTATACCTGAGAGCCACAGCCCTGATCTCCACACAAAAGACTTCCTCAGGCATGCATGGGAGTCACCTCAACCAGTTGCCATTTCTTATTGGTAACTGAGTCAGTGTAAATATTCCCTCATGCTGCAGTGAAAGGATGGGTTCTCAACTCAATCAATGCCTACCATTGAATCTTTTGGACAATTTGCTCTTTTTTTTTTTTTACTCCCCATTCTCCCCTGAGGCAGCTAGCCTAGTTTATGCAAATTACATGGACAGATTTCAGAAATCTAAAAACAACAGGAGAGGGACAGAGCCAGTTCTTACCAAAGCAGACACCAATGTTGAAGGAAGAAGGGCCTCCAATAAGGGAGAAGGAAATCTTGTAGACCCCACTTCACTTGCATGGACCTCTATAAAACCTATAATTGCCATTTTGTTTTAGCTCTAAACCTTGATTCTTGCCTATCTAAAACATTAATCCTGAACCTTGTTAGAATTCCTGGTTTTGACCCTGCTTCAATGTGAGACTCTATAACCAGCCTCTGGCTCTTTCAGCTTTATAACTTGTCTATCCTGTTCTTGATCTTAATTCATTAGTACAGAAAGGCTTAATACCATCAACAGGGGAATTTCTTGATTATCCTTCATTCCCCTGATTCCTAGACTAGAGAGGTTTAATCAGCCTCAAGATCCTCACTCTACTTCAATCCTTCTAGACCCTTGACATGGAACTTAACAAAGGGTTGAATGAAAGGATGGATGAATAAAAGACTAGACATATGAATAAATAATCACTTATTGCTCTGTACCAGCCACTAGGGATACAAATACTAAAATAATCCAGTACCTCTCCTTAAGGAGCTTACATTCTAAAAGAAAAAGACAAAACATCTAAGTGAGTTATGGCTAGGGAAAGGAATTTTGGTCTGGAGATTCAAAGGTACCAGAACCACAGGACAGTGGATTGCTACATCTTTTTTCAGTAGCTTTGCCAGTATTGATTTCATTACTATTCCCAGAGCAAGAGATGAAAGCAGGAAACCAAAACTTTGACCCAACTGGCCAGTTTATACAAGTACTTAGAAATGTTGTGATAGATTCTGAAACACTGTATATCCATTTATGAGTAAAATTATATTTTAAAGGAGACTGAATCAGGTTTATTACTCAAAATGTAACACTTTTCTAACCTTCCAGCAGTCCTCTTATAATCTTGTGTCTACTTTATAGGAGAAGAATAAACAAAGAGAATAATTGCCTTTCCTCCCCCCTACAGAGGTTATTTCAATACCTGGATACAATTCTTTCTTTCTTTCTTTTTTTTTGCTTTTTGGAGGGCAGTTGGGGTTAAGTGACTTGCCCAAGGTCACACAGCTAGTTTTTTTGTGTTAAGTGTCTGAGGCCGGATTTGAACTCAGGTACTCCTGACTCCAGGGCTGGTGCTCTATTCACTGCACCGCCTAGCTGCCCCTTTACAATTCTTTCTTTATCCCAAAATAAACATAAACAGGAAAGGGAGCTATCCCAAAGTTCAGCCTAATGCCCAACATGTAACGAAACAGACTCTATAAAGAGAAACTACTGAAATGATGATAATAATTAACGTTTGTATAGTATTGTAGATATTTTAAAGTACTTTATATATGTAAGGTCATTTGGTCCTCATACTATCCCTGTAAAGTAGGTTAAAATACTCAGAATCATAAAAATAAGCAGAATAATTCCACTAAATTATACAATATTCAAGTTGCTTCTGGAAGAGACAGAACATTCTTCCTGAGAAAGCATAATGTCATAGTGAGGTCATTGAACTCAGGTTATTCTAATTCTGAAGTTCTAATTCTGAATTAGAATTATTAGAAGTTCAGACTTCCTCTCACATGCACTATCACAAGCAAATCATTTAACCTTTCTAATGTCTCAGTTTCCCCATCTGTAAAATTATTGGCTTGGATATGATAATCTCAACAATGATCCTGAAAATCAACGATCCTATGAATGGTGGCTTTCATAGTCTTTTTTCCAGTAGCCCAAACTAGTTCCTGTGTCACCAACTGAGCAATTTCCACCCTCTGAGAGAAAGAGACAAGTAGTTCATGAAAGTGGGGCACCAAAGTAGGGTAGCATGGAAATTCAGAATAATGCTGAAAAATAAGATTGGTGGTCAAGTATGAGTTTAGGTTCCATTCACCAGCCTCTGAGTTGCAGAAGCAAAGAAATCCAGAAATAGCCTACTCCTGATTGTGGAAGAAGGAAGGGGAGAACAGAATAAGCATTTGTTAAATGCTTACTATATGCCAGACACTGTGCTTTATGAGTATAATTTCATTTGATTGAAAGACACAGAGGAAATTCCTCTTGCTTATCTCAGTCCTTTACCAAGAAGAAAAAGGGGAAAGAAGAGAAGAGAAATTCAGTAAAAGTTGAGGTTCACTAAAAAGATTCCTGGGATTTTTTCCCCACTGAATCTGGGAGTTTTTCAAATATACCTGAATAAATATGTGGAATACATGAGTTCAAATCCTGCCTCATACATTAACATTATGACCCTATTCCAGTCATTTACCCTTTCTCAGGCTCAGCTGTCTTCAGCTGTAAAGAGGGGATAATAATAGAACCTGCCTCGCAGTCTTGTTGTGAGGATCAAATAAGGTAATGTGTAAAATGCTTTGGAAATCTGAAAGCTCTATATAAATACTAGTTATTCTTATTGTTATTTGGAATGTTTGTAGTAGTATTAGTAGTGATGGTGGTGCTTGGAATAGCAGGTAGCAATACACATTTGAAAATAAGTCCCAGAGGTCCTGAAAATCTTGGGAAATAGTTTGCTGACTAAGAGAAGAATGTAGAAAGAGAAGACCGTTTCTGTCTCTTGTCTCTCTTATTGCTGGAAGGCACCAATATGAACACTATACTAAATAAACTATGTCCTAGAATGCACCAAATGATCTACTTTGTATAATGAGCTCTGCTTTATTACTTTTAAGAGGTACAGATTTCCTTATGCAGTTCTCAGATCACCTCCTTTAGTTTCTAATTGACACACTTTTCAGGGGGGAAAGAATGCCTGTATGCATTTAAATTTATTCATTATATTCTTTATTATTAGCTATCTTCCATTTCTTTTTTCCCCCATTAACTGATTGTCTTTTTTTCCAAGGGTGAAAAAAAAGTAGATATTGCTTTAGAAATGCACACTGCCAGAATTTTTAATGAAAGAAAGAAAGTTTAGTATCTGCAGGGCGACAAGATTATGCAGGAGGGATATTGTGCATGGCTTCAAAGAGCCTCATTTTTTCTGCTGTAGCATCAAGTTAGTATGAGAGAGAGAGAGAGAGAGAGAGAGAGAGAGAGAGAGAGAGAGAGAGAGAGAGAGAGGAGAGAGAGGAGAGAGAGAGGAAGAGAGAAGAGGGAGGGAGAGAGAGAGGGAGAGGG
>CM053593.1:293910636-293922298 GCA_028646575.1 Pseudocheirus occidentalis
CCTTGGCAGATGTGGGGGTGCTGCAGGCTGTAGAACCACTGCAGGCTGGCTGCGGGGCTCGGCTCAACTCCTTCCCACCATCCCAGGCCTGGCCGCTGTCTCGGCTTCCGGCTGTTCCAGCCTCCGCTCCGGCGGCCGCGCTGAGCCCCTGCTGCCAAGCTGCCTTGAGCGAGAGCTGTGTTCTCTGTATTTTTGTGAGTCTGAGAGTCCTAGACTTTCCTAGACTTTGTCTGGGCTCCTATTTTATGGGTGTTTAGGGTGGCGGTGTGGGAGCTGCAGGACCTTGCTGCTTCTACGCCGCCATCTTGGCTCCGCCCTCCTAGAAATCCCAAGTATTCTTTATGGAAAAGGAAGACTAAGTAGACATTTTGATATGGAAATACAAATCCTAGGAGAAACATAGAAAGGTACATGTATATGTTTAATTGAAAAAGAACATCTGTGGATTAGTTGTTTATATATTAATAGGAGGATAAGAAACAAATGTCTTCTTAGAACCTCAATATCTTTAAGGTTCATTGAAAAAGGTTAAATTGACAGAGGGTCTATGGATGGCTTTGTTCTGTTTCAATGTTTTTATGAGAAAATAAATATGAGGACAGGATACTATACTGGGGAGTAAAGAATGAAGAAGATCAAAGAAATCATTATTACATAATAAAAATATATAAATCAAATATATAGTCATAAAGAAAGGAGGTGGGGTTGGTATTCTACAAACCTCACTTTCATCTGAGCTGGATAAAGGAAGATTGAACATAATTATAGAAACACACACACACATGAAAATTTCAGTATAGAAGTATATTAAATTCAAAAGGAAAATGGGAGGTAAAAGAGACAAGGGAGGGATAGAGAGGAATATAAGTGGGAGGGAAGGATAGTAAGAAAACAGTCATCAGAAAAATAAACCTGAATGTTCATAAGAAGAACATGAAGGGATAATTCAAATAAAGGGAAAACAGAGCACAATCTTTTGATAAAGGGCATAGTGAGAGAAGAACTGCAATTGAGAGGAAATAGGCTATGTCACTTAAAAGAACACAAATATCAGGCAAACCTCCTCTCTTCTACTATCTTCCAATTTATAAAGAGGAAACAGAGTAAAAAGAGAGGAACAGGAAGACAAAATGAAGGGAAATACACAATTATGTAAATGGAATGAACTCACCCATAAAATGGAAGAGAACAGCAGAATTTGATACTATGTTGTTTGTCAGAAACTCACTTGAAAAACAAAGATTCATGTATAGTTAAAATGAAGGGCTAGAACAAAGTCTGTTACACTTCAGCTGAACTTTAGGTAAAAAGGTATCACAGATAATGAATCAGTATTAATAATATGTGTAAGTGCTTTCTCTCTATTATTTCCTATTTATCCTGAATAAAGCTTATTTTGTTTATTTTTGTTTGCATATCTCCTTAACAAGATTGTTAGATCCTTGAGGGTAGAGACTATCATACTAGTGGATTCCATTCCATATTAGTGGAACTTTTTTAAAATTAGAGATTATAGCTCTGTGGTCATTATTGAATGAGAAAAGAAAGGATATACATGACACTTTAACAGAAACTGACCATGTATTGGTGCATAAAGATCTCACCAAAAATAGCAGAAATACTAAGCAGACCACTTAGTGATAGCAATACAAAAATTATATTCAACAAAGAATTCTTAAAGAAATAATATTAAACTAATTAGAAACTAAATACTGCTCTAAAGAAGTGGTGTGTCAAAGAAGAAATTAAAGAAACAATTGCAAATATCATAAAAGAAAATGGCAATGATTTAATAACATACAAAAATTTATGTAATTTAGCTAAAGTAGTTTTGAGGGAAACTTTTACATCTTTAAATATTTTTATAAATAAAACTTAATGAATCAATGAATTGGGCATATAATTTTGTAAAAAAAATAAACAATAAATAAAAAGTCTCCAGCTAAAGTAGAAATCATGAAAATTAAAGAAGGGATAAGCAAAACTGAAATACAATAATTATAAAACAGATAAAACTGGAAGGTTTTTTTGGGGGGGGTGGGACTAATAATATGGAAAAATAGCCTAATTTTATTTATATCTAAGAGCAAATATTTTATATAATTTAGCAAAGTTAGAAGCCTTTCCAGTAATATCACTTGTAAGGTAAGCATCTCCATTATCATCACAGCTATTTAACATATTACTAGAAATGCTAGCTATAGCAATAAGATAAGAAAAAGAAAGAAACTGAATAAATAAGTATGAACAAAGTAGAAAAAAGTATTATTTTTTGCAGGGGATATGAGGATTGATTTAGAAAACTCTAGAGAGTCAACTGAAAATTAATTACTTCAGCAAAATTATAAAATATAAGACAAATCCATATAAGTTACCAGAATTCCTGTATATAACCAACAAAACCAAGCAGGAAGTTCTAGAAAGAGAAATTCTATTAAAAATAACAAGCCTTGAAATATTTGGGAGAATTTCTAGGAATATTCATTCAAAAGCTTTATGAATATAATTATAAATAACTCTTTGCATAAATACAAACCTAGCCTACCTAAATTAATGTACTTATTCAGGATCACAACAATTATACTCCCCAAACAATAGTTTGTAGATCCAGAAAAATAGTTTTAAAAATTCATATAGAGAAACAAAAGGTCAAGACTCTCAAGGGTAATAATAATTTTTTAAAAAGCCACAAGGAAGGAGGCTGATAAATACCAGATTTCAAATTGTACCACAAAGGAATAATCATTGAAAACAATTTGGTGCGTGCGTGCGTGCGTGCATGCGTGAGTGTGTGTGTGTGTGCATGAGAGAGAGAGAGAGAGAGAGAGAGAGATCAATGGAGCAGATTAGGTACACAACCTATAGGATCAAATACATACTATTGGATTAGCCAAAAGACTACAGTTATCAAAAGAAGGGTTCACTATTTGACAGACGCTTCAAGGAAAACTAGACAGAAGTTTGGCAGAAATTAGGTTTAGACCAACACCTTATACCATACATCAATAAAAGCTCCAAATGGATGTTTGATAAAGTCACATCATAAACAAATCAGAAAAGCTAGGATGAAATTACCTTTCATATCCTTATCTAGGGAAAGACTTCATCATTACAAGTGACAGAAAGACAGATAAAGTGGGTAATTTTCATGATATAAAATTTAAGATTTTGCTGACTCTGCTTAATTAAATCTACTAAATCTACTAAATCTACCAAAATAAAAATATCATCTATTGAACCTACTGAAATAAAAAATTGGAAGGGAACAGAATAAAAAAAAGCTTTGTAACAAGTTTCTCTGCTAAAGATTGTATATTTATGATAGATTTATCTTAATTTCTTGATCTCAATTTATAAGACTAAGAGTCATTCCCAATAGATAAATTGTCAATGAACATGTACTAACAATTTTCAAAGGAAGCAATCCAAGCTATCAACAACCACATGAAACAATGCTCTAAATACTTGATAATTAGAGAAATTCAGATTAAAGGAACTTTAAGTTTTTTTTCACACATATTAGCCTGGCAAAGATGACAAGAAAAGAAAATCATAGATGCTTGAAAGAGTATGGGAAAACAGGTATCCTAGTGTACTATTGGTGTATCTGTGAATTGTTCCAACCATTCCAGAAAGCAATTTGGAACCATGCCCAGAATATTATCAAACTATGTATACCTTTTGACCCAAGTAAATCACTCCTAGGTCTATACCCCCAAAAGAAATAAAGAAGCAAAAGATCTAGATATACAAAAAATATTAATAGCAGCACTTTTCATGGTGGTATGTCTTCTTATTGAGGAATGGTTAAAGAAATTGTGACATATTAATGTAATGAAATATTACTGTGTCATAAGAAATGTCAAAATGGGCCATTTCATATATAATTGGTGGGGATAGCTAGGTGGAGCAGTGAATAGAGTGCCGGCCGTGGAGTCAGGAGGACCTGAGTTCAAATCCAGCCTCAGACACTTAACACTTAGTACCTGTATGACCTTGGGCAAGTCACTTAACCCTGCCATTACCCTTCCTTCCCCCTCCAAAAAAAAAAGAATCAGATGTAATTGGGAAGATCTCTATGAATTGACACAGATTGAACTAAACAAATATAAGACAATTTATACAAAGATAACATCAAACATCACAGACACCTTTAAAAGATTTTAGAATTGTGATCAACACAATCATAAGCCACAAGACTAAAAGAATGGAGATGAAATATGCTACTAATCTCCTGATAGAGAAGTGATAAATTTCAAACGCAGAAAGAGACATACATTTTCAGATATGGCTAATGTGGGAATTTGTTTTCAGACCATGCAGCTATGTATTGAAGGCTTTATTTTGGAGTAATTTGTTACAAAAAAAAAATTGTTCAATTACTAGAAGTAGGGGTAGTGGGACAGATTACTTTTTTTAAAGAAGCTTATTAATTGAAAAAAAAACAAAAATAATAAACTATTTTTAAAAGGTTTTGAACCTAAGTAACTAGAGGGATATCAGTTCCCTCAATAGGAAAAGAGGAAAGTTTGGATATGGGGCTATTCCATTTTGAACCTATTGAATTTGATAAATTAATGGAATCTAGATCTATGCGTCCAGCAGACAGCTTGTCATATATGATTAGTTTTCATAGAAAGATTAAGCTTGCACATATAGATTTGTGTAGAGATAATCACTGAGCACATGAAAGCAGATTTGATCACAGAGAGCGTAGAAGAAGGACAGGACAAACCCTTGGTAGACACCTACAATACTATGTTAGGCAAGCAAAGGAAACTGGTAAGGAACCATCAGATAGTAGGAGAACCAGGAGAGAACAGCACCAAAAAAGTCAAGAGTGGAAAGAGAAATGAGAAAGGTGGAATAACCAACAGTGTCAAAAGCTGCAGAGGCCAAATAAGCCAAGAACAGTCAAGGCCATTAGATTTAGCAATTAAAACATCAATGATAAACTTTGAGAAAGTGGTTTCAACTGAATGATAAGATAAGTCAGCTAAGAGCTACTATGTGTGTGTGTGTGTGTACATATATATATATATATATATATGTGTATATATAACTTAGTTCTTCACAACAATGAGTTCCCTTTACATGTTTTAATTTTGAAAAAAATGCAGTATGAAATCAGTGGAGCAGTTAGGTGGCTCAATGGGTAGAAATCCAGGCCTGAAGTCAGGAAGACCTGAGTTCAAATCCAGCCTTAGACACTTACTAGCTGTGTAACACTGGGGAAGTCATTTAACTCTGCCTTAGTTCCTCATCTATAAAATGAGCACTGAAGGAAATGGCAAACCACTCCAGTATCTTTGCCAAGAAAAGCCCAAATGGGGTCACAGAGAGTCGGACATGACTGAAAAGACTGAACAACAAAAATAATAGCAGTATTAAATCAAAAGAGGTCAGGACTTTTAAATGTCCTATAAATACATTCTAAAAAGTGTTTCAGAGGGAATATACACAGAGAGACTGATGGCTCTCTTCTAACCTACTTTTTCTTTGAGAATTTCAGAGGTCTTGACAAAATTTTAGACTAAACATTAGTATTCGTATGCAAGGACCTCTGAAGATATAAAACAGATAGAATATTAGAAATTTAATAATGGAATAAGTTTTGCCTTACCCTCCTTCCAAAAAAGGAAGAAAGTCATGCACTCCTATAAAGAGTGAGATTCTGAAAATGGTTGTAACAGGAGATACTCTGGCAAATAAATTCACTACTATAAGGCTAATAGACATATATGTATACGTATGTGTGTGTAAAATGTGTAATTATACATGCTTAGTGACCATTTTTAAAATAAACTTTTTTAAAAAGGGACACTGATTTACCACTATACTCTATACTATAAAGTAATTTGAAGAACTGATTTTTCTCATACACTAATTATAAGCTAACTCTGGAGTCAGAAGACTTGGGAGAGAGGGGGATCTAAGCTCACTTCTACTGTTTATGATTTATACGACCTCAGATAAATCACTTAACTTTCCTGGGCCTTTGTGTCCTTATCTGTAAAATAAAGAGGCTGAACTAATTGGCCTCTGAGGCCCATTCTATTTATGACCTTCAGCCTATTTTAAAAATACTTAGTTTTTAGCCAGTGCTATAATTCCCTTTCTGTTTCTTCTCTGTACGCTTAACAATCTCTTTATCTTTCTCCTGCCCTGTCAATGTAAACATCATCCAAATTCATGTCTTTGACCTTTTTTTTTCTTTCTCTACATGTTTCCTCTTGTAAATCTCAGTTTCAACTGTCACTTCCAAGTAAATGGTCTATTTCTATCTCTGTCTCTATTTTTATTACCACTTCACATGGTCATTGGGAGGAAGTAATTTTGTAAGCCTTGAGATGCTATAAGAATTGTCATTATTCAGAGATTGCCATGCTAAAGAATTGATCACTAAGCTAGATGAATTTGAATGACAGGCATCCAATCTATTTATAAAGCCCATAGTTAAAGCCTTTCCAGCTTAGTAGAATAAGTTTTACTCTCCTGGGATAGGCTTCAGAAGTGAAGGTTACCTCCATGGTATGATGAGGCATTAGAATAGGTGGGATGTTGTAGAGAAAAGCTCAAACCCATGATTTTAGGATTTAAAGTCCTACGTTTTACTGACATACATGGCTGGAAAGGGAGGTGGGATGGTCATGAGGTAGACTTAAGAGATATCAAATGGACAGAGTTATTATTATTCTGATAGCTAAGAAATATTAAAAAATCAAGAAGGCCTTCAATATGCTGGATGGATTCTCTATGGGGGGAAGTAGACAAGAACTACAAAGGATGAGAAGGCTAAGATGGCTTATCAGCAGAGGAATATTCAGAGCACCACCAAAGTGTTAAACTATAATTAGCCATTCAGAAAGAGGCTATTGAACTCAGGCCATATGTATGGCAATGATCTAGGTTCCATGGGCCAGGTAGGTGGTATAGTGGATAAAGTACTAGGCCTCAAGTCAAGAAGATTCATCTTCCTGAGTTCAAATCTGGTCTTTGACACTTTCTAGCTGTGGCCTTGGACAAGTCACTTAACCTTGTTTGTCTTAGTTTCTTCTTCTACAAAATGAGCTGGAGAAGGAAATAACAAACCACTCCAGTAGCTCTACCAAGAAAACCCCAAATGGGGTTATAAAGAGTTGGACACAACTGCTATGACTCAACAGCAATGGCAAAAGGCTATGTGGGAATTCAAAATACATGAAATAATAATGACAAATATGATAGCATTTATAGAGAATTTTTTAAAGGTTTACAAAGCACTTTACAGGTAATCTAATTTTAATCCTCACAACAAGATTCAAACTCAGGTCTTCTTGGTTTCAAGTTCAGTGCTATCAAACTACTTTAATTCATTTGGGGGTAGGTGAGGAACAGACATTTGAAAAGCTTGAGTACAAGAATAAGTGAATAAAAGGTACTACCAAATATACTCAAGGACTGAGGAATTGTGAAATAAAATGACCAGGGAACACTTTTCAGAGATGAATCTATGTGGGGCCTTGAGTATTAGAGAAAGGCATGGGTGGGGAATCTGTGGCCCTCAAGTATGGCCCTCTGACATACTCTAAATGTCACCAAGTCTAAAGGGCCAGACTTGAGGACCTAGAGGGCCAGATGCGGCTCTGAGGCTGCAGGTTCCCCACCCCTGTACCAAGGTGTCACAATTTTAGCTCAAATAGCATAAGGAGCTACTGAAAGTTCTTGATTAGGAGGCTAAGATGTTGGACATAGAACTTTCAAAAGCTAGGATCTGGGTGAATTGGAGAGAGGACAAGACTAGAAAAATGGAAATAACCCAAAAGATGTTATATATTGAAGAAGTATGAGGTTGTGATGCTCCATAGTACAATAACAGTGACTATGGAAACAGAAGGCCTGAATCCAAGGGATATTTGAAGGGAAAGATTTATGCAGTGGTTCTCAACCTTCCTACTGCCACAACCCTTTAATACAGTTCTTCATGTTGCAGTGACCCCCAACCATAAAATTATTTTCATTGCTACTTCATAACTGTAATTTTGCTGCTATTATGAGTCATAAATATCTGATATGCAGGGTGTATTTTCATTGTTACAAAATGAATATAACCCACAGGTTGAGAACCGCTGATACAGGATATGTTGCCTGAATATGTGAGAACTATTGCTCCATGAAGCAGCATCGTTGGCACTATTATATGCAGAAGGCCTACTGGGTTAAAAAGGTTAGCATGAAAGGTTGAAGCCATTCCCTAACATGAAGTGATTATGAATTTCAATTATATTGACCATATATATTCTCCTTTATCAGAGATGATAAAAATTATCAGCATTTTTATTAGTTCTCATAATCAGTCTTCACCTCTACCTGTTTCAAATAGGATGGAAGTAGAAGAGACAGCACTAGGAAGGAAATAAATACATGAGCATATGGGTTTTGGTCTGCTGCCATCTTTGACAACATTCATTCATCTTTGATATACTTGTACTAGCTAGTGGCTCATACAGAATTACAAAACAACCAGTGGCAAAGCTTTATGAAACTAGACATTCAAAATATCTTCTTTCCTTTTACCATTCCTGAATGGCCAGAGTGAAAGAGCCTGATCTCTTCCATGTGTGCAAATGTAAGGTTTGTGATCTGTGAGTGATTTCTTTTAAGTCTGGGGTTTGTGCACATTTTGGTTATAAGAGAAAAGAAGAACCAGAAACTCCCAACACCCCCAGCTCATTGGCAGCATTTCTCTATAGGTTTGGAAGTGCATTGGGAAAGCTAATGATCCTGAATATCCAGTCTAGGGGAGGTGGAAAGGAGACAAATACAAAGGGAAGTCTAGGCTGGTTATCCCTTCAACTCAGCCAATGGCAAGGAGGCACCTGCTCCTTTAAGCAAGTCATTTTCCTGTCCTATAAAGGATAAAGTAAATAACAGTGGTTTTCCCCCACTTTAAGGCAAAACAAAATTTAGGATTAGCAAGTAGGCATTCAAGGAAATAAATATTTTTCTTTTTTTTCTCCGCTAAATCATGTGTGTAGGCAACTTAAAATATGCTAATAGTAAGAATTCTGAATAAGAAAACTATACATCTGCATCAGCTGAGGTTTCCACACTAGTGACTCCTGGACCCCTTCTGGACAAAGTATTTTGGTGTATGTGTGTGTATGTGTGTGTGTGTGTGTGTGTGTGTGTGTGTATGTGTGCGCGCGTGTGTGAAAAATATAAGGACTGGACAATAGGGACATCCCAGATTTGGAAACTCCATCAAACATAGCACCTGTTCTACAATTACTAGTCTTAGAGACTTGAACTTCCAGGTTAAATGACTTGCCCAGGTCATACTGTAAGTACATGAACGCAAGACTTTAAGACTCTATGGCTAGCCAAGTCCCCTACACTAGTGTATATAAAATTCAATTTTAATTACATGGAAGATATTGAGTATGATAAAATCATAAATAATATACCCAAAGCTAAAAAAGACAATGTGTTACACTGCCCACCTCCGTTCCCTCAAATCAATAAATAAATTTGGAAACAATATACAGAAAGAATAAGTTTCACCAAAGGAATAAAACACAAACATTAGATCTCTCTACTATTACTGTTTTTTTTGCTTTTTTGGAGGACAGTTGGGGTTAAGTACTATTACTGTTTTTAAGATTGGTGCATCAGTTCCACTTTGCTAAGAATCTTAGAGAATAGGTTGTGAATTCAATTCCAGAATGGCCAGGGCTTCATTCAGTGCCAAAGAAGCCAAAGAACATGCCAGCCAATTAGATTCCTAAAGAAATTCTAAAGCCTAACATTATTATTCCTTGAGGTATACTTTCTAGATATTTATTTTAGATGTTTTTTTTTTTTTGCTTTTTTGGAGGGCAGTTGGGGTTAAGTGACTTGCCCAAGGTCACACGGCTAGTTTTTTGTGTTAAGTGTCTGAGGCCAGATTTGAACTCAGGTACTCCTGACTCCAGGGCCAGTGCTCTATTCACTGCGCCACCTAGCCGCCCCTATTTCAGATGTTTGCTCTTTGTTTTTATTGGTTTAGGGTGAAGGAAGAGAAAGGGCTTCTTTTTATTGTAGAATCTAGAAATAAATATTGATTTTTAAAACATCATGTTTGGGAGTGACTTACTTCTGAGAGTTTGTAAAAGAGAAAACATTCCTGATAACTTTGTTTCATTGTCAGAATAGAGGAAAGAACTAAAAGTCTACCAGCAGCTAGAGCTAGACTGTGATGAAAGGTTAAAAAATACATAGCAAAGCTAAAGAAACAAAGTTTAAAACTGCAGATAAAGGTAAGAAACTTTGCATGTTTCACCTTTTTTTCAAAATTATGACTCATTTTAGTAACAAAAATGTTTTCTGAGCTAAGTTTGAACTGCTGGAGCAGATCGGACACCCACAAACTCAGTCAGTAACAGCTTCGGGCTCCTATGAGATAAAAGGAAAAATAAACTTGGGTATGAAAGAAAGAAAAAAAAAATCCCTAATGAGACTAGCTTATAAACGGAAGTAAAACCAAAACTCCCCTGAAATCCCCCAATCAGCAATCCTTGTAAATTAATAATTCATCCCTTTCCTCAGCTTTTTTGGCGGCCTCTTGTTAGATAAGAACGATTGCCTCGATTTCCATTTTTAAAAGCAGGCTGATTTCATCTGCTGCCCCCTTCAGTGTCACGAAATGCACATCCAAATGCATATCCAAATGCTTGACCTTTCAAAGTCGTCTGAACAAATGCGGTGCTTTCTGACTACTCCACACGTGCACGCTGTTTGGTGGGGTCATGTATTTGTAAATTGTGCATTTCTGCAGGTGTGCAGTGGCAAGCATGCGCTGCTACATGCTACTGAAATGTGCCTAGATGTGTGAATATATTCTGCCTCTTTTGGCAGGGTTGGGATGGTGCGGTGTATGAGTGAATGAGTGTAATGGGTATAGAACACTGGCTGGGATTATAACATGTGACTACGTGTGGGTGGTGTGGTGTGTCAGGTTGTATGATCCGTACATGTGAATGAGGGCATCGGAGAACTGTGATGTGCGTAGGGGTGAAGGAAGGGTGATTCTGGGAGCAGTCCCCCCGCCCTCCTTAGTTATTTAGAAGAGGCTCTGCCACTGGCTCTTTGAATAGAGTAATAGTCTTTTTAAAAACTGACAGTAAGAAAACCTCTTAGAAACATCTCTTCGAAATCTAACAGCCAAAAATCCTCTGTCCTCAGAGGGAGAACTGAGTCTTAAAACATGCCTAAAAAGCTAATTCCAAATGAGGTAGTTTCCCCGCTACTTCCCCTGAGTCCTGACATTTTTTTTTTCCGCTCATGCTCTACCTAAAGAGGCAGACTGCGGGGGCAAGCTCTGGTCCCAGTGAGTGGGAACCGTAAGGGAGATGGGGACGTGGGAGAAGAAGCATGAAAGGGGAAGGAAATCAGCGGGATTTGCTCTGGGCAGAAAGCTTAGCAGCAGCCCTTGAGCGGGGTTTGTGCTAGAAAAGGCGCCGGTCCTCCTTCCCCCGCCACCTCCCCCTCCCCCTTCCCAGTTATTGCTCCACGCCTTTGCGCGCTGCCCGGAGTCGCCGCGGCGGGCAGAGAGCCCCAGCGCCAGTGTGAGTGGCAGAATGGAAGCAGTCGCTCCACCAGCAGGAGCGCGAGCAGGAGGAGAAGGAGCAGCAGCAGTAGCAAC
>CM053593.1:293922398-293984801 GCA_028646575.1 Pseudocheirus occidentalis
AGACCCAGGCACAGGTAACTTGGAACAAGTCCCTGAGTGAGCAGCCTGAGTGCGCGAGCTGTGTGTGGTGAGTGTGTGTTTGGAAGAGAGTGTGTTTAACAGCCTGTGGGTGAGGTTCTTGCAGGAGTAGCAGGGAACTCGATGCATCGCTCAGGGACTGTCAGTCGGTGCAAAGGAACTGAAGCACTAACTGCAAAGAAGCTGGAAAAGCAAAAGATTGAAAGTGTGGAAAAGAGAAATGTATGAAGATGTTGGGAAGGACTCCTTGCGATCCCTTTTGCAAGTTGCACAGGGAGGAATTTTTCTTTCAGAAAAAAGAAAAAAAGCAAGCAAATTATCTTCAAACACTGGCATAATCTAGCACACCAACTCCTAGGATTTTACCAGATGATTTACTGGATTCAGCGGGTGTCTGCGAGTTAGTTTCCACATAATTGCTGAATGCATTAAGATGTGTTTGGACTTGGATGAATAGAGCATATGGCAGATATAAAAAAAATGTCGGACTTGTTTAGTTGCTGCAGGTAGTTCATTTAAATTTCATTCATTCTTTGTGGAGGTGAAGGATAGCGTCAGCTGACAGGCAGCAGGGAAAAAAAATCCGATTTTAGGGGCAAAAGAAAAAGAGGCTTTTTACGTTTTCAGATTTTTCCTTTTTGATTCCATTCAACCCCTAATGTTGATGTCCCTCCTCCCCCTCTAATCGCTGTTCTTGGGAAAGCTTTTATTTTTAATGCAAACTGCATATACACACACCACACACACATACAAACACACACACTCTGCCGACTGCACTCTGCATACATCACCTGCCTAGCTGTCCAGGGCTCTCACTTCCAAGGATGATGTGTTGAAAACTGTTTAGCCTTTGGCCTGAGACTGGGGAAGGGGCCATAGCATTATAGGCGTGGGGGACTTGTCAGGAACTGTCATTTGCTTCCTTCCTGAAGCTTCCCAGTTTCTGTAACTCTGGGGACCTAGGTATCCTAGACTTTCGGCAGAGGAGAGAATGGACGTTTCCCGAATTATAGTTAAACTCCAGGACAAGCTAATTAATTTGCTGTAGCCTTTTTAAAAGTCTTTCTTGGGGGCGGCGTGCAGCCAGCAGTTAAAAAATAAAAAGAAAGAAAGAGAGAGAGAGAGAGAAAGGAGAGGAAACGCCTCGTGGTTGCTGCTGCTATGGAACAGAGATACTATCCTGAATCCTACGCACCCACCCTCCCCTTCCTGAATGATCCTGGCGGGGGGGGGGGAGGTGTGGGGGTGTAGCTCACACACGTGGACTGCGCTCCCGGCTCCCTTATACTCAGCCTCTCTTCCCCAGCTACTAAAGCCTTCTGCTTCCTGGGGTTGTCACTGCGGATAGACAATTTGTAGAAGCCCGATTGTAGAAGTGTGTAGAAATCTCACGCTGGAGCGGTGCGAAACTTCTCTCCTTTTTCCTTTGGGTTTTATTTTTGGAGGAATGCTTTATTTTTTTCCTTCTTTTTTTCTCTGTCTTTTTTTTTTTTTTAAGGCCGCTGTAGGTATTTCAAAGTTGGAAAGTGAGTGGGTGCAGGAACTCAATCTTGAGACTGGATCCTATCAAGTGTGTTCCCGGGTCAGGGGTGGGGTGAGGAAAGGAGGCAGGGAGGCAGGGAGGCAGGGAGGCAGGGAGGAGAGGATTTGGAGTGACCCTGGGGCGGAGAGAGGCACCCGAAGAGCTGCAACCTGTGCCTCTGCCTCCCAGGCATTTTTCTCCCTGGTACAAGAACCAAGACTGGGAGCCAGAACTGTCCGGGGCAAAAACTGTGGAGAGAAGAAACGGGAGGGAAGGCGAGAGGCAGGGGAGGGAGCGTTGGAGCTCTGAGGGTTTCCGTTCTCTCCTTCCTCCTCCCCCTCCCTCCGCTCCTTCCTATTTTGTTTTATTATAGTTTAAGGTAAACTGAAGTAGCATTTTTTTGCACGCTGTTGAGAGGAGGAAAGGGATAGAGAGGAAAGGAAGGAGGGAGAGAAAGACTATTGGAGCAGGGACAGCTCTGAGGAATGCCCTATTGTGGAGTGAATGAAGTAACTGCGCTGAGGTCTCCTTGACCTCCGCCGAGCTCGCGCGACTCCTGTGGGGTGGCGACACCACCTCAGGTCCTTTGAGGTCCCCCAGGTAGCGGAGCTGGGAGAGAGGGCAAAGGGGAAGGAGAGTCAGCCAGAGGAGGGGAGGGAGGAGCAGGAAGCGGAGACAGCAAAGGAGAGTGGAAAAGAGAAAACTGGCGGGCTGCGAAAGGAAAGGGATTTGGGAACTGGTAATTCATCAGGTCCGCTAAAGGAGTCTGAACCCCATTTCTAGAATCACGGTAGCGGCCACAAGTCACTTCCTCCTGTTCCCCTCCTTTCTACCTCTACCCCCACCCCTCTTTTTTATGGTATGGTTGCACGGTTTGTTTCCTTGACAGAATGTCATATTCATAGTTGTATAGCCTTTTAACCGCACTTCGGGCTAGCAGGTGGAGAAACTTGTGCCTTAACCCTTTCAGGCGGCCTTTGAAAGTTCTCTCTGCCTGCCAGTTGGTTCTGAGATCTTGTCAAGTAGATAAGGGGGGGGGGGGGAAGAGTTATTTCAGGTTCTTAGTAGAAATTAATCATGCTCCAGATGCATGCTCCAGAGCATCTTTCAGAGCTAGGAGATGACTGCAAGTTGTCAAGTTAGTACAGCCTTTCCTCTTAAACTGTTCCTCTCTTTTAGGGCTACTGTCTTTCTGAGGAAGCTGATTCTAAGGGCAGCCAAGGCTCCGAGCTCAGGAATCATCTAGCCCAATCGGCCCATATCACAGATGGGGAAACAAAAACCCAAAAAGGCAAAGTGATTTACCCAAATTCACACACCTAATGGGGATTTGAACTCTGATCTTCCCTTTAAAAAAAAAATCCAACATCCTTTCCACTTCATCATGCTGCCTCTCAAGGGTTTTACAAGGTTTATCTTTAGAGAGCCCAACCAAGCAGAGGAATTTCTTTAGTTTCCTCCCCAGTCTCATACCAACTTGGTTTTCATAGCCATTTCTAATTCTAATTTGTTACAGGTGAAGTCAGTACACAGAATTGTGGAATATTAGAATTCGATGGGACCTTAGAGATTATTTAGGGAAAAAAAACACAATTTTACAGATTAGGAAACCAAGGCATTAAGTGCTAAAAATGACTTGTCTAAGGCCACATAACCTTTCAGTGGCAGAACAACTCAGGTGTTAATCCATTGTTCTTTTCACAGCACCCTTCTTTCTCTCCTCATGGGTGCCCCCACTGGGCAGCTTAGGGTGTATTTACTTATTATCTGGGTGCTTTTTTATTCCTTTTTATTCCCCCCAGTGCTTTATACCTAAGGGTATTTATGCACATTTCTTAGCTTGGCAAGCAGGGCCTTGAGCTCTGAAGACTGAGTTCTTAGGTCCAAACAAATTGGAAAGGAAACTTAAGAAATGAAGTTGCTTAGATTGGTAATGCTTTCAAATTACCTTGGTCATTTTAATTATGCATGAATTTTGCTGCAAGTACTGAGTAGGAATGGTGAGTGATAGCAAAGAATTAAAGTTTGAGGTCATGGTATTGAACTGATGTTGAACTTTAGTTTTCATAGAGTCATAGATTTAGAGCTGGAAGGGACCTGAGAAGTTCTTTAGGCACTCCCCCTACCCAATTTTACAGATGAGGAATTTGAAGCCCACAGAGATTAAGAGACTGCCCAAGGTAACACTCTATGTAATAGAGCTAGAATTTAGGTCCTGTGACTTCAAGTTTATTGCTTTGTTTAGGATCCCACCAAGAATTTAACTAATTGGTTGTTTTTTTTGTTTAGTGTACATAAATTGTTCTGTTTTATATGAAAGGAATACAATTATAGTCAACATTTATTAAGTTCCAACATTGTACTAGGAACAGCATTAGGAGTCTGGTCAAACATATTTCAGCAGGTATTTTTTCTTCTTCCTAAGTTTGTTTTGTGGTAACATTTAAAGTTGTCATATGTTTCTTGTCCGATACTTTGAATGCTGATCTTGAGTTTTTGCTTGAAAAAGGGAAAATGAGAACCTCAAATTCATATTTCCCTCCCTGGCAAAAACTCTATTAGGTTGAATTATTGTGGCAGTATTCATTCATATTTTTGTTTAACAACAACATTTGTGCTGATACAAAGTCCCATTTCTGTAACTTGCTTTATAGTAACAACTTTTACTAGTTCTTGTCTGGAATATTTTTCTCTTTCCCAGTACCATAAATGCTATCACTTTAGGGAGGTATGTGAAATAGTGTGGTTTTTCTTACTCCTTAAAGTTGTAAAGCAAAAATATTAGCTAGAAAAGCCTAAAAGTATTCTATAATTACAAAAATAGAAAGAGAATCAATGTGGTATAGTGAAAAGACCAAGAGTTGAGTCAATAATTCAGTTGCATTTGAATCTTGACTTTAAAATTTATTTGCTGTGTCACCATAGGCAAGTCACTTCACCTCTCTCTAAGCCTTGGTTTCACAGTTAGTACAATGGCTATATAATCATACATTAGCTAATGTATTATTATACATTAATATAACCACCTCACAGGGTTGTTGTGAGCAAAGTGCTTTATATAAAAGTCAGCTATTACTACAATCATTTGAGCACATAAATAGACATTAAGTATAGTGCACTTCAAAAGAAATAAGAAATTTTTAATTTTGGTTAACTAGATAAGTTAAGAACTCTTTTGAAAGCAGTTATAGGTTCCTTTTAAACTTAAAGGTTGCCTCTGGCAGAATCCCTTAGTCATGAATTAGGTGAGTTATAAGGTAGCTAAAGCACAATTTGAGGTAGTAATTGGTTAGAAGTAGAAAAGTATAAGTAGATTCTAAGCTCTAAGTAGTTTGGTAAATCACTTGGTTACTCTAGAAACAATGTACTGTAACTTTCCTCACAGTCTGACTTTTCTGACCAGCAGATCTGATCAGATTTGGTTTTCATGTTTATTTACAAAGCAGGTTGCTTGTTGGCTTATGTTTTCCTTAGCTTTGAAAATTCTATCCACTCAGATGTTCCATCTAATTTTCCAGATCTAAAGGTATGACTGTAATTATATTACTGAAAAGTATTACTACTTGAACCATCCCTCCCTCCTTTTAATAAGATGTAATAAATCTCCATTGGATCATTAGAGATCTCCATTTGGATCTCCATTGGAATAAAATAATGCATTTGTTTATTGTATTTGAGAAAATATTCTTTAAGAGATGTGCCATATAGGGTAAGGGGGTTGAATGTGCACTTATATAAAGGACATGGGCTCTTGTTCTCTTTATTGTCCCAAGGACTATTTTAAATTTAAACTTCCATTGGTTGAAAGGTTGCCAAATGGGTAATTTGTCACTGATCTAATAGAAACAACAGGTCTCAACATGTAAGGTAATAGGAAAGGTGCCAGTTCTTTGCCTGTATCTGTGGATACCCCAAACAGCAGAACTAGTTAACAATACTTGAACAACAGAATGCAGAACAAAATCTTGTTGTGCAAGTTTTCGAAGTTTTATCTTTATAAACTTTGAAAAGATTGTTGAGAAGTTTGTGTGTTTTGCAATTCAATAATTTAATTCCTCTTGTTCCATCTTCTATCTGCTCACATATATTTCTATAGCATATACAGTAGTGATGAGGATGAAGAAGATATTGAGATGTATGACCATGACTATGATGGACTACTTCCCAAGACTGGGAAACGTCACTTAGGAAAAACAAGGTGGACTCGAGAGGAGGTAACTGTTGGTTCACTTTATTACCTGATGAAAACCTAGACTTTATCGAACCATTAGAAAACAGGTGCTTAAATGACTCCAGAAAAAGAGATAGATAACCTCTTGCCATAATGTCAGGCAACCATTCAAAACCCTTAGTAATGCAAAAATCTCTGAGAAATATGTTAACATTTATACCTCTTAAAATCCAATAACTGGGAAATAGACACTGTTGCTTCTGTGTATATTCAAATGAGTTTATTGGAAGCTTGATTTCTCTATTAGTAAAAATAGTATTTAAATTGGTCAGGTTTGGTTTTGTTGGATAAGAAGTTACAAATTTTATTACATGAAGCACTCTGGTTTCACTGCAGTATAGAATGTAGTAACTTCTGTAAATCGTTTTCATTTTGCGTTATTTAACCTTATAACTCATATTTGTAAACTCACATTTGTATGTACACAAGGACTCCAGGATATAGATAGCTATGCTGTACAATTGGGAAGTTGGGGGTGGGGGGAAGACTCAGAACATTCATCTCCTTTACCTATTATGTACTTGCATTTGGTTACTTCTAAGAAACAATCTGTTATGTTATGTTACACTTGCAAAAGTATAAAGGCTATCATATTGTTAGAGGTACAGATTTAGAAAGTGTTGACTACCAAAGCCCTGCATATTTGTAGGACAGATTGACTAGTACTGTGATAGTTACCATCTTTTAGTACTAGTAACTGTTTCAGTAGGTGTATTAATCTCCTATTGCATCCAATACTTATATCACAAGAGTATAATAAAGTTTAAGAAACACAAAATCTTCCATTCCTTAGATGACAGAGATCCAATTGAGTAATTAAGTATTTTTGCTTTTTTCTCCTCCTCCCCATTCAATGAGCATTTGTAAAAGTACCTGCTATGCTCAAGGTATTCTGCTAGGCAGAGATGAAAAACAACAGTGTCTGCCTTCAAAATACTTATAATTTAATAATGTGAGATATTATCTATGGTCATAGGAAAAGTTACAACTAAATTCACTGTTGAATATAATTTTGTTTTGAATTCTGGAAGATTTGTTACATTTGAGGAGTCTGAGAGATTTAAAAATAATTTTTATTATTGGTTTTTTTCTTTTTTCTACCTTAACTTAATTATAGCTATACAACTCCTTGTCTGATGACCATTATTTCTTTTGATTATCTCAGGATGAAAAGCTAAAGAAGCTAGTGGAACAGAATGGAACAGATGATTGGAAAATTATTGCCAATTTTCTGCCTGTGAGTAATGAATTGCTTATACTCTCTAAAATCAAAGCAAGATATTTTGATAGGCTATATCACATTCTAATGTGTTCAGTCACATGATAGATAACAATTTGAGAGAAACGCTTTGATCCATAACTCATTTTTGGTATGGGTGTAACATAATATGAGATTTTACTGTTAGCTTTCCGAAGGGGACGATTTTGAACAATTTTCTTATGTCATATTATAGTTAAGCTGCCATCAAGATTATAAGAATATTTTACTTAAATGTATCATTCACTTAAACAATGAATATTTGTCAAGTATCTACTAACATGTAAGAAACTTAAAGTGCTTGGGATACAAATGCAAAAATAAAACAGATTTTGTCCTTGAGGAGAGTAAGGGTGGTATAGCCAAATAAGTGAATAAAAAACATAGATAGTAATTTCAAGAGGTACAAAGCACTGACATCTAGGGGTAGGGGATCAAGAATTAAGTAAAACCTTAGTTATTTGGGAGGTGAATCTTGAACTATGCTTGGAAGGAAGTTCCTTGGCTCTAGAAAATGCCCTTAGGAGAAATGAGTGGAAATAATAGTTAGACAGAGTTAAGCTTGATGGAAGGAAGACACATCTTAATAACATGCATTGTCACAAAATGGAATGGGGCTTCCCCTGGAGGTAAGGCATACTTCCTCTTTGGAGGTTTTTAAGCAGAGCCTGGGTGACTTCTTGTCATCTTTATTTAATTTGAGGGGATTGTGAAATGACATTGGTGATTTGTTGCTTAGTAGATGATTAATTTAACAATGCAGTTCAAATCTCTCAGTTCAGAAGAGAAATTAATTTTAGTTAATTGTAATGACTGTGCACAAATCGTGACATTTCTTTTGTTTTCTTTGACATCTAGTTAGTCATTGCAGGTGTCTCATTACTGATATAACTACTACTTATTTAATGTCCAATTATCATATTGATCAGCTTACAGAGGGGGATTTCCTGTGCCATAAAAGGATTCTTAATAATTTAATAACTATGGATCTGAATTTTAAACTTACTTTTAATTTTCCCTGTTTATTCTTTAGTTGTTTTCTATAGTTAATAAGAAAGAGAAAGAATTCTAGTGATGTAATTATGCCTTGAAGTGCTATTGATTTTTCATCTGATATAATTATAAATAAAATTGAATATAGAGGTAAGTCTTCAGGTACTTTCAAAGTAATATTAAGATTACAGTTTATCTTTATTTCCTTTTATCTAGAATCGGACAGATGTGCAGTGCCAGCATCGATGGCAAAAAGTACTAAATCCTGAGCTAATCAAGGGACCTTGGACAAAAGAAGAAGATCAGCGAGTAAGTACATCCTTTTCTTTTGTTTGAATTGTTATATAGAACATTTTTTCAGTACATTGCTGTAAGTTATAGAACTTGAAATAAAATGAGCCAGTAGAAAACATAGGACACTTTGCCTACATTTCCAGTCAACAAAACAGTTTTATAGAAATTTCGCTGAAAATATTTCAACACTGCAGAATGATTACCCTGATTTATTTTATAGTACTAACACATCAGGTGATTTTTGTATGTTTATCTGAAGGTAATAGAACTTGTACAGAAATATGGTCCGAAACGTTGGTCTGTTATTGCCAAGCATTTGAAGGGAAGAATTGGAAAACAATGTAGGGAGAGGTGGCACAACCATTTAAATCCAGAAGTTAAGAAAACCTCCTGGACCGAAGAGGAAGACAGAATAATATACCAGGCACACAAGAGACTGGGGAACAGATGGGCAGAGATCGCAAAACTACTGCCGGGACGGTAACGTCATCAGATTTATTTATTAAATGGGAAAGGAAAAGGAATGAGTGTTGAGCATTCTGTTTTAAAGATTGAAGTATGGCTTAATTACATAGTGTCAGTCACCAACGTTAAAAGCATAAACTTCTTTACCTGGAAGGAAACCTAAGAGGTCATCTAGTACCACATCCTCTTTTTACAGATGAGGAAAACTGAGACTCAGACATATTAAGTGACTTTCCCAAGATTACACAACTAGTTATGGGTACAGTCAAGATTTGAACCCAGGTATCCTGAATACAAGCCTAGAACTTTCACCTTAAAATACTTCCAAGGTATTTTCTTTTAGCTACAGTAGCATTTCTATGAATTATTGCTTTGCTTCTAAATAAATAATGTTATTCAAGTAACAAAATAAAATATAAAAGAACTAAATAAAGCAAAACAACTCTACACTAGGGCAGAAGCATATTTTACCCCCCAAAAAAGGCTTTATAACAAATCTATTACTTGAAACATAACATTTCTACCACACATTAAAATAACTGTGAAGATGGAAGACTTATGAGCATACAGCACACTGAAATTTCTTCCAAAGCTCCAATTTATATAGCACTCTATGGTGTATAAAGATATTTCCTTATAACTATCTTGTAAAGTATTTAGGTAGAAATGATCATTTTACAGATAGGGAAATTGAATTTCACAGAGCTTCACAGATGTTGTACAGAACTTCATCCCAGGCTTTCTGACTCCCAAGTTCATTACTTTTTCCACTATCCCACACTATTCATGGCACTCTCTATTTATTCCTGGCTCTCTGTACTGGGCTATTTCAGATACACTTAACAGAAACAACAGAGTAAGAGGACTGGTGGTGTATATCCCCTAACCATGTATATCCCCTAACAATGCAATAGAATTGTTTCTCATCATTGTACCTGCCAGCTTCCTGAGATGCAAAAAACTAGAAGTGGTCCTTAGAGAAGGGAAAAGTCATAGAAAAGCCTAATCACCTCTAAAGTTTCATTTCACCTCTAACATTCTTTGAGTCTAATGAGAAATTGTGTCACTCTGATGACTTGATGTGGCACTGCTTTACTGATAGATGTAGACTTGACCAACTTAGAAGATCCAGGAGGTATAGGGGAAAGGTGAACCCTGGACCTGAACAGGGTAGGTAGGTAGGCTTTGTTACTGGTTATCATAAATGAAGGGACAATTGAGCTCCTTCTCTCTTCAAAATATCTTCCTTCCCCCTCACCAAGATTAATACAAAGGAGGACTTCTGACTATTGGCTATATTCAGAAGCTATGATTGCCTGAAAATTATGAAATATCAATGATATGTTATATAGTGAAACAGAGTCTGTCTTCCTTTAGAACTTCTAATCCAATTAAAAAACTAGTATTTTTTCTTTTAAAAAGATACATTTTGCAAGTCTTGTCTCCAGGGCTATTGGGTAGCTGAGGTTGATAAGGAATCCTCAGTAATCACCATCAACAAATATTTACTGAGGGTCTGTTATGTGTAAAGGTGTTGAATGTTAGAAACTGGAATTCAAGTGATTAATTCTCTACTATGGCAGAAACTTTCAGAATAATGCCATTTAATACCAATGGGAACACAAATTTATTTGATAAAATTGTTCCTTTCTTGAGAAGATAAAATAACTAATGATTTGTTGAAAGTAATTAGTGGAAGATGACATCTTAAAAATATGGATATTCAGGTGGTAGGAAGTAAAAAGGATTTCATCTTTGTTATAAAATTAAGAATGAACCAGAAGGAATGCTTTCTGCAGTTTTCTGTCAATTGGCTTTAATCTGAATATAAACTTTTGCTTGTAAAAATTTGTATATGCATATATTTCTGTGCAGAACTGATAATGCTATCAAGAACCACTGGAATTCTACAATGCGCCGAAAGGTTGAACAAGAAGGTTATCTTCAGGAGTCTCCCAAGACCAACCAACCAACAGTAACCACAAGTTTTCAGAAGAACAATCATGTAATGGGTTTTGCCCACACGCCACCTTCTGCACAGCTCCCATCAACTGCCCAGGCCCCAGTTAGCAACGACTACTCCTATTATCATATCTCTGAAACACAAAATGTAAGCATTGGGGAAAGCTAGCTTTTAAGAGCAATAATCATTTTACCTTCAATAAATACTATTGTATTTGTATAATATTATTTATTTTAAAACATTTATTGAGTTATTTTATTTTCATATAAAATTCATTTCTTTCCTTTCCCTTATTCCCTAGCAATGTACCTTACTTTTTAAAAGCATTTGCATGTAGGTTGTCTCCTTTGATTTTCATAAGAATCTTTTGAATTAGGTAGGGGAAATAATATTATCATCCTTATTTTTAAAAATGTGAGACAAAGAAATTAAATACTTTGCCCATTGTCATACAGTTAACCATGAAAGGAGCTGCATAGAACCCCTGCCTGCAGACTTATGTTCTAATCATCTCACCACACTAAACTTTCTGTTAATTCTCTTATTTAACATAAAATACACTAATAAAGAAAATCAATGATGAATTAACATAACCTTTTCTTAAGGGATTCTCACATGACTTTTTGAAATTTCACTAAGAAAGAAAAGTCTATTTTTAGATATTCTTTGTTAATGATAGGACAGTAATGTCTGAAACCTTCCAATTTTTTTCTCTCTCTAGGATTTATGGAGCTCCCTCCCCTTTGATGAATATTGATTTTTAGGGAAATAAGTCACTGATAATGGGTAGAAAAAGAAACATTGAAGACAAACAATTGAGGTGACAATCTTAAATATAAAAGTAACACATTTTTTGACTTGAAAATTACCAGAGCCTCATCAGTAGAGCCTTTAAAGGCATATGAAAATCATCTGCAAAAAAATCTTTCCTTTCCTGACTTATTAGATAAATATGATACAGACCCAACAGAAAGATCATTTTTAATAAAGAATACTCTAATGAAAAACCTCACATTTTCAGTTAACTTTCTACTATTCTAATGATTAAAATGAAGACAATTTTACTTATCAGTTTTTTGATCCTATAATCTTTTTATCAGACTGTTTTTTCTCTTTTGCAATGTTTCTTTTTTTTCCAGGAAATTATCCATTATAATCTTTTAAATTGTTAAGTAAACTTTCCTTATTTGGGGTAATGAGTATTTCATATTTCTTTTGCTGTGAAAATTTGAATAACAAGCTATCTTTGAAAATTCGCTTTAATTTATTTTCAAATTAGATGGGTTTTTGTGTGTGCATTTTATCTGCACAGAGTATACTGTTAGCTTAATATTAGAAAGTAATATAAGCATGCATCACCATGAGTTACTTTTTTATTTAAAAAAAACCCAAACTTTTTTGGTCTAGGTTTCCGGTCAGATTCCATATCCTGTCGCATTGCATGTAAATATTGTCAATGTCCCTCAGCCAGCTGCTGCAGCTATTCAGGTAGATTATTTAAAGATCATTTCAGAAAGGCATTAGTTTAATGTCAAATGTGCCAATTTGAAAATATGAATGTTTTTCTTTGTCTCAGACACCTTTTTTTTTTTTTCCATCCTGTTGAATGATATAAATAAAGGGATGGGGAGGGAGTTCTGACTGAGGAAGCAAGTAGTTTGCTCTTCTGAGGTGATATTGAAACAACACATTAGTCAGCATTTGCTGTGGGGGCCTTTCATTTCACCATAGCATATTAAATTTCATTCCTGATATCAAAACAAGCATTTTTACAGTGGAAAAGTGCAATTGGTGTTTGTTTCATCTCTGAGACTAATTTGGCTGTGGTGCCATATGACAAAAAGTCACAGGCATTTTAGTTACAATCAGTTCCAATCAGACTTTTATCTTTTCTTTTCCCTCAACTCTCAATTTCAGAGACACTATAATGATGAAGACCCTGAGAAAGAAAAACGAATAAAGGAATTAGAGTTGCTACTAAAGTCGACTGAGAATGAACTGAAAGGGCAGCAGGCATTACCAGTAAGAATGTCACTGTGTGCTTGGCTGGAGGGATAGCAGCTTTACCCCAGTGCTTTTCTTTCTTCCTTCTCTTCCTTTCTAATTGTGACACTAATCAAGGCTCTATGTTTCCATTAAAAAGGATTTGATGTTACATATACTAAAATGCAACTAATATTAGACTGGGGTTATTTCTTCCCTTTCATAATGCAATAGCGACCCCAGATATTGATAGCTATAGTCATCCTTAGCTACAATTTATTCTATGGAATTATCGCAAACATTGAAGAATGTGGTAAAGAAAATCTGTCAAATAAAAAGCTAACTTAGCAACCACAACACTTATTGAAATCGGAATTTTTTTTAAAAAGCAGTATTTTTTTGTAATGAAAATGTGGTGCCTATTTGTTAGATTGTTTTTCTTCTCTTTTCAGACCCTCTTTTGCCTGTATATTATACGCTTCATAATTTCAGACTTGACTTGATGCATGTTCAACATACATATTACACACACAATACACTTATATCATTATTATTATTATTATTATTTACTTCTCTGTGAATAATGTTAGCCCTTTTAGTTGCATGCATAAAACCAGTGCTGGCTATTACTGAATTCTGACATATTTTGTAGTGATTAGATAGCAAAATTATCAAGCAGTTTGTCCTTTGTAATATAGTTAAACCAACAGCAAAAAAAAAGAAGAAAAGTGATAGCCAGCAGATACTTTTATGAGTAAATTTTTTTTTGGTTTAATAATCATATGATTATATGCATGATGTTAGTCTGACCACTTTTAACTTTAGTTAATATTTTGCAATTTCTTCTGTTGCATGATGCCACTGGAAAGAAACTTCTGTTAATTTGCTCTTCTGCTTTCCTAACCACGTTGATTTGACAGCCTCTTCATTGCATTGGTGTAAGCTGTAGCACTAGTTAGGGATAGAATAAACAAAGATATATGCAAACAAAAGCAACTCTAACTCTTAAATATTTAGCCTTTTGTAGGGTAATTGGGTATTATTATTATTTTTAACACACAGCAGAATCTTAATAGGTCCTTGGGACAGTATACTAATGAAGATTTTTAAATGAAGATTTTTAAATGTATCCTATATATAAAAGACATACTTTTGTACCTATACATAAATACAGACATTTATGCCCCCATTACTTGCTCTTTAACTTAATGATGCCTATAAAAGTAGTTGTAAAGCTGACAAAATATACTACTATTTAAAAGCAGGGTCTTGCATTGATAAAAGGAAACATCTTGACAACTGTTTCATAGGCGTAAGTCTTAGATGATGCAACTACATTTATCTTTCCTCCAACAGCATCTGACACCTTGTGCAATTTCTTTGCTAAGTTCCTTCTTCCTTTTTTTCTCCCCATTCTATCTTTCTTTTTCCCCTTCTCTTTCCTTAGACACAGAATCATACATCCAGCTACTCAGGCTGGCATAGTACAACAATTGTTGACCATACCAGACCTCATGGTGACAGTGCACCTGTTTCCTGTTTGGGAGAACATCACTCTACTCCATCTTTACCAGTGGACCATGGTTGTTTACCTGAAGAGAGTGCATCCCCAGCAAGGTGCATGATTGTTCACCAAGGAAATATTCTGGATAATGTTAAGAACCTTTTAGAATTTGCGGAAACACTCCAGTTTATAGATTCTGTAAGTAGAATTGACAAGTCAGGGTAAAATGCTGTTTGTTTTTCCAATAGAGTTTGGAAAATCTGTACTACAATCTTTCAATTTTCTACAATAGTTATACTATTACCAACATCAGCAATACTAAAAGTGTTTTCAGTTTCATCCTATTCCATCTTTTATTTTGAAGGTCATGGGTATAAATGGTTTCTTGGACTATTTAGATAAAATTTAGTTTGTTTTTTAAACAGTTGACCTTTTATAATCAATATTTTAAACAAATGATCATATTAAATATTATAAGCAATTTTGCTATTTTGAGGGTGGGAATAATTTGTCCAGTTTTGTGTTACTTTCTTCATGTCTGTATGCTTCTTTAGGATCCTGTTTTGCTTTGGGATTAAAACATCAAGAGCTTTATCCAGGCAGATCAAGAGATTGCAGAATGTTTCTTGAAGCCATGAATCCATTCATTTGATAGTGTTAAGGGAAGGTTGTTTCTATAAATCATCCATCTTTATTTACTGGTTCTTCTAGGTGATCAAAGGCATTATGTTTGTAGAGGCAGATTTATATAAATGTAGTTCTTAGC
The DNA here is from genome assembly GCA_028646575.1 of Pseudocheirus occidentalis. Classification (NCBI taxonomy): domain Eukaryota; kingdom Metazoa; phylum Chordata; class Mammalia; order Diprotodontia; family Pseudocheiridae; genus Pseudocheirus; species Pseudocheirus occidentalis. Next base: position 293,937,396 of record CM053593.1, read on the forward strand.
AAGTAGGTATTCTTGCATTCATAATTATCATTCCTTCTCTTAAACTTTCCAGTTAGTTGCTCAACAAGTAATTATTGAACACTTATTAAGATAAAGGTTGAATTTTGCCCAAATGTTGCCCAAACCTTCTCTAGAGCAGGCACTATCTTTGTTTTATCTTGCACATAATAATTTTGATAACAATGTAGTACAAAAGGATAAAAATTCAAAGTTTTGGATCAGAAGAATTTTTGTTACTCCATTCATTCATTTAACAAATACTTAGTAGATACGTATTATGTGCCAAAAATTACTATGACAGGTTCTGGATGGAGCATGATATGATTACCTAACAGCACAATTCAATAATTGTGACAGGTGTTGACTGCAAATCAAAGCAGACAGGTGTTTGATTTGTATGTGGCATCTCTTTTTTAGTGTTGTGATTTCACAAAATAGCACATACCAAACATACATCATCTCATAGTTCCGTCCCTCCCACATTGTTTCAGGATTCTTCATCATGGTGTGACCTCAGCAATTTTGAAATCTTTGAAGAAGCAGATATTTCACCTAGTCAACAGCACTCAAACAAGGCCATACAACTTCAGCAAAGTGAGGGCAGTATTCACAGACCTGAAGGATATGTTAGCACAAGCTTGAGTAAATGCATGTCAAGTCAGGGTTTACTTGACTCACCCAAGTCCTTACCTACTACTGCAAGGCACAGCACAATTCCACTCGTCATCCTTCGAAAAAAAAGGGGGTATGCCAGCCCCCTATCTCCTGGAGACTATAGCTCCTTCATATTTACTGACGTCAGCAGATCCACTCCCAAGCGTTCCCCTATCAAAAGTCTACCCTTCTCTCCCTCTCAGGTAGATCAAAATACTACACAGATGTTACTAATTTTCAACAGTCTCAAGAGTGTTAACAATTTAGAAACTAATCCTTCAGAACAAATGACTAATCACTGTTGCACTCACTGATTTCAGTCCATGTTTGAATCTAGTCACTGCTGTGTCAGTTTACTGTTCAAAGATTAGGCTACCTGCAAACTAACTGATGATTTTATTTTAATTACCTCTTATTCTTGGTGGTTTTGAAAGGGGAAGATTATTATTTGCATGGCCTTTGCTTTTATTTCCTCTAGAACCAGATTTTAACACTTCCATCTTTCACTCCCCTCCCCTTTAAAAAAAACCAAATACTTTCTGAGTCTTTGTCCACTTATAATATTATTCACTGATGGTGGGGGTGGGGATTGTTGGATAACGAATGGTGGGAGAAGCAAACTGTGTTTAGATAATATCTAGATATTCAAGTTATGACTAAAAGCTAGAAAAAGCAAAGGTGACACTTTGTCCTTATATAAGAGAGTAAAAGTTAAATCTTCAACTCATTTCTGAACATTAGCTATTTTGTGCTGTAAACCATAACATTATGTAAACACAGTTTTTGCCTATTAATTTCTTTGTCTCACTAGGGGGTTTTTCTAGTGATTTAAAACTTAAGAAAATATGCCATGGAAGACTAAAAACATGCATATTAGAAATTCACTATGAATGCAAATAATGGAAAATAATTCAAATAAATTAGTAATTTGGCATATTTTAATTTAAAATTACATATTAAATTTCTTTGAAGCACAGCTTTAACTACAGAAAAGTGCCTCTGAAACAGTTGTCTTGAATTAACCCAATCAGTTTCATTCTAAAATCTTCCATGTATTTTAAATGATTTGATAATAATAGTTATATAGTTCTTATTTGGATAGTCTCTTTGGGATTCATAATTTTATCACCAGAAACCCTAATTTGATTCATGGGTGAACATACACAGAATCTTGAGTATGCTCATCTGAAACAATATTCTAATCATGGAACATATGGTTATGGTTAACATTGTAATTATTTTATGTTGTAAGTCAGTAAAATCTACTTAAAAGTTGCCAAAATGGGATTTCTTTTGATTTGGCTGAATTTAAAAAGATGGTATTTTAATCTAGGCTTCATTCTTTCTTCTTTCATATTTACAGTTCTTAAACACTTCAAATAACCATGAAAATATGGACATGGATATGCCTACTTTAACTTCCACCCCACTCAATGGTCATAAGTTGACTGTTACAACACCATTTCACAGAGACCAAACTGTTAAACCTCAAAAGGAAAATAATATGTAAGTCCTTTAATAATGAAATTTAGTTTTCAGTTCTATAACATTTGTTAGGGTATGGTCGTATTCCTGGAATTCTTGGACCATGTTATCCACAGGTAAAACATATGTTTTCATCTTGAGTACTCACTTTCCAGGATTTAGAGGTTAAAAATCATAGGAGAGCAAGGGTGGTATAGAGTTCTTGGGGTCAGGGAGCCCTTGTTTTAAATCCTATTTCTGATTATTATTACGTATGATAGTATGATAATAGATAAGTCACTTGACTTATCTCAGCTTCAGTTTTCTCATTTGTGAAATGAGGTTAGCAACATCTATAGTTCTTCTGTTATTACAGGATTGCTGTGGGGGTCAAATAAAAAATGCAAACTTCTTTTAAATCACTCTATGGGATATTAAAGTTATCAAAACTTCAATATGTGCTAAGATTTTTGAGATACCTTGTATTAAGTCACCTGGTGTTATAATAATTGCATGGCTAAGTAGAAGTGGACTAGGTTGCCTCTTGACTTTAATTCTAAGATTCGATTGCCCTGTGTTGGTAAAGATTATTTTACATATCTGTTTCAGCTTTTCTTTTAGGAACAAAGGCTTTATTTCCTCATTAAGGACAAAAAGATCTTCCACTTTTGTTCCTTGTCACTTAGTATGAGGCTGATTATCTGTTTTAAATTTAAGAATCTTCCCCCCCCCGCCTTTCTTTCACTATATATGAATACATATTATTCTTTTCACATTTGTGTGAGTTTCATGATTAAGTAGATAAAACATCAGCTAACATACAAGAAACTGTGCTAATTCAGTAACAATGGGAGATTCAGACCAGTCCGAATTTTAGAAAAAGTAAAATGCAATGATTGAATCCAAGTGCATCTTATCACTAAAAATAAGCTAGCAAAGTATTTCCTGGTAGAGATCCTGCTTAGATTAATAGATAAAAATGTGTTGTAAAACGTTTAAGTGTAAGCATTACATTACCTTTTATATTGTATATATGAGTGAGTGCACTTGAAAAAAATTTATCCTCATCAGAAGGCATATATTTTGCTAGTGACCTTAGGTTACGTAGTAAACTCTTTTTGCATAGCCCAGATGCTGTGAAATTACTATAGATTCTTAGTTATTAAATTCTAAATGATTACACTTTTACCATCTGGATACCATGATCTCTTTTTTCCTAAATGTTGCATTCCTCTCTTCCCCCAACTAGTAGTCATTGCTTATATAAAAATAAGAGAAGTCTCTTAAAAAGATTTTAGGCTCAGATTGCTAAAATGTAAACCTGCAAAAATGTACATGTTTTCAGTCTCTATTAATATCATCCTACATTTGTAGCATAATGGTAAAATTATCTTTGTATAATTTTATCATTAAGAATAATGTATTATATTCCAATTCTTTGAATATTGGTTATCCATATATGATAGCTCTTATAGCTGGAATATTTTTTTAGCCAGAATACCTTCTCTAACTATTCCAAATAAAAGGGATAAAATATAGAGCTAGAAAGAACTCCCTGAGTCTATCTACTCCAATCTCTTCAATTTACACATTTTATACTTTTCTAAGGAAACTGAGGCTCAGAGCTTAAGGGGCTTGCCCAAGATCACATTGATAGTATGAGTCAGAGGTGAGTGTTGAACCCAGGTCAACTTACTCCACAGTGCTTGTTCTACATTTGCCTCTCAATGATCACACTATAAAGAGATGCTGAAAATCATTAAGAGAAAAATTGATCAATTGAATGGATTTATTAATGATAAATATATGCATTCTTTTACACTAAAGCATTGCCTTTTTATTTTTAAAGTTTCAGAACTCCAGCTATCAAAAGGTCAATATTAGAGAGCTCTCCAAGAACTCCTACTCCATTCAAACATGCTCTTGCTGCACAAGAAATAAAATATGGTCCTTTGAAGATGCTAGTAAGTGTGGGGAGTTATCTCTAGTTAAGTGGATTTGTCCTTAGAAGTGGAACTTGTCTTCTGATATCATTCTCCTTTTCAGCCTCAGACACCATCTCATCTTGTAGAAGATCTACAAGATGTGATCAAACAGGAATCTGATGAGTCAGGAATTGTATCAGGTTTTCATGAAAATGGTCCACCTTTATTAAAGAAGATCAAGCAAGAGGTAAGCAGAAAAATCTCTGGGGTGAGCCAACCTGCAACATGATAATCTAGAGAGTTTCCTTTCCTAGCTTCATAGCTTGGTAGAGTCTTCACAAGTTTCCAATTAGGTGGTGCAGTGGATAGAATGGTGGACCTGGAAATAGGAAGACCTGAGTTCAAATCCAGCCTCAGAAACTTATTAGCAGTGTGATTCTGGGCAAGTCACTTGACTTCCCTCTGCCTCAGTTTCCTCATTTGCAAAATGGGAATGATAATAGCGCCTACCTCACAGGGTTGTTGTGAGAATGAAATATTTGTAAAGCACATTTGTGTAAAGCACTTTCTTCTCCTTCTCCTTCTTCTTCTCCTTCTCCTTCTCCTCCTTCTCCTTCTTCTCCTTCTCCTTCTCCTCCTTCTTCTCCTTCTTCTCCTTCTTCTCCTTCTTCTCCTTCTTCTCCTTCTCCTCCTCCTCCTCCTCCTCTTCCTTCTCCTTCTCTTCTTCCTGGTTTTTTTCCTCCTCCTTATTCCACAATCAAAACAATTTACCACTCACCACAGTGGCTAAAACTCTAGGAACAAGCCTCTCTGATCTTTGTTCCACTGATTCTTAGACAGCAGATACAGTCTGTCACATGGCCAGTACCCAGAATTCTTCTTGTTTTGTAGGGCCTGCTGGAGCTTATGCTCTGGTGCTATATTTTTAAAAGCGTAAGGTTGTTTCTGCACTACAACCAGGCAGCAGAATGGGATTTTAACAAACATATAGAAAGAAAAAGGGAAAGGAAGAGAAGCCAAACTCGCTATGCTAACCATTTCCTCTGCCTTCCAATTCTGTCCTAAGGAATTTTCCTTCTTTTATTCTCAGCTGCCAAGGATATCCAGAAAATTGGGATTTAGATTTAAAAAAAGATAAAAATAGTAGCATTTTTCAGATATTAAGCATAAAAAGACAAATGCTAATAAGCCTGAACTTTCAAGTGCCAATGTATCTGGGGTGGTAAAGAGAATGTTTCTGAATAGAAGTCATAGTTTACAGACATACATGCTTGGGCTCATGCCAATGGTGAGGGAAAAATTTGAAACTGATCAGAAATCAGTTCACAAGTAAAAACCTTTAGAAAATAAATGCTTCCTTTTTTTTAAACTCCTAGGCGGAATCTCCAACTACTAAAGCTGGAAACTTCTTCTGCTCCAATCATTGGGAAGGGGAGAATTTAAACACTCAGTTATTCACACAGTCATCTCCTATGGAAGATGTGCCAGTATGTATATACAGTTCAATCTTAATTTTTCTTATTTAAGTTTTTGTATTTTCCATTAGTGAGCTTAAGACTAGTGATAGTAGTCTAGCTGTATCCCTACTAAAATGCACTTCATTTCCAAACTTGCCCTTCCTTGTGTACCCTCTCTGAGACAGTTGATTTTAGATAGCCCTTGGCTTTCATTCCTGTTATTAATGGGCTACATCTGGGGCTGACATTATGTTTATGTAGCAGAAATGAATCCTGTTCAAATTCAGAATTTTTCATTTTCTATTGTTGTGTTATGTTTTAATAGTCACTGTGGGTCCTTTTTTGGTTCTTTGGTATTTACTTCTAGGAAAAAAGAATAGTAAGAAATATAGATTAGCATCAATAATTTTTACCTAGTTTTCCTATTTTCTTTTCACTGAGATTTCTTATCTTTGATTTGATGGTGTGCCTTGCACAGAAAAGGTACACAATTGAAATATTTGTTGATTGATTTGGTTGCTATAGTTATTTAAATTTCTCATTTTACTCCTAACTTCAACAAAAGTATAATTTGGGGAGAGGATTCTCTTCCCTCCCCAAAGTGACAAGTGCAAAAATTTTCACACAGAGAAAAATCAGATCCTGTCATCATTTAGAACTGGACATAGTATATCCAGGAATGTGTGGATGGGTGTTTAACAACTGGTCCGGGATGGGGGTTGTATGCACAACATACTTTTATGTTCAATATTCATTTTTTAACATTTTCTTTATCACTTTCCTAAGTTTAATCACTCAACAAAACAATGAATCAAACCCTGATTTGTAACAGCATTTCCTAATTTTGGAGATGTAAATGTTCACACTGAAAATTTAACAATCTGCTTTCATGAGCCAGAGCAAGCTGGCTCCAGCACACCATTTTATGGTAAGAATTATATGGCAAGAAACAAATGTGCCATCTACCATAGCTTGGGAAACTTTATTAAAGAAATCCTATTGGAACTGTAATACTGAGATTTTTCTCATATTTATAAATTATAACGTGAGAGAATTTAGAACTGAAAAGGACATTATAGGTAAGTCAACTAGATCAGATCTCCATTTAGCTCATTGGAAAGAGAATTTGTCACAGACAGATGCCTTTTCCAGTGGAGTTCATAGTGGGCCACTCTCTAAAAAATGCTAGGATCTTGTTTTACATTCTAATTTCATTACATATTATCTAATCTTGAAAATATTCAATTTTTCTTGTTCTTTTTAGAATCTTCTTACAAGTTCTGTCTTAATGATGCCTGTGTCAGAAGATGATGTCCTCAAAACATTTACAGTACCTAGAAATAGATCCTTGACTAGTCCTTTGCAGGTAATTCCTATTCTACCATTAGACCTTTTTATTTTTTCACTGAAAAACTTGCTAAATAGTATTTTTTTTTGCCTTGTTTTAGACATAGTGAAAAAACATTCTGGCTTGGGGAAAAAAAAAACCAAAAGAAAACAAAAACCAAGCCTCATTGATATTTGTATATGATAAGGCTGAATAAACATGGAGAACTCATAGCCACTCAAGTGAGTCCCAGTAGGAGAAGGAATTGACATAGCTCCAGTGTTGACCTGAGAATAAGATCATGTGTTGCGTTGTTATCAAGGTCTGCTTCCTAAGTTTTTTGACATGTTATAGAAATGAGTTGGCCTGTATAGCTTCCTCTTTGACAGTTCTTTCAAAGCTTGTTCTTTTTCATACTTTTTCATACAGAGTTCAGACACTGTAACATTCACATTTCAAATAGAGTTTGAAATTAACCAAATGGAAAATAATTCTAATATCTCTGACTCCCAAGGGAAAAAGAAAAGAGTCAATTCCCCATAATGATCCATATAGCAGCTGCTGTTGGCAGCTTTTAGTGCTAGATAGTCTTTCCTCTGTAAGTCTGCATATTTTGATCTTGCACTCTTCTCCAGTGACCAGCCAGTATGTGCAATGGAAATGTTAATTACTCTAATAGTCTAAGAAAGAAATGATTAGGAAAGCAAACTTACAAAAAAAAATACAGATAATCTGAGTTGTTTTTTAAAAAAACCCTATATAAATAAATGACTCTGACCTTACCAATAATACCCAAATTTCTGTTGCCTTGGGACCTGTTTTTAAAAAATAGCACTTTTAAAGACTCTCTGAGTGAGGAAATAGAGGAGGGGCAGAGACTATGAAAAGCAAGGGGAGCTAATCTAGGTGTGTTGCAATTATTTTCCACTTGGATAATTTCAAACTCTATTTGAAATCTGAACATTATAGAATCTAAGTTCTTGTTTGGTGGTAGAATGAGAAAAAGAAAAGAAAAGAAATCTTCTGAGCTCTCAACCAGAACTGGCAGACTATTTTCTGGCCCCCTTCACAATCTTTTCCCATTTGCCAGCTCCAAAATATCTTACCTTCATTGCCTGGTTTTTTTAAAATTATAGACAGTACTGCTTGAAATTATGCCAATTAGAAATTTGTGTAGATTATTAAAAATAATACTCTTAAAAATGTGAACAGTCTTGGGAGAATTAAGGGACTATCAGTTATTCATACATTAGTATAAATTATCATCTCTGTTTGCTTTTTTCCTGATACTTAACAAAACTTTATCTGCTCTAAGAGAATGGGAGTTTTGATCAAAAGCAGAGTTATAGGAAACTTGAGAGCATGAAATATGTTTGGGGACCAGAGTACAACAGCTCTGAATATATTGTTAACATTTGAGACTTAGAACAAAACGTAAGTACTAGGCTTCCATTAGCCTGCAGAAAGGGTCATTAGGAACTTGAAGGATGCCAGTGATAAACTTTTCCTATTTCATAATTTTGTCACAGATTATCCATTCATCCAGGAAAAGAAGAGGAAAAAATTCCTTTTTTCCATTTTCCCTCCTACATTGCATGGCTCTCTGTTCCCAGGATATAGAATATAGGCTAATACTATTTTAGTCTATCCACTTTATAGGTTAAATAGGCTTTCATGGGCTAGCTTGGAAATCTGACCAACATTTATATCATTATTTCTATGGGAAATAGGAATTGCAAGGTCAATGAATTTTTTATCTGCAAACAGTTTTCAAGCTGAGGACTCTGTAATAGATGCAAATTCAAGTGTAAATAGCTTTTAGGTTACCTGATTTATGGGGTTATTGTTGCCATCGCTTCCTTCAATTATCACGGAAAATTATTACTTTGTAAAGTATATTTTTATTTATTTGACTATTTTCCAATTACATTTTAGAAAAATAATAGTCTTTTTTTTGGAGGGGCAATTGGGGTTAAGTAAGTTGCCCAAGGTCACATTGCTAGTAAGTGTTACGTGTCTGAGGCTAGATTTGAATTTAGGTCCTCTTGACTCCAGGGCTGGTACTCTATTCATCGTGCTACCTAGCCACTCCTAACTATACATACATACGTATATATATATATATATATATTTTAATTTTAAGTTCTAAATTCTCTTTCTCTCTTCTTCCTCTTTCCTACCTCTTGAAAAGGCAAGCAATATACATGAAGTCATAGAAAACATATTTCTGTATTAGCCATGTTGCAAAAGAATACACATTTTAAAAAAAACAAGAAAAGTAAAGTGAAAAACATATGCTCTGATCTGCATTCAGACTGCATCCATTCTCTCTCTGGAGATAGACAGCATTTTTCATTATGAGTCTTAGATTATTGGTTTGATCAGAATAGCTAAGTCTTTCCCAGTTGATTATCATTACAATATTGCTATTACTGTGTACAATGGTCTCCTGCTTCTTCTCTCTTCACTTTGCATCAGTTCATATAAGATTTCCTAGGGTTTTCTGAAATCATCATGCTCATCATTTCTTATGTAAGCTATTAATTTTAAAAATTATTATATAAAATTTGACTAGATTTTCAATATTTATAGAAAAGCAGCAAAGCATCCATAGGTTATATTTAGTTTTATTTTAAAACTGATCATAGATTTTTCATAATATAGAGTTTTTTCAATGTAGACTTTATTTTTAACTAATAGAAACTCTAGTTATTTTAAATCATTATTTTATTTGATAACATCCATTGATGATTGATGATTCATACCTAAAACATTACATCTAGGATTAGAATTAGTAAACTAAGGTTTTATGATAAGCCAGTTTATTTAATCAACGTAGAGGATCCAACCGGGTAATTCAAATCCTGCCTTATCAAAAACAAACCAAAAGTAAGTACATTTTAATGCTTGAGTTGTCTCATTTTATCTGGCCTGAATTATATAATCTAATATCTATGCTGATTAAACTGAATATCAAATCTTTCCTTCACTTTTTGCATATTACCCTAGTCCATAAATGTGGTTGCTGAAATCAGTCCCAAATTCTTGTATGTTAAACATTTGAAATTGCTTCAAGTAAATTCTCTGATAGCATTTAATTTTAGAAGTCTTCCTAGCCTATGTAAACCTACTGGTAATAACTTAATACAACATTTTGCTTTAAACTTAAATCAATTGCATAAAATCCTAATTGGCAGTTAGAATCTATTCACTTAGTCCTAAACTTTACAAGTACGTCTTCTGTCATATTATATTCACTTATTATAACAGCATTTTGTTGTCAGAACAGAATTCATCTATTTAACTTCAGGGTGTGTCCTGCATATAACCACTTAACTTGTAAGAGATTTATATTTAAAATAAGAGATGTCAGTATGGTTTCAAAGAGTTATTACATAGACCAGGGCATAACACTGTGCACATAATAGGTGCTTAATAAATGCTAGTTGATTTATTGACTGACAAAGAATTTTCATTAGAACCAACTAAATATAATTCCCAAAGATATTTCGAAGTTTCTTGAAAAAAAAAACCTTCTAATTTCTTAAAAACCAACAAATGGTCACTGAATTAAATTTAATAAAGATATGAATCACTAGTATGACATTGCAATTAATTTTCAAACCTATATCATACCTCCAAAAATTACACTAAATATAAAAAAAACCCTCTACTGTTGCACATAGTTTTGTCAAGTTTTATGCATATTAGTTGCATAGAGTGTAAATAATACAAATAAAGCACATAGTTTCACAAATAAAATGGTTGAGGTTGTCATGATATTGAAGATACATCTATTTTGACTAGTTATATGATTATATAGTGTCTGTCCCAATTTTGTTTGGTTTAGTCATGTATCAGCCTTTTAGGCAAAGGCAAAACATCCATTTAAGGCAGTGACTCTCAACTTTCCTAATGCCATGACCCTTAAGTACAGTTCCTCATGTTGTGGTGACACCCCCCCAACCATAAAATTATTTTCATTGCTACTTCATAACTGTATCTGATATGCAGGATGTATTTTCATTGTTACAAATTGAACATAACCCACAGGTTGAGAACCGCTGATTTAAGGACTGAAATAACTGGCCAAAGGATTGCTTTGTAATGTGTGTGTGTGTGCATATATATATGTATTTATTTAGATGCATGTATATATAGTAACTTTGGCATATACATGTACACACATATCCATAAAATTTGTTGATTTTTTTCCTTTAAAAACTAAATCTGTAAGAAAGAATGGATTTTGATGAAACTCTCCTCAACCATCTTAAGACATTGATTCTGCTTAAAAGAATAGCTTTTATTTTTTTCAAATGATTAATGCATAAAATAAGGTTTGGCTTTTACAAATTGCTTGCTATAATCTCAAAGTGTTAAAGCTAACCTGGGTACTTTTATAATAAAAATATTCTGAGAAATTTCTTAGACTTGAGGTTTTCATCTTCAGTATATAAGATGCATGCATCACACTACAAATTATGCATTGTCTTGGGGTCCCCTCTGTATTTGAATTGGAAAAGGGATTGCACTGTGATAAGATCATGTCAGGATGTCTTAAATGTGGAGGTGGACAGAGCCACTATAGAAAAACTGATAAAACTCTATATGGTACAGTGGGAAAAGCAGTGGATTTGGAGTTGGAGAAATGTGGATTTGAATCTCAGGTCTGCCATTTAACTAATCTTGTAAACTTGGGCAAATCACTTAACTTTCCTGGGTCTCAATTTCTGTATCTAGACCATTGATATGTTGAATTAGATTATCAACTTGCTGTAGTGGATAGAAAGTTGCATTTGGAATCAGGAAGACCTGGGTTCAAATTCTACCTCAGATAATTGCCATCTGTGTAGTCAGGGGCAGGTCACTTAACATCTCTCAGACTTAGTTTCTTAATCTGAAAAATGGGGATTATAATAGAAACTACATCTCTGGATTGTTGTGAGGGTCAAATGAGAGAGCATATGTAAAGTACTGTGTAAACTTTAAAACACTAGATAAACATTGGTTTCCATTCTTCTTCTTACATTTCTAAATCTCATGATCCTAAATTATTCCAATACTTTGCTTCTCATAAGAAAAAGATATACTAAGTCTAGACGGTCCTGTAACTTGATGCCTTTGTCTCTGTACTTTCCTTCCTCTGTGCAAGGTTCCCGTGAGTGGGCATCTGGGATTCCCAGGCTAACTGATCTCTTTTCCAGTGAGGAAGACATTGAACTAATGCCATCCTTAGTCAAAGAGGAGAATAGAACTGAATGTTTTCCAATGTTTTCCTATCATAGAGAAAACATATTTCTGGTCATGCAAATATATTGTTTAAAAGTTAGAAATAAATAAATTGTGTTAATGTTAAGTTTCTGGGTTAAATAAAAACTATAGAGTTGAAACTTACTGAAGTTATAAACCTTCTGAACTATATTTTTCTCTTATTTTAAATCTTTTTTATTTTCTATTTAAAACCTTAGTTTGAAAGATGTATTCATATACATTTAACTCACTCACTTTCATTTTTTTTGGTAACCACAGAATGACAGCCTTAAATTTGAATTTCCTGACTTGTTGGTTTGTCACAATCTTAACTTTTTTTAAACAGCAAGTTTAATTTAAGCAAATTTGCCAGCTATTTTTATATAGATATTTCACCCATGAGTTTTAGAATGCTACTGATGGCAGCAACAACCCAGCTTTACATTTTCCTAATTTTTAAATATATTTTGAGCCATTCATCTTTATATATTTTTATTACTTATGTTCCTGATAGTTTACACATTTTTAAATGATTTAACAACCATTTAAACATTTTGTAACATTATAGCAAAAACTAGTGTAGCATTCTTGGTAGCATGCCATAGACATGTTCATAGGTAATAAATAGGGCTTAGAGACTGTTTACTTCCTAGAACACAAGGGGAAAAAAGCTCATAGATTTAGAGCTTGAAAAGACTTTAGACGAAATTATTTGGTCCAACCCTTTATTTTACAGTTAAGGAAACTGAGGCCTGGGTAAAATAGCTTGCCTAAGCTCTAAAGAGTAATAAGTAGCAAAGCAGGGAATCAATAAGTCCAGCATTCTTTCTCTTACATTGGAGATTCACCAGTGACTCAGTAGCTTTTATAATATCAAGAAATTTAGTTCTGAAAGAGACCACAGATATTATCTAGTCTGACCCCCTCATTTTACAAATGAGAAAACTTCTCCTCAGTGGGGAAGTGAAGTTTTCAGAGTTCCATCTTGCATTCTTACCTCCTTCTTTAGTATTATGATGTTCCTTTCCTGCAGCACCTATAATTATCCTCAAAGAAGGGGCCAAATGATGCTGAAATATGATTGATTTAGTCAACTCAGTGGATAAAGTCAATTAAGCCCATTTGACATCATGTTGGTTGATTGATTTTTCCATCTTCCCACCATTGGGTTGTATAAAGATGGTCTACCAGAGATATTGTGGCATCCTTCATTCAGGTGCTTTTAATTGCCCTTTTCTCTTCATTCAGGAGGTTCTTAGTATTGGTTGCCTATTCCCATTTCACCTGACAGAAACTCACTTTGGAATCATTAATATTTTAGCGACCTATGCCAATATATGTCCTATATTAAGTGAGCACACTGTACCTTTTGAGTTTAATTAAGAATGACTAATTAAGGATGGAAAAGGGTTAGAGCTCAGTCAGGACACCCTGCTCCAGGCAATCTTAACAAGACATGATGACTTCGTTTTTATTTAATGACACCTGGGGCAAATAAACATTCTGGGATTGATTATTGCCCAGACCTGGCAAGGTAGAATTGATTTTGAGCAACTTGGACCTTGTATTTATTTTTGTTTATTAAGCTATACCCAACAAAGTGACTGGTGAAAGAAATTGGCTATTTTTATGAGTAATGATGACACAAGAGATCAGAGAGGTGTAGGTCTAGGTTAGGATCAAATTTTTTAGAATAAAAAGAAAAGCTGTTGCTTCCAGAATGCATCAAGGGCACTCCATCCAGGAAAGATTTAGCTTAACCAATGATTATTAAAATATGATTGAATCAAAAGGAAATGAATTTATGGACTCATCTGCACCTCTTTTTATCACTACTCACCCAGGGGTGGGGGCAGTGGAGAACCACTCCACAACCAACTACCAAAAATTGTAATGCTTTTTTTTTTTTCATGAGCAGCACAGCAGTTGACTATTCTAGGTTTGATAATGAAGGGAATGAGTTTCAATGGAATATGTGGAGGCACTTAAGGGGAATGTATTTTATATATACATGGGAACAATTAGAGAACTACTTAGCTGACTCATCAACAAAATATTTTTCCCATGATTAGGATTTCTTTAACATCACCTATTCACTAATAACTTACATACCTTTTGGAAATAACTCTGATGTTCCCAATCTTAAGTTTGAAAGATAATTATTTTTAGATGAATTGAGTAGAACAAGTAGTTAATTCACATTGCTGCCTCTTTGCTCTGATGTAACTGTTCTTCCTTCCACTACTTTTTTTCTTTTTGGTTAACATTAGTATTGTTTAAAAGTAATTAGGATTTCCAGAAAATGGTAAAATGGATTAGCTTTCATATGTACATATGCATTAATGATAACATGGCGGAATAGATGGAAAGCTGGCTGTGAAGCCAGGAAGATCCAGGAACAAGTCCCACTTCTGAAACAGACTGACTTTATGATTTTGGGAAACTTTCTTAAACACTCAGGGCTGTCTGGGCAACTCTCAAAGGCTAAAAGTCATTGAGAAAGTGCCAGTCAGCATTGGTACAGTGAGTTTCCTTGTTTAAGAAGTTCCCTATATTCATGTCTATGTATGTATCAGTTCTTTATAATCGTCCCAATCCAGTAGGACTTCAAGATATGAAGGATGTGATTGCTTAGGCTCTTGCTAATCCAGATTCTTAGCTGTCATCGTGTAGGACAGCTATGTAGATATAACAACAGCAAAACAACAATAGTATAAATATAGGACAATAAAAATAATTCATATTTTGGTTGAGAAACTGAAGAAAAAACTAATTCTGGCAGAAAACCAACTTTGGACATAATCTTCTCTTGTCATACTATTCTGGCTTCTACTTGGGGTCCAAGTATTTATTTAATGTACTTTACCAGGATATCCCCATTAAAGCTTTAACAGATTGTTTACATTTCTCTCCTGCCAAAGGGCAGCTAAAGACATGTTACAGGATAAGTGAGATGATTTGGCTGCCAGGAGAAGGATATGCTAGTCAGATTATTAATGTTAAAATGAACTAAGGAGAGTGACAACCTGGAAACTGCACTATGGGTCAGTAATTAGAGTAGCATTCATATCCAGAATCCTAATGAATAACTGGTGTAAGTGAAATGAAAATTTATCAACAAAAAAGGAATGAGAGTGAATAAACGTGATGGGGTGATATTGAAAAATATCCTTTTATATACAAAGACTCCCTGCCTACAATCATCCTTAGTCTGTCAGAACTCCCACTGACTTCTTGAAATGCAATATTGGGCCCCTAGGGCTTCAGGTTAAAAATGAGATCTGAAAGAGGAAAACAAGACAGCGTCTGCCACAGTGCCATTTCAGTTTTTGGAATATGAATTTCTTTTTATGTAGCTAGATGTTTAACCTTCTGCTTTTCCTTTAGTTCCTCTTATTATTTGGTAAGGCAATATACTTTTGTGTCTGTTGTTCTGATCATCTTTGTCACTCAATGTTGCCATCTTGTAAAGAGAAACTACATGATATTCTGTATCCCTGTATCCCCCTTCCCTCTCCTCCAAAAAAAAAAACCAGCTCTCCCTTACATCCTCTTTACCTTTGTTCCTTCACAATATGGCTTCTATGATTGTGTGTCATCATGTTATGCCAATATAGGGAGACTTATTGAGTTATCCTAAGACTGAAGTAGACCTTTTTTAGATTAACCTCATGTGCTCTCTGAGTTTCAGAGCTTGTAGGACACTGCCTTTTATTGGAAGCTCTGATACTTTAGATAATTAGGATTTGGTTCATCCTGGAATAAACTGAGTACTATAAGACCTATACAAACACACACATGTAATGTATATGTACACATATGCTTGTGTTGATATTGGTTCCTTTATCATGTTCTTGGGGGGGGAGTTATTGTCCTGTAGGAATCATTAAATATTTTTGAATGATTGTTTAGTCATGAGTGGCATTGAGATATATAGGGTAGAAGTAGTATTTTGATATTAAAAATGTCATATAAACATTAATGATACTAAAAATTTTGAGATCTGCATTGTTATTAGAATTATGCTCAATTGAGTTCAGAGAACCAACTTTATGAGTATAAGATGGGAGAGTTTTGGTTAGATGGAAGTTTCTCTAAAATAGATCTGGTGGTTTTAGTGGATAGTAAATTCATTTAGCAGGGTGATATTGAAGCCAAATAAACTAATTGGCTCTTAGGCCACATGAAAAGAGTCATACCTTTCAGGAATAAGAAGGTGACAGTCACTATTCTGCCTGATCATATTTCATTTGGACTATTGCGTTCAGTTCTGGGTGCCAGAGGTGAGAATAAACATTGCTAAACTGGAGACCATCCAGAGGATGGCAATCTGCATAGTGAAAGGCTTTGAGCCAATGCTGAATGAGGATCCCTTTAAGAAACAGGTGATGTTTAATCAAGAGAAGATTTACAGGACACACAAAAGTTATGTTAATGTTTAAAGCTTTCTACTGTAGAAGATGGATTTGACTTTGGGGGCAGAACCTATGAGCCCTGGGAGTCTCATACTATTATCTGATATACTACAGTGAATTCTGTCTCATTGGAGGTCTTTCTGAGATTGGATACCTGCTTGTTCGGTATATTTTAAGGAATTGTGAAGTAGTTGGAAGAGATGGCTTTTGAGGTCCCTTCTAATTGAAATTCTGTCATTTTGATTCTGTGATCTTCCTGAAGAGATCTTATGAACTGTAATACTCTAGGTAGTGTTATTTTCTACATGGTTAGCACCTTCTCTTAATCAAGAGAGAAAGTGAAGGTCAGAATGAGTTAGTCCGAAGATGTTGTTTTAACAGTTAGACTATGAGCTCTTTGAGGACGTGGAGCATTTGGGGTTTTTTGTTTGTTTTATTTTTGTTTTGCTTTTTGCCTTTCTTTGTATCCTTAACCTTAGCACAGTGCTTAGTACATAATAATCACTTAATAAATTCTTGTTGATTTGACTTGAGAAATGTTCTTTGATGTATTATCAATCATTCCATCAATATTGTTGTCTTGTAGATCAGCGGTGTCAAATTAAAAAAAAGAACTGTGACCATTAGTCTACACGTAAGGACCCCTGTGAGGAGGATATTGACTTAGTTTTCAAATGTAATGCTGTTTTTGTATTTTTGCATTTTATTTCTTTTGTCAAATATTTCCCATTTGAATTTTAATTTGGTTCAGGTAGCCCTTGAGAGTGGTGTAGATTTCATGAGGCCTGTGAATGACACTTCTTTTCTATCTGAGCTCATATAGAGCTTAACTCTTAACGCCTCCCCTTTCAAACTACCTTGTATTTAATTACTTTGTATTGTTCTCTTTATATTTATTTTCTATATGTTTATATACATCCTAGTTGACCCCAATATTAGAATGAAAATCCCCCATATGGGAAAAAAATGTTTATTAAGGGTCTACTATATGCCAGACACTTTTCTAAGGGCTGGGGAAACCAATACAATGAATGAAATAATTTCTACTCAGAAGGAGTTTAAAGTCTAAGAGGAGAGGAAAATCCAGCTTTATGGAGTTTCCTTAGATGTATCGCTAGTCAAGAAACTAAATGGTGCATTGGGTAGCACTAAGCACAATACCTTTCACATAGTAGGTGCTAAATAAATGTTTGATTGATTGGTTGGCTGAGTGATGGATCTCTGGGTCTGGAGTGAGGAAGATCTGAGTTCAAGTCTAGTCTTAGACACTTACTAGCTACGTGACTATTGGAGAATCACTTAACCTCTATTTGCCTGATTCTTCATTTGCAAAATAGGAAAATAATAGTACCTATCTTATAAGGTTGTTGTGAGGACCAAATGACATAATATTTGTAAAGAACTTAGCATAGTGCCTGGCAAAGAGTGGCTACTATTTAAATGTTCTTCCTTTCCCCTTCCTAATTTGGGGGGGGGGGAAATGAACAGAAGGTTGTTTATTCACACAGCACAATGTAAACCCCATTACTTCTCAAGGCCTTAGTTTTCTTATCTAGAACAGGAGGAATTTAATATTTTCTTTTTCCCAATTACATATAAAGATGTTTTTAAACAATTTTTAAAAAAAATTTAGTTCCAAGTTTTCTCCCTTCTGCCCACCTCCTTAAGACAGTAAGCAATTTGATATAGGTTATAAATGTGCAATCATGTAAAATGTATTTCCACATTAGTCCTAATCATGAAAGAAGAAACAGATCAAAAGGGAAAAAAAAACACAAAAAAGTGAAAGATAGTATGTTTCCATCTGCACTCAGATCCTATCAGTTCTTTCTCTGGATATGGTTAGCATTTTTTTCATCATGAGTCCTTTAGAATTGTCTTGGGTTATTGTATTGCTGAGAGTAGCCAAGTCATTCATAGTTGATCATCATATAATATTGCTATTATTGTTGACAATATTCTCCTGGTTCTGCTCACTGGAAGATCTTTTTTTTTTAAATTCAGAAGATTCCAGAGTATTATAGAATGCAATGGTGTGTGTGTGTGTGTATGTGTGTATGCATGTGCTCTCTTTCAACTAAGCAGATGGGGAGGCGGGGGGGTTACATAAGGGGCAGTAGGGGAGCAATGATCCTTGTGTTGAGCCATGACGGAGAAAGTTAAAACTATCCTGGCAATTTCTTTAGGAGAACAACAAATATGACTTGGTGCTGGATTCAGCACAGAACTCTGTCATCTTTAGCTTTTTCAAGATATATGGTGTTTCAGAAAATATCAAGATGATCTACCTTGCTGTACCATTGCAAAAAATTTATTTGACTCTATGCTTCCAGAACAAAGCGTACCTATTTCAAACCATGTTATTTACACTTGAGATGAGACTATGGATCAGATCAGGATGAAAATTAAATGAGGAGCACAATTAATTTAGAAGCTCAAAGCTGCCAAACTTTGGTCACCTTCCAGCCCAAATTTCAGCAGCCTGATTAGGAAATATTATTGCCAGACTGATCTTCCTCAAATTTTGCTACCATTATGCTATGGTTCTCCATTTCTAATTGTATTCAGTCTAAATTCTTGTGCCTGGTCTGATTTCTTTTACCTGTCCCATCCCATCTATGATATTCTATCTGCCACTACTCTATAACATTAACTTTTTGCTCTAGTCTGAACCAAATCTGTTGCTATGCTCATTCCCACATGTATGCCTATGCTTATCCTTCTCTTTCCGGGTCTAGAACGCCCTTCCCTATCCCCTTCCCTGTGGCTGCCCAATTCAAGCTCTACCTTCTCCAGAAAGTTTTTCCTAGTTATTCCTATCCATAGTGATCTCTCCTTTCTTAAAACTCTTGCCCTATTTGTGTTATGTATTAAGGTATTGTTGTTTAGTACTTATTGTTTTATGTGGGGGAGTGGAGCACTGGACCTGGAGTCAGAAGGCCTGAGTTCAAATGTAGTGGCAGAGTTATCATCTACATGCCCCTGGGGAAATCACTTAACTTCTGTCTGCCTCATTGGCAAATTGGTGATGAGAATGGCACCCACTTCCCAGGACTGTTGTGAGGATAATATGAGAGAAATCAGTGAAGCACTCGACAAACTTAAGGCATTCTATATGTGCTAGCTATTATTATTCCTATTTCTGTTACCAGATTGTAAACTCATAGGATCATAGTTCTATGTCTGATTGGGACCTACAGAGACCACCTAGTCTGGATCCCTCATTTTCAGATGAGGAAACTAGGACCAAGGAAGTTCAGCAATTTATTTACCCAATAGCACAAGTGTAGAAAGCATTAGGAGTTCAAACTGTCTTCATATTCCAAAGTTGATTTGTCATTCCACTGTACAAAATTGCCTCTTCAGGGTCAAGGATGCTTTGGGGTTTTCTTTTTTAATCTCCTGTAATGCCTACCACAGTGCTAGCATACATCTATGGGTGATCAATAAACTTTAGTTGATTAAGTTAGGTTTCTTTTACATTGCTTTTAGTTGGCTTGCTAAAAATTAGCATTTTCAGTTGACTGATAATAATCTGTAAATACTTGCATGATCTTGGGCAAATCACTTTCCCTTCCATGGACCTCAGTTTTTTTCATCTATAAAATAGAGATTGTACCTAGATGATTTCCAAGGTGTTTTGTTTTCTCTCTCTCTAAATTCTACTATCCTTCTTACTATTGAGAGCGAAATTTGAGTGTTATGGAGTCTTCTCAGAGTGTTATGGAGTCTTCTCTTCTCAGCTAAGGTTTATATTCGTTGATGCTAAGCAACACTACTGATGCAAAACAAGTTGTGATTTCTGCTACATAATAAATAGTAACAGCTGTGCAATTAGATAACAAACTATGGTGTTAAAAATGAGGTCTAAATTAACTGAAAGAAATGATATAATGTACTTAGGAGGTGTTACTAAATTCCAACACAACTGCAAATTTTACACTTCACACAGCTCAAGGCAAAAATGATAAACTTACCTAGTGAGTAAATACATGTGCACCTTTAATATCACCTGTCTGGACTATCACTTGATTTCTGCCTCCCATTGAATTATAGGATTTAGAAAAATAAAATAAAAATCTTGAGTAATAAAGACTTGATTTATTTCAGATAAATTCTGGTGTGGTTCTCTACCCACTCCAGAAAGAAATCTTCTGCTACACACACACATGCATGTGTGTATATACCTATGAGTGTGTAGTTCCTTACCCCCTCCATAAAGAATTTGTCTGGGTGTATAGTGTAGGGAACAAGAATGTGTATGTGTGTGTATGTATACATATGTGTGCTTGTATATACATATTCTCTTTATATACATACACACGTGTATGTATATAAATGTGTATATACACATTTTTTAATGTATATGCATATATCTGGGCAGCTAGGTGGCACAGCAGCTAGAGCTTCAGGCTTAGAGTTGGGAAGACTCATCTTTCGAGTTTAAATCTGGCCTCAGACACTTACTGACTGTGTGACCTTGGGCAAATCACTTAACCCTGTTTACCTCAGTTTCCTCATGTCAGATGACCTGGAGAAGGAGATGGCAAACCACTCCAGTATCTTTGCCAGGGAAACCCTAAATAGGGTCACAAAGAGTTGGACGTGACTGAAAAATGACTAAACAACATTATGTATATACATATGTGTGTATAACATACATCATAATCTGTATATTTTTCTGATGTTTAAAATGGTTAAGAATCCTGAGGTATACTTTTTGTTATAGAGATGTAACCATAATGATGAAGTATCTAAGTAGTGCATATGAAATCATCAATTATCCATTTCCCCTTTAAAATACTTGATTGATGACCTTGAAGAGAGGAAAGGTAAAACTTTGTCATCTTCTTTTTTGTGCAGCATCTTAGTAATGCATGGGAATCTGTGTCTTGTGGGAAAACAGAAGATCAAATGATGGCCTCCGATCAGGGACGGAAGTATATAAATGCATTCTCCACCAGGACTCTGGTCATGTGAGACTCTTTCAGATGACGAGCATTATGATTTTCAGAACACTTCGAAATGACTTAGGATTTACCATTCCTCTACATGAAACTCTTCATGAATGGGAGAAGGACCTATTTTTGTTGTGGTACAACAGTTGGGAGCAGCACCAAGTGCATCTTTAGTCACTGAGCATATTCTTGTTGGATTTCATCCAACTAAAATAATTTTTATATAGATGACAGCTTTACCTAAATTATTAGGTAATAAATGATAATCAGTTATCTGCACATTCATGTGCAGATTTTTTTTAAAAATTTAAATGATTTCTCCCCCCACCCCCCGTATTTTTGAAGATCCAGCAGACCAGTATTGTTTTCCTGTGATGACTTGCTTTGGAATTTTGTATAAAGAACAGGTACTCAAACATTTTTCTTTCTAAATCACTAAACAGAATGCATTGATATGAGGCATATCAATAAAAGCATTATTACTGAGTTTAGTTTAATACCAAGGGAAAACTAGTCAAAACTGTAAGTGCTCATGGTGACAAAGTTTGAAGTACTCTGATTTTGTTACTGTACTAAACCTTGTTTTGTGTGTTTTGTTTTTGGTTAGCTTGCTTTAAAAATTATTACTGTA
The DNA here is from genome assembly GCA_028646575.1 of Pseudocheirus occidentalis. Classification (NCBI taxonomy): domain Eukaryota; kingdom Metazoa; phylum Chordata; class Mammalia; order Diprotodontia; family Pseudocheiridae; genus Pseudocheirus; species Pseudocheirus occidentalis. The sequence goes on from CM053593.1 coordinate 293,959,480, forward strand.
TGAAACATAGTTTTATGAGAACAAATTATATTTTTATTCAGTAATTTAATTTTGTAAATGCCAAATGGAGAATGTGTTTTGCTGCTATGGACTTTTAGCATATAGACTTGCTGCTAGTGTAAAGGAGGCAGTAGAGCTTAATACAAAAAGAAAACAAACTTGGTTTTTAGCTAATTGGCCTTGCCTTAGCATTTCTGACTTTTTATTTTTATTTTTTTATATATACGTACTTATTTTCCTTTTTGAATGCATTGGGAGTTTTTTTCTGGGAGATTCTGTCTTTGGTTTTTTGTTGGTTTAAAAAGCATGTGTTGCACCTTCTTTTATTTTTGGGAGATCTCTGTTTTGTTCATGTTGTCTGTTTTGTTTCAGTCAGTAAGTCAATCAACAAGAATTTATCAAGCACCTACTAAGTGCCAGGCACTGTCCTAAGCACTGGGGATACAAAGAAAGGCAAAATAAATAAATGAAACCATAAACCCCCAGGTCCTATCCTCAAGGAGCTCATATTCTAATGTGGAAGACAACGTGCAAACAACTAGCTAGGTACAAAGAGATAGAGACAGAATTAAATTGGAGATAAGCATCAGAGGGAAGGCACTAGAATTAAGGGGGATGGGGAAAGGCTTCTCATTTTAGGTTCAGTCTGACTGTTCTTCAATTCAAATTTTACATATCTGATTGGTGACCCCGTTGTTTAAAAACGTATGGTTCTGAGTACTGCCATTCTTAGTCTTCGCAGATCTGCAGCTATAGAGGTAGAACACTGGTGTTGATAGCTAAGCCTGACTTTGCTGCCTTAATAACTTTTAGTGCAGGCTAATCTGCACTTCACTTTTGATATGACAATGTACTTAACTGCCTTGTAGAAAAATAAAGTTGTGTCCCTATTTTACTTATCTTTGGTTTTTCTCTCAATTTCTTCCTTAGAAAACATATAGTATAAAAGAACTGCTCTATGGTATGTCCTTTTTAATAGGTGAGGAACTCAAAATACTTTGTAAATAATTGATAATCTGTATAACACTTGAGTTATGTGAAACTCAATCTTCATCCTCATTTTAGAGAATGAGGCACCAAGACATAGAGAAGTTAAGTAATAGTTCAAAAAGAAGAATGGGCACAGTCATGGACTATTAGAACTAGAAGGGACAATGGGGATCGTTTGGCCCAGCCCTCTCATTTTATGATCCAGGAACTTGGGCTCTAGAGGGTGTAAATAATTTGACCTAAGTCACAGAGGTAGCTAATAATACAGACAAGTATTCACATCTCCCGACTGCCAAACCTTTTTTTTTTATTATATCACACACTTCTTAGCCCAAATTTCTCAATATTCTAATCAATCATTCAAGCTTAATTTAAAGCTCACATATCCCATTTAAATTAAGATTCTCACAATGGATGACAATGTCTCTATATTTAGGGTGTTTATCACAGTTAATGAACTGATTATTATTGGACATACTTCAATTGTTCTGTCTGATGCATTGCGATATTAGTAATCTATCTTGATAATATTATTTAAAATATTTTTGCATTGAGAATACATTTTTTCCTTTTTGGAGGAAGACAGGGCAATTGGGTTTAAGTGATTTGTCCAAGGTCGCACAGCTAGTGAGAGTTAAGTGTGTGAAGCCAGATTGGAACTCAATTCCTCCTGACTCCAGGGCCAGTGCTCTATTCACTGTGCCTCCTAGCTGCCCCAAGAATACATTTTTAAAATTTCATTTTAGTTCCTCCACTTCGTGGAATTAAGGAACTCATGCAATGTTACACATTGATCAGGTAATATGGAGGTAATATCAGCCATCATATAACAATTATTAAAATTTTAAAAATATGAATAAAGAAAAAATAAAATAAATATTAAAATAAAAATACCAACCATATTGGTACTTGGCACTATGCATGACAGAAATAAACTTATCCTTGATCAGTATACTTGAAATCAAAATGTTTCTTTAGTATGAATACCTAAATTAATTAACAGAAGTATGTTATCATTTCACATGAAAATACAACATATAGATTTAAACTTATATGATGCACACACAGAGGAAATACTTAGCATCTATCTGATAAATGCATATGAAAATTTCACTAGCCCTAACCTAATGTCTTTTTTGTTCAACTAAATATTTCTAATATGGGTACATATGTAGTAAGATTAGTAGAATCAAAATTGTTCACTAGTCACAGATGGCTAACTTCTCTGAATTGTTATTTGCAAGATTCATGTGCACATAGGTGAATCATAGGAATGCAAAATACAGATAGAACTGTAATTTATTTCCATGCCTGTAGTTAATTTAGACTACACTAAAATACATTTAGGTTAATAGATAAATATGTTGTCGTTCAGTCATTTTTCAGTTGGGTCTGACACTTTGTGATTCCATTTGGAGTTTTGTTGGCAGAGATACTTGAATGGTTTGCCATTTCCTTCTCTAAGATAATTATGTACACTATTTTAAAAGGTCTCCTAGAAAGATCCTGGTAATTATACAGTTTTTAGACTGGAAGGATGCCTAATACAATTTTGTCATTTTAAATGTTAAGTAAATTAAATCCAGAGATGTTGTCACTCAATGTCTCTGAGCTAACAACACCATAATTCCTGGTTTCTTTTCCAGGGCTCTTTCTATTATACCCACATGTTTATTCCAATCTGTTCTACTGATTAATAACTTTGACTGGATGAAAGATAAGCACCAGGACATTGAACTTGAGCTCAATTTTCATCAAACCAAGTAGGATGTAAGCCTCATTAACAAACATCACTCAAGATCTTAGATGGAGTTTTTTTTTCGCAAACAAAAACAGTGCAGTTAAAATTAGAAGAACAGTTAACCCAGAAATTTTTTTACAACATTTCTCTAATAAAGGTCTCATATCTAAGATGTCTAAGGACCCAATTGAAAAATTTAAGAACAAGACCCATTCCCAATAGATAAATGACAAAAGGATATTAGGCAGCTTTCAAAGGAAGAAATCCAAGTTCAACAACAATGTGAAAAATGCTTCAAATCATTAATAATTTGACAAATTTAAATTAAAGCAGCTTTGAGGTTTTACTACATACCCATTAGAATGGCAAAGATGACAAAAGAAGTTGACAAATGTTGGAGGGGATGCAGGAAAAACAGACACTAATGCACTGTTGGCAGAGTTATCAATTGGCTTAGCCATTCTGTAAAGAAATTTGGAATTATGTTCCCAAATTAACTAAATTGTGCATGCCATCTGACTCAGTGATAATACTACTTGAAATGAAAGGAAAAGGGAAAAGATTCAATGTACATTGTTTTGGTTTGGTTATGGCAAAGAACAAAAACTCTGGGGGTATTCATCAATTGGGGAATGGTTGAACAAATTAAACTATGAATAGAGGATTAAGTTAATAGAATATTGTTATATTGTAAGAAATAACAAAAGGAATAGCTTTGGAGAAACCTAAGAAGACTTGTATGAACAGATGTGTGAATTGAGAAGAACCAGAAGAACAACTTCTTATAATGACAAAATTGTAAAAACAACCTTGAAAAGTTCTGTCAATGAAATGACCAACAACAGTTTCAGAAGACAAATAATGACGCATATTCCTCACTTCTTGACAGAGAGGTGATAAACTCAATGAACAAATGGAAACATTGGCCATTTGGGACTTGACCAACATAGGAGTTTGTTTTCCTTGATTATGCATTTTATTGCAAAGCTGGAGTGGGAGGAGGAAGAAGAATAAGAATGTGGTAGACAAAAAAGAAAGAAAGAAAAGAGGGTTATAAAGGTGGGGAGGGAGAAGCCTCTTCTGTCAATGGGAATCATCAACATTTACTAAGAGAATCAGAGGAAGGTTTCCAGAGCCTTTGGTAGATAGCTACTCCAAGGAAGGTTTATGGAACGACATTGACAAGAAACCCAGAATGAGATAATGTGGAAGGCTTGTGATATCTCCAGTAATGGAGGATTCTCATCATAAATTAAATTACAGATTCACCAAATCACCATAGCATGCACATACCTTATCCAAAAGAACATAATTTAATTTAATTTTGAATTTGACTTTCCCTAAATAGTACTTCCAAAAAGTATTGTTCTGGAAACATGTAAAATAGGAGATACATTTTTTTTCCTCTTCAGTCCTCCAATAAGAAAAACAAAATACCCAGTAGATTTAATATGATTCGCATATCTCTTTGTGCATCTATCAATCATAGTCCTTAACCCTAGGGAGTCTGTCCTGTATTTATTATTCACCTTTCAATCTTTGTTTCCATATAATCAGAGTTCACTATCCTCTTTGGAGAAGTAGATTGGAGAAGTCAGCTTATTAAATTAGAGAGTTAATTCAGTTAGAGAACTAATGAATTAAAGGAATGAAGTCTTTGTTTCTTTTATTTTTTACAGGTGCAAATAGTGCTAAAAAGGAAGAAAAGTGAGAGGCAGATTAATATCTTGTCAAGTGTTTTATTTCCAGGTAATAAGAATCATTTTTAGTAAATACATGCTATTGTTTAAATGCAAATGCTAAAGAAATATTTGAAAGCATTTGCCTATATTCTTAAATAGGCAAAGTATTTTATTGATACTATTAATTTGCTTAGCAAACTCTCTTACCTAGTAATAGTGTAAAATTTAACTATTACTCAGTCTAAATTACTGTAAATTTTTGGGTTATTATAATCAATTTGGCTTTAAATTTTGTAATTTTTCTTTCTCACCATAAAATAGGCATATCACTTCCATCAAACTAATTAAAAAATCTCATAACCATCTATACAAGAAAGCTTTACCTTATTTTTCAATGTGCAAAATTTTTCAAGATTTATGACTTTGGGGGAAGTATTAATATCTTTAAAATGCTGGAATATTTATTAAGGAATTCAAAAGTCCTCCTTCAAAGAAAATATATACTTTAATTATGCAGGTTTGAGTGAAGAAAACAGTTGGCAAAAAGTAAGCAAGCAAATAACAACAACAACAATAAAAATCCCCTAACCGCTTCATAAACCTTGAAGAACCTAACCTTATAAATAGGAATCATCATCATCATCATCATCACCAACACCAACACTACCACCACCACCATCATCATTATCATCATCATCCCCATCGTCACCATCACCACCATCACCACCATCACCATCAATCATCATCTCAACTTAACCTTACTCTGGCATTGGAGTGCTGATGGTGATGTAGGCTGTTATATTTTGTTGGGGTCTTTTTGAGCCTAACTGCATCTCAGTACTCTTCAGTAGTCCCAAGACATACAAAGTGATTTATTCCTTGCTATTCAGGAAAGCCAGTACTAAGGATAATTGCTGTAATAGTGATTGGTTCAGAATTTAAGTAAGAACACCCCTGATTCAGACCCTAAATATAGTTATTTGATTGTTGTCTCTCCCAATAGAAGTGATAGCTTGGAGGACAAGAACTCTCCGTTTGCCTGTCTTTGTGTTCCCAGAACTTACTACAGGATCCGGAGCATTCCAGGACTTAATAATTCTTGCTGACTTCTATAGCATATGACATCCTTCCTCCCTCCCATTTTAAACCCTGATATTACAAAAACTGATATAAAAACATATACATTTAACAGATTGATATACGCATTTTAAAAATTGTGTGTGTATGTGTGTGTTTCTAACAGATCTGTGATTTTATCAGTAAAAGGGAGCTTCAGGGGAGAAATTTCCTTCTACCAGTTCAGATGAACATTTTATCTGCAAATATTTTTTCCCTATTAAGAGGCTTGCACAGGATCAAACAGCTAGACTTTGTCTGTGGAAGTGGGAAGATTTGAACCTAGGAGCTGCTAATGGTAAGGCCAGCTTTCAGGTCACTATGTCATCCTGTCTTTCTACATTATGTCTCAATAAAATTTAATAAAGGTAAAATGAAGTAGAGCACTCTGAACTTTATCAGCTTACTAGCATGGTATAAACCTGTTAATAAAGTAGGGACTGTCTCAGTTAGACCAATGACCTAGAAGGGGAAGCACAATTCCCTTTATAAGTATAGAGCTAAGAACAGAACTGGGTAGGTGAGGAAAATAAAACAGTTGGTTTCAAGGTTGGCAATATCTTGGAGGTGAAGACAAAAAAATTGGTTGGAAATGGGGAAGAGGGGCTAGCAATGACTTCTTCCTTCCCTCCTGTGATTAAGACATGTTCACTATTTGAGTCCATCTACAAGCTTAGAGATAGTAAACTAGACTTTGGAAAACAAACCAGATATCCTTAAAGGATTGGTGGTAGAAAGATATTGGACCAGAGGTGTCCACTTGCATCGTTCTGGGATGACAGATTTTTTTTTTTGAGGCAAGAATAGAACAGTGATTAGCAAGAGAACTGAACTTCTAAACTTAGCTCGTAGCCAAAGAGACAAATAAACACGGCTTAAGCAATCATACAGAATGGGGCATTAATACAGAATAGGATCAATTACAGAGTACAATCAATTGTACAATGATACATAATCAATTTAATTTCTTCAATTCTTTCATAGCTACAAAAGGCAATCAATAAATGAAGAAGGGCTAATCACTCTTATTTGTGATTATACTTGAATACTTCAGGGATCCATTATTTAATTGTTCTAGGCTTGCTATACTACTAAGACATACCATGAAATTTAGGGGGGGGTTATTATTATTATTATTTTTTTGCTAAATCCTCGCTACACTTAGTTTTCTTATTATTCAGTTTGTTCACTGACTTTGTTCTTCTAGTGGAAGATATACTTCTTTCTTAGAGAAAATAACCTTCTTTCTCCAGTGTCCAAAACCTTGAACTCAAGAATTTTTAAATTCGGGATTATCCCAAGACTACTCCCTTTTCCAGCCCGGTACAGAAATGTTTGCTCTGGCTATGTGACATAAGAAACCTTTCAGTGCTCTAGTTCCTACCAGCTTTTGTCCTAGGAAAATCCCCCTTCAGATTTCTAATTTCCTATTTGTGTTCAGAATTGGAAACAGAAAAGCAAAAGATGGCACAAAATTTGAAGTTTAGAAATTACCCTTTCAGTTCTCCTGGGGAATTACATACAGATTGCCATGTACTTTTGCCAAAAGTCTGTATTACCTTCTACTTGGAGAAAGAAACCACATGGTCATAAGTTTCTTCTCAGGCTGAGAGCCAGTACGTGTCTACCTTTGCTGTAAGTTTCTGACACTCGTCAGGTCAATTATTTATGGTGAAGATGCGAGAGAAGAGAAAACTCCTCCCTGCTCTCACTGCATTCTGGAAAAAGGCATAAGGAAACAGGTAAAGAAGGACCTCTGAATATTATAAGAGAAAATGATAAAAGTATACATACTAAAACCATAATGGCTCTTTGTAATTACTACTTTTTCTCAATGCTCACTGATACTAAATTCTGATTATCTCTTTCAGAATTTTCTTAGGAATGAAGGTCACTTGTTCATACCTTTTAGACTCTATTCTCTTTTTTTTTTTTCCAAAAATTGAGACATTAGCCATAGAATGATAAGTTCATAAGAACAAAGATTTAGATCTGGAAGGAGCCTCAGAGGCTAACTGAACCCTTTGATTTCAATGATGTGGAAACTGAGAATCACAGAAAGTAAGTGATTTGCCAAAGGTCAGTGGGTTATGAGTGGAAGAGCCAGGTCCTCTGGCTTAAAATCCAGAAGTTTTTCACTCAATTATGTTATCTCCCACTCCTGTAGTTTTTCTTTCATTTTTCTTGATCTTTCAGTTATCACTAATAGTGGCTCAACAATCATAGCTGCCAGTTCTTTCAGTAACTATGAATGTAGTTCATCCAGGCCATGGGGCTTAAATTCATCAAGACTGCTTGATGCTCCTTTATATCCTTACTTTTCTTGAGTATCAATGCCCTGTTAGTCATTTTCATACTCTTATTTCTAGTTCCAAGGTCATTATTCTTGGCAGAGAAAATATAAACCAAATGAGAATTGAATAGCTCTGGGTAGATTTTGTTGTCAATTATGATTGCCCCTCTTATCCCCTAGCAGTAGAGTGTGTGTTGAGGGGGAGAAATATTTGATCTCTTGTTTAATTTTTCCCCTTTCTCCAATTTAGCTTAAAAACAAAGCAGAAAAAAACCCGCTCTTTTTCTTGTCCTTAGTGTTCCTTAACAATTTTAGTGCCTTCTCATCTTTAGAATTCCTGACATTATTTTAGAAAACAGTTCTTATATTATAAATAAATAAGTAAATGAATGAATGAATGAATAAATAAATAAAAATATTCTTATATTCATCCTCTGTTACTTGATCTCCCCTTCTACTTTCTATACATATCTTTTGAAATTTTAAGTAGGTTGTTTCCTATAAATTCGGTTGAGTCTTAGGATATATACCACTTCCCCCCTCCTTATTGGGATTGCTTTCATCTATGTCTTCAGAATTCTATTCTTCAGATTTTCCTATTCTTCTTGGAGTGATTTTCCCTGCAATTTTAATCAATGGAGTCCTACCAATCCTTTCTCTGAACCTTTTGAATAAATCAGTCAATCAATCAGCAAGCATATGTCGAATATAAACTATGTGCTAAAAGTGGTATTAAGACCATTTAAATTATATAGATACCAATCAGGCAAATAATTTTTTGCCACTTACTTTACAGTTCACTCCTTTACCAGGAGTTCATCATCCCCTGTATTTTAAGTTGAATTCCAAAGTTCAAAATCCAATCTCCATCACCATCTTATTAGTCAGCTGTTTACTTACCAAATCAAAATCACCACCCTATTAGCCCGGTATTTTCTTATCAAATCAATTTTTATCCTCTGTATCTGCTGGCTTCAATGGACAGTATTGTGAAAAATACAAACTATGGTATTAAATTTCTGGCCAAGACTCCATAATACTAAGTAATACTATTTAGGTTCCTTCTGGTAGTATTGTTGTATCCCCAGAAGTGGATAGTAATCCCAAATTTTGATGAGTCTTGGAAGGTCCTCTGGTACACGTAGGATAAACGCTTCCTGAAGACAATGGACCTTTCTATTTTTGTTATTCGACTGACACATAGACGATTCTTTATACTGAAAAAGAGTCATTAACCCACAACTCTTCTTGTAACCCTTTTACCTATAATGGGCAATTTCTCATTTGAAATGGTTGTTCTTTTTCATTTCTTGGAGGACAAGCAAGTACTTTTCCCAAACATCCAGCTCTCTTCTTCTCAGGAATAGTCTCAAATTCCTTGTCTCTCCCTTCTTCTTCTGTGTGACATCCTTTCATTCTCCAATCTCCTGATAGGGGTCATGCTCTCTTTTGTCACTCCATATCCTTTTTGTTCTCTCATCAAATCTCATTTTTATGTTTTTGTAAAAAATATTTAATTTTCCCTGATAATTCAAAGAATAGAGATGTATTTTGTGAGTTCTTTCTGCTTCTATTCTGGTTGGGCGATGAAGGGGACCATCCTACAATGGGAAGACAGCAATCATCTGGCTGTGGCAGAGATACAAACATAGAACACTTAAGTTACTAAATCACTGAAAAATTTACCCTCTCTCCATACTGATTGAGAAATAGCCTTGAAAAAATACTTGGGAGTGCTTGCCCCTTACCTCCTTAAGAACTTTCCTTCCTAAACAATTTTACAACTATACCTGACTTCCTTTCCATTTTTAAAGATCAACCTCCTTAACATTTCATCAAGTTTTTGCTTGCTAATTTTGTTTACCAATTTATTATACTACTTTTTCAGGCTAACCTTGCCTTGCCGTGTACCTTGTACTTCTCTTTATCTTTTGGTCCTTTTCTTTGGGTCCTTCTTAATTCAAATCCTGAAATCTTCTTTCACAAAAGCAGAAGCAGAATCTAGAAATAGAAATTATTTTTAAATTTCTCCTCAATTTCTTTCAAATAGTCTAAAATTTTCCTCTTCAAATTCAATTTATAGCCTTCTTCATATGTCAAACTCCTCTAAAATTATTTTCAAAATTTCATTATCCTTTTTATTCAACTTAAATCTTTTTTCTTAAACTTCTCATCAATCAGACTAAGTCTAGATAAATTTAGACTTCATTTTTGCAGGAGGAACACCATAGAACTAATGACTGAAAGTTATAGGGAGATAGATATTTGCTCAATATTAGGAAGAACTTCCTTATAATTGGGACTGTACAAATGTGAAATAAGCTACCTTGGGAGATGATTTGTCCATTACTAGAATTCTCTAAGCAGAAGTTAGATAACCAGTTGTCTGTAATGATGTAAAGAGAATGAATGTTTTAGCTATGAATTCAACTAGATGATGTATAATGTCTCTTTCAGCTCAGAGATTCTATGATTCTGTTATTTGTTTCTTAAACAGTAATATTTAATAAAGTTCTTTGGGTTTTCTTTTAATATTCAAGAGCAATAATTAATTATACCTGTGTGGATATAGCCTTATTGTGAATTAAATAACTGATAAGTTATAATCATATCTTGGTTTAGAACTTGGAAAGTACTTTCATATAAATCAAAGTTCTCATATCTATAAAGAGTACTGATTCAAAGTCAAAGGATAAAAATGAGATAATATTTGTAAAGCGCTTTGCAAAGTTTAAAGTGATATTTAAGTGCTAGTTATTATTATACTAGTTGTTAGAGGATTTAGGTTCTCTAGGTCATTTAACATCCTTGGGCCTCAGTTTTCTTATATATAATATAAAGGTGTTGGATTGAGTGACTGCTGAGATCCTTTATAGTTCCAGATAATGATATGATAATATGAATGATAATAATTAATATTATGTATCACTTTAAGGTTTTCAAAGTCCTTTACAAATAGTATCTCATTCTATTTTGAAAACAACTCTAGACTATAGGTGCTATTTTGAGGCTGAGAAAGGATAAGTCATAGTCCTAGGGTTATATACTAGTAAGTTTCTGAGGTAGGATTTGAATTCTGTCCTTCCTTACTCCAGAAAGAGTGTTCTATCTTCTGCATCTCCTAGCTACCAGGTATAGATTGGGTTAGATTGCTTCCCAAGTTCCTTTCACCTATGAATTTTTGTGATTTGGAATCTGTGATCATTTGTACATATTTCTGATCACCCGTTTCTTTTTTCATTGCATCTGAATTTTCTCTGTTCTATCACAAATCCAATAAAGAACATCTCTGAACTTGGCTCCTATGATGGAGAAGCAAATGACATGAAGGGAATGAATGCTTGGAGTTATGAACATCTCAAGGAGATAGCAACTAATAATCAGTGTAGAGGAAAGTATAATCAGTTAGCTCAGAGCTTTGCTCTAACTAGCACCTAAGATCTTTAGATATTTTAAAGAAAGAGGAAACAAGACCACACAATACTTCCCCTTTGGGACAGATTGAGTCGTTGATATGAGTACCCAGGGGACAGTCGAGGTTTTTGGTAAGGTCTCTGATCATCTTTCCCATAATCCTTCAATGTCAAATAAATTCTTAACTAAAATCCTTAAAAGTTACTAATAAGTCATTCTAAGCCATAGAGGAAAGACATAAGACTTCTTCACAGATCTACCTTTGTGAAACTGAGATTTTTTTCATGCTCAGAGTTTTGATTTTCATTCACAGATCTTTGTCTTTAGCCCGGACCTCTCTTCTGAACTCCAGTCCTATATTTTCAACTACATTTTGTATAAATCTGCTGGGGTGTCCTATGATCCTTTCAAAGTCAAAATGTCCAAAACATAAACCTTTTCTGTTTCTGAACTTCTGCTCACAGTGCAACCATCTTTCCTATAAGCTGTGTTAGAAATTTCTCAATCATTGATAACATCTGACATTTATATAAAGCTTAATTATCTTTAAATTTCAGGAGCACAAAAGCTGCACCAAATTTTTTGGGACACACTGTGCAGTATTTTGTTTTACACATCTTGTACAGCAGCCCTATGAGGTAGATGCTACAGTATTATTGGTGTCCTTATTTGACAGACGTGGAAACTAAGGCACAGAAAGATGAGTGACTTTTCTGTGACCACAGCTCTAGTAACTGTCATAGGCTGGATTTGAATTCAGGTTTCTGCTAATACTAAGGGCAGGAGTTAAAAAAAAGTATGTTTTCTGTTTTTACACCATAATAGTTTCCTAATATACCCCAAAACTATACCCATGTGCCCATAAACATTCACTATGCCCATAAACTCTCTAATGTCAGAGAGAAAAACAGTTTAAAACCCCTCAGTTTCTTCCCCTTACCTACAGATTAAGATTCAAACATCTCAGCTTTGAATGGTCTCTGCTATTCACTCTATGCTTTCAGCCTTCTCTCCTGTAGTACTGATTACAGAACATTTGTTTCATTTATACAATAGCAACAAAATTGTGATTAAAAAAAAGAAAGGAAAGAAAAAGAAAAAAAACACCACACTTTGAAATCCTTAAGGCCTCTGATAAACACAATAACCAATCATGATTCTAAAGACTCATTAAAAGCATACTACCCATCTCCTGAAAGAGAAGTGGAGAGCTCAGGGCACAGAATGAGACATTTCTTGGACATGTCCTAGACTTGTTTTACTTGACTATCACATATATTATAAGAGTTTTATTTTTCTTTCTTTTTTCCCCCAGTAGTGGGGGGGTTAAAAGAGAAAAATATTATTAATTATTATTAATTAAAAAATTAATTTTAAAATCAATCAAACTCTTTTCCATGCAGATTGGTTTGTACTCCAAATTTTGCAGTTTTCTTGCCTCTGTCTTTTATTAGGCTTTTTCCTGCTACCTCTATAAATACCTTCTTTCCTATCTTCAATGAATCTTAATCACGATGGTCTTTCAACTATTCTTAGCTTTGTCTCTAATTTAAAAAACAAAACAAAACAAAACCTTCACTAGACCTTAGCATCCCCTCAAATTGCTGCCCTACATATTTTCTCCCCTTTTTGGCCAACTCCTAGAAAAAAGCTATTTGTGCTCATTGCTTCCCCTATCTCTGTTCTGCCTCTTTTCTTAATCCCTCGAAATCTGGCTTCCCATCTCATCATTCAACTGAAACTGCTCTCTCCAAAGTTACCAAGGCTCTCCTAATGGCCAAATCGGATGGTATTTTCTTGGTCTTCATCCTGCTATATCTCTCTGCCCTATTTGATACTGATGACCAGCCTCTTCTCCTGGATACTTTCCTTTCTCTGAGTATTGATAGTCTAGTTTTCTCTTGGTTCTCTACCTACTTGTCTGAAAACTTTTTTTTTTATTTTTCTTTGTTTCTTTGGCTGGATTATCATGAATATCTTCCCACCTAACTGATTGTACCACAGGGTTCTGTCGTGGGCCTTCCTCCCTTTCTATAATCTCTCTTTTGGTGAACTCATCAGTGTCCATAAATGTTAAGGAGCATCTTTATGCATATGGCTCATAGATCTATATATTCAGAACCATCTCCCTCTTGAGCTCCAGTCCCATATCACCAACTACCTTTTGGACATTTTGAATGAGATGTTCCAAAGACATCTCAGACTCAATATGTCCAAAATAGAACTTATTATTCTTTCCCACAACCATTTACCTCTATCAAAGTTTCTCAGGTTTATAACCTCCATGTTATCCTCACCCCCTCCCACTGAATCATCTCACTCATCAAATCAGTTGCCAAATCTTGTTTCTGTCTACACACATTTCTCACTTTCATCCTCTTTCCCAAATTCATACCATCTCAGTTCAGACTGTCATTCTCTTTTGGCTAGATTGCTTCAACGGTCTAATACTTTCCCTACCTGAAGTCTTTCCCCAATATGATCCCTCCTCCACACAGCTGACAAAGTACTTTTCCTTCAATGAAGATCGAATCATGGTGGTTGGGTGATTGTTCTTCCTTTTCAAAGAAGACCAAAATGATATCACTATGTTGGAGTCAAGGTATAGTGTATCCAGCTGTGACTGCTCAGACCAGTATGGGCTCAGAGACTCTACCATAGGTCAGGCACAAATAGTCCACACTGACATTTGGAATTCTTTAGATCTGACCATGTTAACTCTCATACTCAATGAACTCCAGTGGCTCCCTATGGCCTTTAGGATAAAATAAACTTCATTAACTGTTTGGTTGGCAACACAGCATAGTACTGTGGAAGAGCACAGGACATAGAGTCAGAAGACCTAGATTTAAATTCTAGTTCTGCCACTTACTGCCTGGATTACCTTGGCCAAAGTGCATCTCTGGGTCTCAGTTATTTTGTCTATAATATGAAGGGACTGGACTGGATGATCTTTAAGTTTCCTTAACATATAAGTCTATGAGCCTATATTTGGTATATTTATGTCCCTTAACCAGGGGCATAGACCAGCCTATCTTTTCAGTCTCAGTATACCTTACTCCCCTTCCTGTCTTCTATAAGTCATTCAAACTGGCTTTCTCTCATACATAGTCCACTATCTCCTGTATTAGCACCTTTGCATTAGCCAACTCCTCATTCCCAAAATGTGCTTCCTAAGCAACTCTGTTTCACTTTCTTCAAGACTCAGATCAAGCGTACATATGAAAACCTTTAACCACCAACTGCTAGTGCCCATTCTCTCTAATTACCTTGTATTTCACCACCTTGCATTTTACATTTATTCTGCCATAAATTCTGCTACATACACACATATATATATATACATATACACACACATATATATATGAAAACCAACTGCTAGTGTCTATTCTCTCTAATTACCTTGTATTTAACCACCTTATATTTTACATTTATTCTATCTATCTATCTATCTATCTATCCATCTATTTATCAGAATATATGCATATAGAACACAATGTATGTAACATATAATATGTGTGTATATGCATGCATACACACACATACACACATACATATATATATATATAGATATATATATAGATATATATAGATATACACATGTTGTTTCCCTTAATAGAATGTAAGCTCCTTCTGGGTAGGGGTTGCTTTTTTTTTTTAATCAGTCAACAAGAATTTGAGTATTTACTATGTGTTGAGCATTTCATTAAGTTCTAGGGATACAGGGGGGAAAACAGAACAGTTCTTGCTTTTGAGGAGCTCACATTTCAATTCAGGGAGACAATATGCCAATAATTATATATACCAGATGCAGTCAGTTCTCATCATTCATGGTAGTTTATGTTCTATAAAGTGAGTATAGTAAGTTTATAAGCAGTCAGGATAAAGTAGCAATAGCAGGAAGATTATAAAGGGAAACCTAGAAGTCATATACAGATCATCCCAAAGAGCAAAGGAGCATAACTTACAAATTGTATCATATATTAACCAAAAATCACATCCTGGTAATATGTGCAGAATCAGTGGTCCATGTTTCTCAAGTACTCCCAGTTTTACTTGGAGGCTATGTAAGTGGTGTATCTTCTCCCCATCCTCCTTTTCATGCTTTACCACCTCATTCCCTGTCCCCATGCCTGCCTCTCTACTCCCTCCTTCTTGCTGCTTATCTCTATATTTTCTGTGACATTTGCCCCTACTCCATCTTTGTTTTATTAAAACATGATTGCAGCCTCACTTCCTGCTGCCATCATGATCTTTCTTGGAGAGTATCCAAAGAGCCAGGCATGTATGCCACATTTTATAAATTAATTATCAATTCAAAAAACTTCTCATTGACAGAGTTAAAGCTCTTTGAGGGCAAGAGTTTTATAAGTTTCATTTTTGTTGTAATTGTATCCTCACTGTCCTGAAGAGACTGCCTAGGTAATCATGAAGACAAAGACTAGACCTGTGATTCTCTCAGTATAGGGAATTTCCAGAGAAGGAAACTTTCTTCACCAGTGCAGGTCAGTACCTTTCCAGAAACTTAGTCTTTTTTTTCTCTTAAATTTATTTAGATTTTTATACATTTTTTAAACATTTGTTGAAAAATGTTTTTAAGTTCTGAATTCCCTCCTTCCTCCCCATCCCTCCCCTCCCTATTAAAAGGGCAAGAAATGTCATTCCAATTATACACGTGAAATCAGACAAAACATATTTCCACATTGGCCATGTTACAGGAAAAAAACAAGAAAAAATAAAGTGAAAAAATTATGTTTCAATCTGCAATCAAAATCTATCAGTTCTTTTTCTGGAGATGGATAGCATTTATCATCATAAGTCTTTGAGAATTGTCCTGGATCATTGCATTACTGAGAATAGTCAAGGCATTTGTAGCTGATCATCATACAATATTTGCTGTTATTATGTATAATGTTCTCCTGGTTCTGCTCACTTCACTTTGCATTAGTTCTTATATGCCTTCCCAGGTTTCTCTGAAACCATTCAGCATTCATCATTTCTTATAGCACAATAACATTCCATCACAATCGTATACCACAACTTGTTTGCTTATTCCCCAATTGATGGGCATCCCCTCAATTTCTAATTCTTTGTCACCACAAAAATAGCTGCTATAAATATTTTTGTACATTGAGGTCCTTTTCCTTTTTTCACTTTGGGATATAGACCTACTAGCAGTATTGTGAGGTTAAAGGGAATGCACAGTTTAGAGCCCTTTTGGCAATGTTTCAAATCACTTGGATCAGTTCACAGCTCAAACAGTGCATTCCAATTTTTCCACATCCCCTCCAACATTTGTCATTTTCATTTTCTGTCATATTAGACAATCTGATAGATATAAGGTGGTACCTCAGATTTATATAATTTGCATTTCTCTAATCAGTAGTGATTTAGAAAATCTTTTCATATGACTATACATAGCTTTGATTTCTTCTTCTGAAAACTACCTGTTCATATCCTTTGGTCATTTATCAATTGGAAAATTACTCATATTCTTATAAATTTAACTAAGTCCTCTGTATGTTTGAGAAAAGAGGACTTGCTGTAATTCTCCACCCCCGTGCCCACACCGCCAGTTTCCTCTTTCCTTCTGATCTGGTTGCATTGGTTTTGTTTGTATGAAATCTTTTTAATTTAATGTAACCAAAATTTTATTTTATTTCTTGTGGTCCTATATATTTCTTTTTTCATCATAAATTCTTCCTTTATACATAGCTTTGACATGCAAAAATTTTTATGCCTTCCTTATTTGATACCACCCTTTATGTCTAAGTCTCGTACCCATTTTGACCTTTCCTTGGTATCTGGCGTAAGATGTTGGTCTATACCTAGTTTCTGACAAATTTCTTTCTAACTTTCCAACAATTTTTGTCAAATAGTGAGTTCTTATCCCAAAACTTTGGATCTTTGAGTTCATTGAACAATAGATTACTATGGAAATTTACTATGTCTCTTATTTGATTTTTAAAATCCTTTCTGAACTCTTCCAAGAATTCTTATTTGACTTATATCCCAATTCACATTTACTTGAGGATTTGCTTGTAGCTCATTTGACATTGTTTTCTTCTGAGTTTGTGTTTTGATCTTCCTTCTTGATTTTACCATAGTAGTTTTTTATGGTCACATTCTTTTGTGTTGTTGTTTTTATTTGCTCATTTTCCCATCCTATTTCTTAACTTTTGACTTGATGTTAAAGTAGGGCTCTACTCTTAGGGTTGAGGCAGCACTGTCCCAAAATTCAGATTTATTGTACTGTTGCTTTCAGAGTTAATTCTGAGAGTACTTAAGTTTTTGGTGCTTTTTAGGTGGTGTGATCCAGGAAGAAGTGTGGTCACTGTATTCCTAGCCTGTGTTCTGATCTTTACCCAGGAAGAGACCTTGCTCCTCTGTAATCTGAATACTTGTGCTCTTTTTGGTCCTGAAATGTGATCAGGTCCCTTTTTCTGCAGTTATGAGTACTAGTGCTCCTTTTTGCCTTTAAACTGAAACTAGGGCTTGTACTCTCTTTTGATCAACCATAAGCAATCTTCTCCATTCTAGAAATGTGACTTCTGTGCTTCCCTGAGGCTATTATCCTTTATTTTGGCCCTAGAACAGCAACCTGAAACTGCACATATGCAATACAACAGAGTCCAGCACCCAATGGTAGCAAAGGTTCCCCATAACTTCTGTCTGACGCCGTCCAACTCCCTTACCACCTCTGGGCTGAGAGCTTCCACAGCTACTCCTGCTTTCACAGCTACCACCCAGGCTGGCTGCTTATGTTGCCATTATGCATTGACCCCTACTCCCAGGATTACAGACTTCTCCTGCCAACCTTCCAAGTTGTCTTGGTCTGAAAAAAATGTCTCACTCTAAACTTTTGTTGACTCTGCTGCTTTCAAGTTTGACTTGAGGTGCTATTTTAAAGTAGTTTTGTGGGGAATGTTGGGATAGTTTGTCTTAGTTGCTACCTGTACTTGTATCATCTTGGCTCAACCCACCCCACCCCCCAACTTTTTTTTGGTCTTTTTAGAGAGGGGAAGGCAGGGCAGTTGGGGTTAAGTGACTCCCCAAGGTCACACAACTAGTGTTAAGTGTCTGAGGTCAGATCTGAACTCAGATCCTCCTGACTTCAGGGCCAGTGCTCTATTCACTGAGTGACCTAGATGCCCTCTTAAATTCTTAAATAGTTGTTTAAGGCACTGAGGGTTTAATTGATGTGCTCAGTCACACATCTGGCACGTGCCTGTGGTAGGACTTAAACCTACGTCTTCCTGGCTCCAAGGCAGGCAGTTTATTCACTAAACCATGCTATATAACAATCTAATAAATACTTGTTGACTGGTTGTCATCAACAATGAGTGTATGACTCTATTTCCTAGAATAGGGTCAGTCCCCTAAGGCCATTCACTGCTGGGAAAATTAGGGCTGTGTCTGAAAGCCCTACAATGCCTCACCCCCCCCTCCTCATTGCAAAACAAATTTCATACGTGTGGGGGTTGGCATAGGATGAGGCTCTGGCATTTTGTCTCATGTGACCTTAAGCAAATCCCTTCCTCTCTCCAGGCCAGTTTCTTTATCAGGGAGGAAAAGTCATATCTGATGATTACTAAGGTCCCTCTCTGCCAGCACTAATATCCTGAGGTTCCCCAGGCATTTCCAGTAGCACAAACCACCATTTCACACATCGAGTTTGGCAGTAACTGACATGCCATGCAGTGAGAGTTATGCATTCCAATAAAAAATCAGTAATCCAAACATAAGAAGCAGTGATTTCCTTAAGCTGATCAATTAATTATGAGACAACCCTACTTCTCAGATGAGTTGTTCTACCTTCTCTTCCCTTCCCAGCCCCGCCCCCCCCCAACAGAAGCTCCTTGTACCCAGGTACTAGTCTCGAATCTTTTTGTAGTCCCTATAAATACTCAGCACAGAGCTTTGCCTATTGTTGGTGCCTTCTGATTCAATCCTGGTTCTGAAATTTGCTACCCATGTGACTTTTTGGCAGGTCACTAAGCCTCTCCAGATTTCAATAGGACAAATGACCTCTAAGTCCTTTTCTATGATACTATCAAACCAAAGCTAGGAGACACAATTGGCCTACCTTCTGTAGTGCAAGTCTGCACAACCTGGAGCCCACCAAAGGATTTTGGACAGCCCATGAAAAATGTAGAGGAAAAATTCTTTGATGTGCCCATGAGCCACAGGTTGTGCAGACCTGTCCCAGCGGGAGGAAGATTGTTGCTGTTCTATCATGCCCCAAGTTTTTTGTGGTCTCATGTGGGGTTTTCTTGGCAATGATACTAGTTTGCTATTTCCTTCTTTAATGGATTAAGGCAGAGTAAATAACTTGCCCAGGGTCATGTAACTAGTGAGTATGTGAGGCCAGATTTGAACTCTAGTCTTTCTGACTCCAGACTTAGCACTCTATCTCCTGAGCTACCTAACAGCTTGGGAGTCATCTGCTGAAGGTTTTTAAAGGTCTTTGGATTCAAAGTCTAATAACCTGCATTGAGTCCCAGTTCTGGCTTCAATTAGCTTCTTGAATAAGTCACTTAACTCATGTGAGCCTGAGCTGTTTATGTGTAAAATAGAGATGATGTCTATTCTTCCTGGGGTTATTATGAGGACCTGGTGAAGTAACACATGCAAAAGTTCTTTCTGAACCAAACAGCTTTTTATAAACACAATTTTCTATGAAATTAAAAAGTATTCTAACAGAAAAAATTAACATGATACTATGAAAATAACACTAGATAGAGACAGACAGACAGATAGATGGATAGATAGATAGATAGATAGATAAATAGGATTGAGAGTGAGAAGGGCCCAAACTGATCATCTACTCCAAATTACCTTTTTATAGAAGAAAATGAGGCTACAGGTAATGTGACTTATCTAAGGTCACATGGCTAGTAAGCTTAGCCATAATTCAAACCTATGTCCTCTGTCCCAGAAGCAGTGTACTTTCCAGCACACCACACTACCTCCTTTCTATCTCTGTTATTCTGAAGCTCAAGAGAGGCAGGTAATAAAAAGAAAGTACTTAGTCATATAAAGTACATACAAAAATGTGAAAAGTGC
This sequence comes from Pseudocheirus occidentalis, assembly GCA_028646575.1. Taxonomy (NCBI): domain Eukaryota; kingdom Metazoa; phylum Chordata; class Mammalia; order Diprotodontia; family Pseudocheiridae; genus Pseudocheirus; species Pseudocheirus occidentalis. The sequence continues at coordinate 293,979,782 of CM053593.1, forward strand.
TGGGACTAGAGTCAGGACAATTCATCTTGCTGAGTTCAAATTTTGTCTCAGACACTTGGTCTCATGCTATCTGTGTGACCCTAGGCAAATCACTTAACCCTGTTTATTTCAGTTTCCTCATCTGTAAAATGAGCTGGTGAAGGAAATGGCAAACTAGTCTAGTATCTTTGCCAAAAAACTCCACAAATGGGTTCATGAGGGGTTGGGCCTGGTCAAAATGAATGAACAACAAAATTATTTAATCAATAACCAGTTACAATGCTTGGAACCTGCCCTCCATACACAGTTGTCCCTTTCCCTCAATCCCACAAGTTTCTCAAATTCAGGGGCTAGTGCTTTGTCATTGGGGCAACACATTGCATCACTCACATGAAAGCAATGCTGCCTCAGACAAACTCTTTTCCTCTTCCTTCTCCCTCAATCACTGCTTTTGTTTTTTCCATCAAGATTCTCTGTCCTTCTTCTGGGGCATTTAGGAAGAGCCTAACTCCCCTGCCGCTCCTTGCCCTCAGCAAGGAACTATTTACACACATTTACCCACTGTGCTCACATCTCATACCTCTGCACATGCTGAGAGCCCAGGTATCCTCCTGCACTCTTGACCACTCCTGAAAGTTGGCTTCCCATTATGCTGAGGCCTTTCACAAACCTAACTCTAAACAGAAGTCTTCCCACATGTTCCCTTGGGGCTATTGCTTTAGCAGCCAAGTTGTCCATTTCTAGGAAAGGAGGGACATGATTCTGTCACTTCTCTATTTGTTCTCACTGGCACCTGACTCTTTGTCATTGCAGATAGGGCAGACTGAGCTGGCAAACATAAACTTGGGTGGGGGTTGGATAAGGTAGGGAAGATGTTGGACCATCTCTCTGAGAAGCAGAGTGAATGAATGCCTCCTTAGCAAGTTTTCCTCTCAGTGGGCAGGCTGGCAGATGGGCAATGCCTTGGTTCAGATGACACAAGTCATTGTGAAACTGGGTGCAGTTGTTGCTTCTGTTCCGCTCCTTCCTTTGAAGCCGACTTTCAGATCCTCAGTAGTTTTGAGGGCAGGCTCTGGGCCCCAGGGACCTGACCATCTTTTCCCTGCATAACATAGGCCTGAATCTTGGTCCTTCCTCTGGCTTATCTGCCTGCTGGGTCTGAGGCTAGTGAAAATGAACTTCGGGAGCTAGGAGCTTATGGTCCAATAGTCCAGTAATATTGAAAAACCCAAGGGCAGGAGTACAGATATGAAAGGTCACAGGATTTTTCTAGTTAATGTAAGTGTCATAATGAAGATACAGCATTTCATATTTTCCTATCTCTTTTATTGTTATTATTATTCAGTTGTTTCAGGAATGTTTGACTCTTTGTGATCCCTTTTGTGGGTCTTCTTGGAAGAGATACTGGAGTGGTTTGCTATTTCCTCCTCCAACTCATTCTACATATGAGGAAACTGAGGCAAAAAGGGTTAAGTGACTTGCCCAGGGCCAGATTTGAACTCAGGAAAGTGTCTGGGTAGTGGGAGGGAAGGGGAATAACTGGACCAGGAATTTAATTGGCTTGGACAAGCTCTTAATCAATGTTCTATTCACTGTTTTGGAACTCCAGGGCAGTACCAATGGACACCTGCACCTGAGAGAGCTGTCTAGAGGCTTGGTTGTTGTCCTTGGTTCTGGAATAGGACCAAAATGACATCATTATGCTAGAGTCAAGTTTCAGTGTGTCCAACTATGACTGATCAGACCAATTCAGCTCAGAAGCCTCTACCACAGGTCGGACACAAATAGTCTGTGTGAACGTTTGGGGTGGATTCTCCAAATATGCACATCCTGCATTTCCTTTGAGCTGTTTCAATTCTGCTTTGCTCATAAAGCACAGTACCTTTCTCTGATGTGGGCATGCTGCGCTGAGTGGTTGTGTGCCAGTGTCTCCCATGTCACACAATCAAGTCCAAAGTTCTTGAGAGAGACCTTGAGAGTGTTCTTGTATTGCTTCTTCTGGCCACCATGTGAAGGCTTGCCCTGAGTGAGGTCTCCAGAAAATAGTCTTTTTGGCAAGTGTACATTTTACATTCAAACAATGTGGCCAGTCCATTGGAGTCGTGCTCTCTGAAGCAGAGTTTGAATGCTTGACAGTTTAGGTCAAGTGAGAACCTCAGTGTCTGGTACCTTCTCAGAGGTGGCACTTGAACTCAGGTCTTCCTCAAAGGTTCTTTTTCTGCTATGTAGTAATGCTTTCCATAAGAGATAACATGGCTATTTACATGGATATATTAAGTATGTACCTAACCATCCAGAGGCAATTACTACACTCTGATCTTAAGGTATGAAATGCTTAGATATCCAGGGTCATCCAGGGGAGGGCTTACCCTCCCCTAATTCAGCTATTTAACCATTGGCTACAGATGAGAAACACAGGCAAATCCCAACATTTGTTCCTAATGGATAGCAATACTCTGTCACTTCCAAAGGCAGACCTACTCCAGAGTATTTTAAAGATAGTACTTTGAAAAGCTTAAGTTGCTGCATACATGTTAATTATTTTATTGAATAATACCAATAGCTGACCACTTTAAATATTTCATAGTATTATGTATGTGTATCTATATCAATATCCATATCTTTAATTCCATTGGATGGATGAAATAAATGAATTTAAAAGGACTGATTAAATGCATACTGTGTACCAAGCAGTCATTAGTTATTGACACTGGTGATACAAAAAGAAAAGTGAGGTAGCTCCTACTCTTAAGGAGCTTATATTCTCTTCCATTATAGCAGGCGAGAATATATACGGGAGTGCTGAGCTGCCAGAAAAATGGAAAGGCCTCAGTGTTCTTCCAGTTGTAGTGACAAGATAGTAGTGCATCTTCATTAACATCATTTCCACTGATATCCACTTGTGCTGTTGAACCATTTAACAGAGCCAGTGACAGTGCCAGGTAGATTTTGGCAGTGAGCACTTTCTTTTCTGGGTCTTCAGTAGCTGTGACTTCTGAGGAGGTGGGGGCTGTAGCACTTGCAGTGGAAGTTACTAGATGGAGTCAACACATCAGACATGACTTGGAGAGGTGGAAGGCAGCTGGAAGCAGGGCATGTGATTCCTAGTATGCTGTAGTGTGTTTGGAGCTTACCTGCTTTTAGTGGGAGTTGGTTGGTGGGAGTGGTAGTGGGGGTGGTAGGCCCCTTCTTCATAAGAGTTGCTCCTCTCAGTGATGCTTTCAGGGGTCCAGCTTCAAGGCAGAGCTAGTTGTTTGAAAGGTGCTGTTGCTTCTTGGTATCTTGAGCTCAAAGTCTTGGGTTATATTCAACTCACAGGAACCCTATGATAGAGGTAACTATGATTATTATCATCCCTCTACCTTGCAGAGTTGTTGTAAGGACCAAATGAGATGATATCTGTGAAGCTCTCAGCACAGTGGTTGGCACACAGTAGGCACTATATAAATGCTAATTCCTTTCCCTTCTCCTTCCATTCCCTTTTATAGATGAGAAAACTGAGGCTCAGAGAAATTATGACTTTGCCATTCAGAAACCAATAACTTGTCAAAGTTAGTAAGGGGTGAGATTCAAACTGAATCCTTAACATATTTTACTCACTTAACCAATCAGCATTCATGTAATGCCTACTGTGTGCTAACCACTGTGTTAAGAACTGAGGATACAAAAATAAAACAGTTCTTGCTCTCAAGAAATTTATATTCATTTTCTCAAGGCAATATGCACGCAGATATATACAAAATATATTTTTAAAATGAATACAGGGTATTTCAGAGGGTGAAGGCACTAGGAGCTACTGAACAGAGTAGTGAGGTGTGGGGAGGAAGATACTACTGCTACTTCTACTATTGCTGTTTACTGTTGCTGCTGCTGCTAGTACCACTACTATTACTACTGCTGCTGCTATTACTATTACTGCTACTACTCCTGCTACTGTTGCTGCTATTACTGCTACTACTGCCAGTGCTGCTGCTACTGCAGCTACTATTGCTGCAGCTGTTTCTAGTACTGCTACCATTGCTACTGTTGCTGCTGCGGCTACTACTACTACTACGAGTATTCCTAAATGTCTAATGTCATATGATCTACTTAAGGATTGGACATGAAAGAGCTCAATATCTTCACAAAGTCACTGCTGTATTTTGGAATAAAACCCAATATTGTTTAGTTTCATTTTATTTTTTTCCCATGAGTTTTATTTGTACTTGTACCTGGAGGATATTTCAAAGCGAAGGATGTAAACCTAATAAGCAAAGAGAACTATAGGCTCCTATAATGAACCCTTTCTTATGTACATAGCTTATTCTTAATTAAATGCAGAATATTGAAATACAAGTAGGTATTCCCTGATTGCTTTTGGATAACATGACAAGAGAGTGATGGCAATATTACAAAATGAGCCAAGGTGGAAAAACTAGGGAGTTAGGAATAATTTTACAAAACTCAAAGTCTATGATTGCAAGTCCAAAAATAGTGTGTTCCAGAAGTTTCCACAGACTGACACTCAAATTCATCACCTTTATTTTTCAGGAATCCATGAACACATAGGAGAAGAGGTTACATTTACCTTCTCCAATATACCCTTAAAAAGTTGAATTACACTGGAAAATAACCCAATCATTATTTGCCATCATGTTCTGGGTAGTTGTACGTGCCATTTTAAAATCAATGCATGCTAATTCCGCAAGACAATGTGTCATTATTTTTTTTTAAAATGGATTACTTATTATTTTTAAGATTAAATTTTTAAAAATTGAGTTTCAAATTATTTTTTCCTACCCCTCCCCCTCTCCCTGAGAAAGCAAGCAATGTAATATCATTATGCTTGTGAAATCATGTAAAACATATTTCAATATTACCTATGTTGCAAATATATAGATATAAAAAGCAAGAAAAACAAAGTTAAGAAAGTGTGCTTCAGGGGTGGCTAGGTGGTGCAGTGAATAGAGCACTGGTCCTGGAGTCAGGAGGACCTAAGTTCAAATCCGGCCTCAGACACTTAACACAAAAACTAGCCATGTGACCTTGGGCAAGTCACTTA
>CM053593.1:293985301-294077474 GCA_028646575.1 Pseudocheirus occidentalis
GAAGCTCCCTTCAGGCCGGTGCTTTAGATTTTCTTTGAAGTAGACTCAAGCTGCAGCTTGGGAGGCTCTGCTGCTCCTCGTGGCCGCCCTTGGGCCTTGCCTGGCCCCACGGTTTTGGGCTGGCCGTTCTCTGCTCCTCTGCGGTGGGAGCTGTGCCTCTCCGGTCCTGCTCCTCACGCCTTGGCAGATGTGAGGGTGCTGGAGGCAGAACCTCGGCAGGCTGGCTGCGGGGCTCGGCTCAGCTCCTTCCCACCGTCCCAGGCCTGGTCACGGTCTCGGCTTCCGGCTGTTCCAGCCTCCGCTCAGGCGGCTGCGCTGAGCCCCTGCTGCCGAGCTGCCTTCAGCGAGAGCTGTGTTCTGTGTATTTCTGTGAGTCTGAGAGTCCTAGACTTTCCTAGACTTTGTCTGGCCTCATATTTTATGGGTGTTTAGGGTGGCAGTGTGGGAGCTGCGGGACCTTGTTGCTTCTACGCCACCATCTTGGCTCCTCCCCTGTGGATTTATTTTGTGATCTCTAACTTGGCTATTTATAATTATGTATTATAAAATTATATTATTATTATTGCTATTCATTTGTGTTTATTTGTTATATTATTATTTTTAATCCTGGTCTCATTATTAATGATCATAACTTCCTAAATACCTAATGCTGATTCCCTAAGATTTTCTAAGTAAACTATTATGTCAGCAACAAAGAGGTATAGTTTTGTGGTCTTTTTCCCTCTCTTTTTGCCTTGAATTTATTTGTCTTGTCTTGCTAGCATTTTTAGAATTATATGAAATAAAAACAAAGAATGGGAGTAGACTTGCTTACTCTTGTATCTTTTGGAAAAAACTTCTCTGTCCTCATTGAATATAACGTTTACTTTTGGTTTTAGGTAGTTTCTATTTATAGTTTTTAAAAATCCTCTATATTTATACTTTGTAGGAATTTTAGTACAATGAATATTATACTTTGTTGATGGCTTTTCCTCAATCTATTGAGATGATACACAATTTTGTGATCATATGTCCCTCCTTGCTATCCCTCCCCCCTTGTTCTGTTCTCTACCCTGTCCCTGTCCCTGTCCCTTTATTGAAGTGTGAGCATCCTGCATCCTTCCCCCACACCCTGCCCTCCCCTCCGTCATCCCCCTTCTCATCCCCATGCCCCCTACTCTTTTGTGTGACATGATGCCCATTTTAGAGTTTATGCCATTTCTTCCCTAAGCCAGATTCGATGAGAGTAAATGAAAGTAAAGTTGTAATAGTTTGTTCTTAATATTATTCTGTTAATTATTTTATTAATATTGACTCATCCCTGAATTCCTAGAATAATTTCAATTTGGTCATAATGAATAACTTTTGGAGACACTGCTATAGATTTTGTGATATAATTTTATTTAGAATTTTTGAACTGCTATATAGTGGGTGATACTAAGATGTTGTTTTTGTTCTTTGTTTCGTTTTTTTCTGGTTAGGACTATATTTGTCTCATAAAAAGAGTTTGGTAGAGCAATTTATTTCTCAGTATTAAAAATTATTTGCATGTTTGCTATTCTTATAATGCTTGATAGAATTCCATAAATACATGAAGACCAAGAATTTTTCCCTTTGGAAATGTCTTCATAGCTATTCAATTTGTTTTTCTAAGATTGGGTTTAAACAATCTAGCTCTTTATTTGGTGTTCTTTCTTTTAGTCTGGGTATTTTACTTTTTTTGAAGGTAATATATTTCTTTTGTATTTTCTTCTGTTGGCATATAACTAAGTATAGTAGATTTTGGTAATTCTTTTTATTTCTCTGGTTCTGTGATGATTTCACTGTGATAATTTTTTTAATTTTATTGATTTCAATTTCTGCCATCTTTTTTCAAGCCAGAGTGAATAAATGCTGATCAATTTTGTTAGTCTTTCTAAAGACACAGTTTTTAGTTTTGTTCACTGGTTCTATAATAATCTTGGTTCATCTCCCTTCTAATTTAGAAGATTTTCACTTTCTTTTTGGAGTTTGTTAGCTTTCTTTTTTTAAAAGTATATTCAGTTTAATAAACCTTCCTTTTTAAATTTTTGTTAATCCATGTTTATTAGTTATATGTTTTTCCCTGTGAGAACTGTTTTAGCTACACAGAAGAAATTTTTGCAAAGTGTCTCATTATTATGTAGTTATTAATTATTTTAATTATTTGAACCACATATTATTTAAGATTTTATTAAGTGATTTTTTAAGTCTGTGTCTTTTCTTTGTGTTCTTTCAATTAATGTTTTTATTGTGCTATAATCTATAAGGGTATATTTAGTGTTTCTATTTATTTTTACATTTTATATTTATTTTACATTGACAACTGTGCCCTAACACATGATTCATTATTGTAAAATTTCAACAAAGGGTTAAGAAATATGTATATGTCACTCCATTTTAAAGGCTCCATATATTTTTGGCTTTAATTTATCCAAAAATGTGTTGAATTCTCCATTTTCTTTTTTATTGAATTTCCTATTAACTTTGTCCAGCTCTGAGAGAGGAACATTAAAGTTGCCTACTATTATTATATTACTGTCTGTACCTTCTTACAGTTCTATAATTTTCCTTTATGAATTTAGAGGCTATACCCTTTGAATAATAGAAGTTTAATATTGATAGTATCTCATTGTCTATGGTTCCTTGGGCAAAAGAGAACTTCTTTGTTTATCTCTCTTCATGTTATAATTTTTATTTTTGCTTTGTTTTATAGCATGATTACTTCTCTGGTATTTAAAAAAATTCACTTAATGGCATAGCAAATTTTGTTACAGCCCCTCATTTTTATTTTTACATGTTCTTACATGTGCTCCTTATAAGTAACAAATTGTGGGGATTTGTTTTCTTATTCAATCTGTCATTTTATTTCATCTTCTTGGATTGTTAAATTCATTTACTTTTAAATTATTACAGGTTTATGCTTTATTCCATTTATGTAATTTAAAAAAAAATAAGGTTTTTTTGTTCCTCATCTTCTTTTAAGTTAATACTTTGTCCCTATGGTCAGTTTTTCTTAACATATTTTGATTCAGTCATATTCATACACACTCTCTTGTCATCCTTCCACATCCCCCTTCTTTGTCATGATTCTCAGAATTGTCAATTAGTGTGAAAAGCATTGAAGAGAGATACATAGCCTTAAGACAGAAATTACCCTGCAACCCAAGTTATGTGATATAGCTCTAAGTCTACCCATCTCATGATCATTCTCCTCTTATCTGCCATGCAACCTCATCTTTTGGTAAGTATTTCTCCACCACTCAGGATGCTAGCTACCCAAAAGAAATCCAGTTTTCCTTTTCCTGAGTCAGGGTGTTGTCCACGGATTAATAATATTCAGAGGTAAAGATACCCCCTTTGCACTAACTACCCCCTAATAAGACCCATTATACTTTTCTCACCTTCCATTACAGATGTCTTTCTGTTTTTCCATAGGATTGCTTATCAGTGGGATCCCTAATCCCTGGATCCCCAATCCCTGTTTGGTAAAAATCTATTGCTTCCAACCCCCCTTTCTCAATCTTTTCCTCTGACACCTCTTCCATTCTTCATCAGCCTCTCTTTTTGCTGAGAGACTTAAAAGAGTCACCATCTATTTCCCTTCTGTCTTCCATTTCCCATATACTCATTTGTGCATGGCTCCATTCTAGAATTTAGTCACATAAAACATATTGATTCATTTGTAAGTGCAATTGTAGAGTTTTGTCCGTGGTGTTTTAGGCCTGCTTCTCCAATATGCTTCTCATCTTTCTTTGAAATCTACTTTAATTTCGTCTCCTTGCTTGAAAAAAAAAACCTCTTAATTATGTTTTTCCCCCTTGGTGACATCAGGCAGTCTTTCTCCTTGTGTGTGTGTGTGTGTGTGTGTGTGTGTGTGTGTGTTTTAAAACATAATTTCTAGATATGGAGTAATTGTTCCAGTCCTTATTCTTTCCTTTGTAGTTATATTTATTGAACTTTCTTGTGTTTCTGTTGTTTTGAGTTTCTACAAGTTGAATATCCTCCTTATGTCTGGTTTGTATTATAATTAATTTTGCAGGAATGTTCTAATGCCTCCTTTTATTAAATCTCTTTTTCATCGATGATCAGGTTCAGATTTCAGCAATGTTACAATAGGATTCTATTAAAAAAAGATTTACCCCAAAATTCCTTTAAAAAAAAGAGTGTCTGTCTTGCATTTAAGTATCTATTAATAAATCTTTAACTATAGTATTTAATGGAGAGACAGAATCATAAAATTTCAGTTAGAAGGGATCTCAGGGAGTACTTAGTTCAATCTATAACTTTATAGAAATCCCCTTTTTAATATCTATATAGACACTTCATCTAGCCTTTGCTTGAAGGCCTCTATTAAGAGGGAATTTACTATTTCTTGAAGGAGACCATTCTACTTTATGATAGTTCAAATTGTTAGGGAGATCTTCCTATACAGCCAAAGTCTATATCACTACAACTCAGGGTCATAGATTTAGAGGTAGAAAGGGCCCCTGAGATCAATTATTTCATCTCCATCTCCTTGTTTTACATATAAGAGAACTGAGGATACAAATAGTCATAGATCTAGCCATATTTGAATTGGAACTTGAACCCAGGTCCACTAATTCCAAATCTAGTGTATTTTTAGCTACAACATGAATTTTTATACATTGCTCCTTAACCTTCTGCATGGCAGCATTTCAAGTGCTCAAACACAGTTATTATATCCCCCAGTAAACCTTCTCCCCAATAAACATACCCAGTTTACTTGCCAATAATTATAATTGGTAAAATCATCTTCCTCTGGATACACTCTGGTTTGGTGGTGTGCTTCCTAAAAAATGTGGCACCCAAAGTTATAGATTGGATCTGACCAGATTATCATCTTTCTCCTTTTGGACACTAAGTCTGTGAATGCAATTTAATATTGAATTGCCTTTAGGGTGGAAGGGTTATAATACTACACTTTTGACTTCTAGTAAGCTTGCAGTATGCTAAATAAAGTCTCCCATTTTTTTCCTGCACAAATTGTTTTCTAGTCATAAGCCCTATTTTATTTGTACAACTGAGTTTTAGACACAAAGACATTTACATTTATCTCTATTAAATTTTAATTCGATGTATCTGAACTATTGTTCTAACCTGTCAAGATCCTGATAATCACTATAACACACTATGAGTATGTTAACTTTCCCTCCTGGTTTCATTTTGTTATCAAGGGTTCAAAGTCCAATTGCATAAGACTCTCCACATTGGTGGAGACTGATTGATTACTCAACACTCTGAGCCTGCATGAGGGTCAGAGTTCGTCAGAGCTTGAAAGGAACTAGTAGCTCTTATTCTTCTGGCTTCCATCTTCAAGAGAAAGACTCTGGGAAGAAGTCAACATGTAGAGGAACTGGCACCTCAATCATATCCATATCCCCAGTTTACCATGCTAGAGACTTCAGGAAATTTCCTCTTGGGTGAGATTTGGGACTCTTGGTGGAGCTGAAATATGTCACTCCCAATAGCAGAGCTCATTCACTGTTTTTTTTGTCTAGTATATCTGCATATGTATAACTTCTCTTTGCTATTGGCTTGAATAAACATCTATTCATTATTTACTACGTTTAGTCTTTTATAATTGGCATTTGATGGGAAGGGAGTCAAATCCTTGGATATATAGTTTGGGTCACTCTTTCCCCACTAAGGGATAGCAATCAGGAGAGTGACTTGAATCTAAAAATTATTTCCTTAGACTAACAATATTTAGGAGTGGGAAATAGATAATTCAACCCCAGTACCTCCTTTCTGAGGAGAGCAGTTTGAATACACTTATGACACCAATACCCTGTTCTTCCTTGTGGAAGGAATTAAAGTCTTCCTTGGTAAAGAATGGGTTGAGGAGACTAGAGATCTTTCTTTATGCCTCCTTTTGAGTCACACCTAGACAGCCTCATGTGGGTATATGTAACCTACATGGACAACTCAGATACTCTTACATATGTGTGTGCACACACATATACATTTACATCACTATCACCTTACAATGGCATCTGCAAATTCACTAAACATGATTCCACATAGCTGCCAAAATAATTTCCCTTAAGCTTAGGTCTATCTATGTCATCCTCTCCTACTCAATAAATGCCAATGGCTCCCTATTACCTCAGATCAAATAAGTTTGACTTGGCAGTTAAAACCCTTCACAATCTGACCCCAAATTTTGCCTTATTACACATAATTGCTTTCTATTCACACTACTATGCAGACAAATTGATCTTCTTACTCTTCCTCATACATGATACTCAATCTCTTGCCATACCTGGAATGGACTCCCTCCACATCTGAATCTCTAAGAATCCTTACTTTCCTGCAAGGCAAACCTCAAAAACTATCTAATACACAAAGTCTTTCCTAATCTCAGGAGCTGCTTCAGCCTTTCCCTCAAAATTGCTATTGTTAGAAGTTCATTTTACAGTTTTCCAGGAACACTTGCCTTTAAGAGCAAGGAGAAAATGTCTTGCCTAGACAAGAAGGCAAGGCCCTTTGTATTACTGTAAAGAAAAGATTGTATAAGGGGACACAGATCTGAGGCTAGTTCACCAAAATGTCCGTTAATTTTATCCAAACTCAACATTCTTAAGAAAGCACATAGCCTTCCAGGTGTGATGGTAATCAGCAGGGGAAAAAAGTGGTTAGGGAGGGGTAAAGCAGAAAATCTTCAAAGGAAAGATAAAAGATAAATAACTTGTAGTCATAAAAATGTATCTTTTAAAAGGAAAAGAGAAAGAACAGTAATGGAAATCATCCAAGGCTACCTCTTTCCTCTCTCACTGTGCCACAATACCATGCAAATCATCCATTCATTACTTATATTCAATGATTCAATTAGTATCCATCAAGTATTTACTATACCTAAGGCATTGTGTTAGGCACCGAGAATACAAAGATGATTAACAACACAGTCCTAGCACTTAAGGAGTTTTTAGTCTACTTGAGGGATACTATTTATAAATACATAAGCAAAATACAAGCAATATTATGATAAGGTGAATAAGAGAATTCTGTTTTGTCCTGGGAAAATTTGAGGAGAGGGTGACTATTTTAAGCTTATTATTAAGGGTTGGGTGTGGTTGAATCAGGAAAGGCATCATAGAACAGGTAGTAACTGAGTTGAGCCTAGAATCTCATTGGATTCCTTAGTGTCTGGAAGAAGACCAAAGTATGGCACTACAGCCATACCCCTACAGATTCCACTGGTATTTTTTTCTTCCTACCAATGTTTACATCCCATATTTCAACAGTCCATTTGATCCCCAGAAAGGAAGCCAGAGTCTGTGCTTCACTGCGAACTTCACAATTACTCCCTACTTCCCAATGATTGTAGGCCCAGCCCACTCCCATCCCCTGGCAATGGGATGGATATGGCTACTCACACCACAAAGATGCATAGCAGATATATTGTTAGTATCTCTGTATTCCCAGTGCCCTCCTAGCACAGGGCTTGAACACTGTAGGTGCTTAATACATGCTGATTGAGTCACTGAACATCAAGAAAGATTGCATGATTTTCAAAGGGCAGTGAGAAAGATAAAATATAGTCTTGAATCAGTTCTAGTACCATTCCTTTTCTATTCTGACTGAAGGATATACTTTTTTCCCTGCCTTGAGTTATTTATCTTTTATCTTTCCTTTGAAAGATACTTTACTCCTAATAAGATAAAGGATTACTGACCCTATATACCCTCCTATGAATGTCCTTCAAACACCTGGGCATTGTCAACCATCCTATATTCAAGTCTCCCAAATAGTAGTTGTCTCTCCTCAAATAGACAAACATTAATAACTTAATAAATATTTTTTTCATTCTTTGGATATTTAAGAAGCAGGGATGAAGATGGGATATTTATTATCAGAAAGTTATTCCACAGCATTATTTCTGCATACAGAATCACAATTGATATGTGAATGAGAGACACATTGTAAAAGAGCCTGAGTCAAATACTTCTCTGCAATTAATAAACATTAAGCATAATAGTATCTTATATTCAGTTTCAGTCAATTTTGAGATAGTAAAGATATAGTCCATTGTGGAATATCACTTGCTAAATCCTACTTATTCCCTACTAATATAATCATTTGGGATTCCCTTACCTCATGTATATATTACCCTCATAAATATTTTGTATAGATACTAGAGTTGGCAGACAGTAGTTTTTAATGTTTTTTCAGTCACCTTTTTTTTGCTATTAAAGTTAGAGATTTTTTCTACATCTCTAATATTATTCCTTCCTTCAGATATCCTTAATGTCCCCACAATTGTATGGCCTTCAGCACAGACTTCTAAAAATACTCTATCCAATACGATTGCTTTACTCTTTAGGGGCAGAGGTTAGGTAGATGAATACATTCTGAAGATCAAAACATTCAGTAGGCCAATTGGGGCAGAATGAAGAAAGCAAGGAGAGTAAAGTTTAAGAAGACTGGAAAGGTAGGAAAGATCCAGCCTGGAAAGAATCTGAAATCTCAAACAAAAGGGTTTAATTGTTTCCTTGAAGCAATATAGAAAGTTATTAGAGTTTTTTGAGTAGAGGGTGACATGATCATAACCAGGCTTTAGGAAAATCACTTTGGCAGCTCTGGAGAAGATGGATTAGAGTGGGGAGAGAATCAAGGCAGAAAGACCAAACCAAAAAAGAGGTCACTTCAATAGTCCCAGGAGATGAGAATCTGAACTAGTGTGGTGACTATGTGAATAGAAAGGAGACATATGTAAGAGATGTTGTAGAAATAGAAATGACAATGTTTGACAACTAATTGACTATGTGGGGGTGAATAAGGGTGTGAAGACGACAACAGGTTGTTTATCTAGGTAACAAGAAGACCCTTGAGAGTAATAGGGAAACTTGGAAGAAGGATGGGTTTGGGAGAGGATGATGCCTATGGGACAGACAGTGTGAAACGACCAATTGGCAGCTGGTGATGAGTGACTGGAGCTCAGGAGAAAGATCAAAACAAGAAATAAAATAGTGTGAGTAAACCACACAGAGATGGTAATTGAATTTATGGGAGGTGATGGGGTCACTGAGTAGAGAGAGAAAAGAGAAAAGGGCTCAGGATAGAGTTAAAGGGGCACCCACAGCTGGTTTGTGTGTTGTGGGTTATTAATATGCAAAGGAGACTGAGAAAAAATAGTTGGAAAGAACAATGTCTCCAATACTCATAGAGGAGGGAATATTCAAGACGAGAAAGTGGTCAACAGTGTCAAATACAATAAAGATGCTAAGGAGAAGGAGGATTGAGAAGAATCTAGTCGATTTTTTTTTTTAGTTTTACGGATGTGTTTTGCTTTTACATGACAAATAATTGCAGATTACTACCACTTCATGAGAGGACTCTTAAAACAAGGTAAAACAGTTAAGTGTAGCTAATAATGTATTTATCGCATCTGGAAATGCATGCAACATTTCATATTGGTAGCGCTCCCTATCTGTTTAAAATGAACATAAATCTATATTCTCTTTCTCTTGCTCCACTGGAAAAAAAAGAAAAGGAAATTCGTTAGAATAAATATACATATTGTTGGTGGAGCTGTGAACTGATACAACCATTCTGGAGGGCAATCTGGAACTATGCCCAAAGGGCTATAAATAATTGCATACCCTTTGACCCAGTAATACCACTTTTGGGGTGGTATCCCAAAGAGATCATAGAAGTGGGAAAAGGACCCATATGTACAAGAATATTTATTGCAGCTCTTTTTGTGGTGGCAAAAAACTGGAAATTTAGGGGACACCTATCAATTGGGGAATGGCTGAACAAGTTATGGTATATGAATATAATGGAATACTATTGTGCTATAAGAAATGGGAAGGAGATGGACTTCATTATAACCTGGAGAAGCATATACAAATTGATGCTAAGTGAGAAGAGCAGAACCAGGAAAAAATTGTACACAGTCACAGATACATCATATGTGTGACGACCAACCTTGATAAATCAGACTCTTCTCAGCAACACACAGTTAAAAGACAACTCTACAAGTCTCAGAATGGAAGGAGATATCTGCATTCAGAGAAAGATCTAGAAAGACCAGATTTTAAATGGAGACTGAATCAATACATGTTATCATTCTTTTCTGTGTTTGGTTTTATTTCTTTTTTCCCATCGTTCACTCCATTGGTTATAATGCTTTTATACAACCAGACTATTGTACAATGTGAAAGAGCTTGCAGATCCTATACATGATTGTATGACACCATGGGGAAGGGGGGGAGGGGAAGGAAGGGGAGAAAATCTGAAACTCAAGTGATTCTGGAACTGAATCTTGTAACCTAAAAGTAAACAAACAAATCAATTAAAAAAAAGAATTTGGCTCACTCCTCAAAAAAAAAAAAGAATAAATATGCATAGAAATATAAAGCTAATTCTTAGTGGCTATAAAACAAACATATACATCTCATTCTGCCTCCTGAACCAATGAATCCATCATCTTTTCATCTTCATCAAGATTAGCACGCTTCATTATGTGTTTTCTAGAATCATGAATAATCATGAATCCCAGTTTGTATCGCTGTCAGAGCTTGTTTCTGAGGCAGCTAGGTGGTACTTTGTATAGTGTTGGGCCCAGAGCCAGGAAGAGTTCAAATTTGTCCTCAGACACTGAGTAGCTGCGTGGCCCTGAGCAAGTTTCTTCACCACTGTCTGCCTCAGTTTCCTTAACTGCAAAATGATTATAATAGCAGCTAGTACCAGTAGTAATCAGTTGTTATGATAATTAGATGAGATAATATTTATAAAGTACTTAGCTTGCTTCGTATTAGTTATCTAATAAGTGTTTATCATATTCCTCTTTTTTATACTGTTGTTGCTATTGTATAAATTGTTCACCTAGCTCTACTTATTTCATTCATTATTAGCTTACAAACCTCCATATTTTTCTTATTGTTCAAATTATACTTCTGGTTCTGCTGATTTCACTATGCATCAGTTCATTAGATTTAGCTGTTAGGATATCATTGGTAATTTCAGAGAGAACAGTTTCAATTGAATGATGAGTTCAGAAACCATATGGCAGGGGTTAAATAAGAGAAGGAAGAGAGAAGGAAGAGAATGTTGACAGCAGTTTCAAGTTGCTTGATAAGAAAACAAGGAGATATATAGAGTTATAGGAGGTGCAATAGGATTTGATGAGGGTTTTTTGAAGCTCAAGAGATAGGTATTTTTGTATGTAGCAGGGAAAGAACTGTAGATGGGAAAAGATTGAAGATTAGAATGGGAGGGAAATAATGGTGGGAGTTATTTGCTAGAGAAGACAGGAGAGGATAAGATTAAGGATGAGCATAGAGGGCTTGACTTTGGTGGGGACAAGGGCCACTTTTTTGTAAAGGACTAAAATCTGCAAGGAAAAGATGCAGGATGACATCAGAAGAATGTGAGATGAGCAAGTAGAACGGGGAGTTTTTGTCAGGTAGCCTTGAATTTTACAATAAAAAAGGAGATAAAGGCATTAGCTGAAAGTGTAGGGTAGGGGAATGTCAGAGGCTTGAAGAGGGAAGAAGTTTGGAACAGCTATTGTGTAGGGTGGAATAGAGAATTAATTAGGGAGGAGTAAAAGGATTGTCCCGCTGTATCAAAGACCCAATTGACATTACTGTTGTTCAGTCATTCGGTCACATCCAATTTTTGTGACCCAGTGGATTGACTGTCTGTGGGATTTTTTTTGGCAAAGGCACTAGAGTGGTTTTCCATTTTCCTCTCCAGTCCAGTTGATATTAAATGACATAAAATTGTAGTAGATTAGCATGGTTGCTTTCTCTAGCTCCTTTCAGCATCATGTGAATAGGAACAAAGGATGTGCATGGAGGAGCAATGCTACATATCAGGGCTTGATCTATTATTTCGTTGACTGTCTAGATTTAAGAAAGTGATTGAGAGAATGTTACTAATGCAGATTAAACCTAAACATATGTCCTGTGTAAATTTTATCCTAGAAAGCCAGTTGTTAAACATTTAAATATTGGTTAATTAGAGAACTGATATGGAAAAGGGAGGAAATTATAGACAACAAAATGACATAGGTAGAGGAATTAAGGTCACAGTGAAGATAAAGACTAGGTTTGGAATGAATGAGTCGTAGGATGAGACCAAACGATCGGACAAAAGAATCAGGGTTAGTTCTTGATCATGCAAGTGGAATATCTGTAGATGTGAAAATGTGTAGTGTGAAAATCTTTGTACGTAAATTGAGGTGTAGTGGGATCTGATAATTAACACCAGGAAAACAGATTTTCCACCAGCCAGAACCACATCATCCATACATGGAACCATTAGTTATAGCAAATGGAGAAATTGTGAATGCGGTGGGTAAGTTCATTTATCTTGGCAGTATACTTTCCAGGGATGTACACACAGATGATGAGATTGACGTACACATTGCTAGAGCTAATACAGTGTATAGAGACTCCAAAGGAAAGTGTGGGAGAGAAGAGGTCGGTATTACACTGCCTACAGAGGCAGAGGTAGGTATTAGACTGCCTGAAGGTCTATAGAGCCATCGTGCTGACCTTATTGTAGTATGCCTGTGAAACCTGCATCAAAAGATCACCTGCTAAGATAAAGTAGCAAACACTGAATTCCTTTCTTGAGTTGAACTGCCAACTTGAACTGCCAAACTCTACCATGGAGAGCACATCTCTATGGGATGGCCATGTTATTGGAATGCCGGACTTATAATCGCCTAAAAGACTATTTTAAGGAGAACTTACACAAGGCAAACATTCATACAGAATTCAGAAGCAATACAAGGATACTCTCAAGGTCTCTCTTAAGAACTTTGGAATTGATTGTGAGGCATAGGACTGCCCAGCATGGGACGTCTGCATCAAAGGAGGTGCTGTGTGCTGCATGAGCAAAGCAGAATTGCAGTAGCTCAAAAGAAATGTGAGATGCATAAATTTAGAGGCATTTCCACTCCAAATATTCAAATGGACTATTGTGCCTGACTAGTGGTAGAGCCTTCTGAGCTTGGGTTGGTCTTATCAGTCACAGTTGAACACTCTGTACATTGATGTAATTTTGGCCCTCTTCAAACACAAAGGAGAACAACAAAACAAGCACAATCTCTATGTTGAACAGATAGATAATCTTTTCCCTTTGTCATTATTTTTGGTTTAAGTTAATGGTTTGCAAACCACCCAGGAAAAACATTCATAAGCATTTGTTAAGTGTATTCCACCTGTGGCCATGAATTTGTTATCCCTATATTTTAAGCCATGGTCCAGAAGTCCCAATCCTATCCTCAGATGCTACCTCCTTAGCCAGATATTTACTTCACATTTTTTTTTCTTTTTTGCATTCTTTGCCTTCAATGGGCAATGAGAAGGAAAACATAATCTGTGGCCCACAGCCTTTAGTTTCTTGACCAAGAAGGCTTCGTAGTCATTGGACATGCTTTTTAGGTGCCTTCTGGTATGATCATTTCTACCCACACGAGTCACTAGAAGTGAATAGTTGTCTTTCATTTTGATAAGTCAAAACTAAGTCAACCAGAGAGAAATTGTTTAGGGATTCTTACCATTTTTTTAATTAACAAGAGACCCCCTCTTCAGTGCTGTTGGCAACTTGTACCATGTAAATGTTTCCTTCTTGCTCTGGTCCCCTTTCATCACCCCCAATCTCTTACCAAATTTTCATGCAGATCAAGTAAAGTTAAAATGGAAAAGAAATGGATAAAGCACGGGGCAGGGTTGAGGAAGTACTGCTCTATTTGCTTTGATGCTGATAAAGAGATTTATGGACTGATTGATGATGATGATGATGTGTTTGCGTGCATATGTATTTCCTGTCTTCATACTGCTTTCATTAAAACACTCTGTCCTATCTGGTCTAAGAGCTATGTCCTGTTCAGAACATTCTGTCTCTCATCTCCATTACATTGGACAAGTGATCTCCCATGTCCATGATGTACATTTTCCTTATGGCTATTTCCGAAAACCCTTATCTTTCTTCAAAGCACACCTTGAAGGTGCCATCATAAGAGACCTTTCCTCCAATTCTTAAAGTTGTTTCCTTTATATTACTTCGTTTTTACTTATTAATATTTGTGCAGTATTCCTTTTGTGCCTCCTCGGTAGGATGTAAGCTCCATGAAGGCAAGTCTATTTTTTATCTTTGTATTTCCAGTTCTTAGCAGAGTCAGTGTCTTGAGTTTAGTAGGTGCTTGAAGGAAAGCACTTATTAAGTGAATACTATGTGCCAAGCTCTGTGCTGAGTGCTAGAGATACAAATGTAAGTAAGACAGCACCTTTCTTCAAGGAACCTAGATTCTAATGGGGAAAGACAGTGCATAAAGTGGCATAGGAAGAGCAGCAGGGCATGCAAGTGGCAGCATCATTCCTGCTAAGACAGGGAGAAAGCTCACCTATCAGAGCCCAGAGATTAAGTATGACATTCAGGTGATTCTAGAAGGAGGAGGAGGAGGAGAATGGGCAGAATGGAGGCAGTATTGTCTGGCAATGGCCAAGAAATGACATAAAAATCTGGTTTCAGGCAAGATATGGTGAAAATTCTCCTATCAAAGCCCAGGGATCTGAGGAATAAGTGGAAATATGTGGTTGTGGAGAGAGGAGTTTGAGGAAGATGGCTAGAGTGGAGGGAGTCTGGAAATGGCCTGGAATATTGGTTGAATTACATTGGATTTACATATACACTCATGAAAAGGAGTGTCGGCTATTTTATGGACTGGCTAGTGAAGTCACAGCCTAGAAGAATCATTTTTTCACCTGCACTCAGCCTGGGAGGATCACCCCATTCACCCTAGGGAATCACCTGCCAATCTTATTTTGACAAATATACTTCTGTACATTAAGTACCACTGATGAAGAAAACCCAGTATGTTCACATTTTTGAGGAAATCAAAACAAAATCTAAAAATAAACTCATGTTGTCCCTTAAATTTTTAAATAGCTTTTAAAAATGATATCTTTGGTTTTTATACCACCTGTATTTTACATTGTATCTCTAACCCCATAATCTCCACCCCTAGTCATCCCTTATATACAAATAATTTTAATATAGGATAATACATACTCATGGAAGATGTGTGGCCATGTCAACATGGGTTGCTTAAATGTATGATAAGACTCAAAGAATACATATCTCTGGAATTTGGTCTATCTCTGTAGAGAAGAATATCACTGGTCATGGATTTATTAGAAGTAAGCTAGTTAGAGTCAGGAAATCTGACCTCGGACACTTTCTAGCTGCATGACCCTGGGCAAATCACTTAACCCTGTTGCCTTCAGGAAAAAACCCAATATATAAATGCTGTTGTAGTTATTTCTTATAGTACAGGAATATCCCATTACATTCATATATGACAATTTGTTTAGCCATTCCCAATCAATGGGCTTCTAATTTGTTTCCAACTCTTTACTGTACCAAAAAGTGGTGCTATAAATATTTTGGTGTATAGGGAACATTTTTTTGTCAGGGGCCTCCTTGGGGTATATGCCTACCAGTGGAAACTCTGAGTCAGAGGGTACGGACAGTTCAGTCACTTTATTTGAATAACACCAAATTGCTTTCCAAAACGGTTATACCAGCTCTCCCAACAATGCCTTAGTTTACCTGTCTTTCAATAATTCCCAACAACATTGACTATTCCCACTTTTTTTATCTTCGCCAATCTGCCAGGTGGGAGGTGTTTTGATTTTAATTTTTCCTATCATTAGGGATTTGGAACATTCATATTGAATAAGTATTTGTTTGTTCATACCCTTTCAGCACTGCGTTCTAGCTGTTCTTAGAACTGCTCTGGGTCAACATCCATGAAAGTGAGGCCAGGAGACATAAGGCTCCAAAAACTATGTGTCTACTTCTGAAGTGTTTTTATTTTTCTGGCACCTTGATTGGAAAAGTAGAATTCTGACGGACAATATACATTCCACACATTTGCCTTTTACACATGATTACACTTTGTGTATGCCATCTCAAAGTTCCAGGAAATCTACCATAGCTATACAGATGACATCTAGATTATTCAGTGTAGAAATAAACCTTGTTTGAAAACCAAGTGGATGAGTAATGAGCATTGTCTACAAGGCATGATGCACAGAGTCATCCTAGAGGTTTAGAAGGTGCTAAAATATGTCCATTTTGGCCACTGACTTGGGCAGAATAACAACTTGGGCAGAGAAGGTACAAGTAATAAAAAAACAAGCATAGATTAATTTCAGCATTGAACATCTCCATAATGCTGCCTCATGAGCTATCTGTCCATTCATTCAAGAAGCAACTACTACGTATAGAATTTTCTTGGTACTGAGGAAGAAACAGTCACTGTTCTCAATGACCTTCTAGTCCAGGGAGGGAACAATACACAAATAACTACAATTTGTGGTATTTTATGACAAGTGCCTTAGAAAGCTGGTTTTTTAAAATTATTTTTAAAGAGCTTCTTGAGCTCTGTCAAGAAGGATCGTGAAGGTCAGGGAAGCAATGCCCAATTCTACAGTCCAAGTACAGGTCGTAATGCTGCCTCATAATGAAGTGCAGAAGCTTCTGATCACTGATATCTTATTAGGACCTTAGGAGTCCTTTTATGCCTTCATATTCCATAAAGTAGAATGAGCTCTTGCTTCTTTGGCCTTCAGTTTCTTCACCATTAAAATGAGATGGTTGGAATAAATGATCTCAAAAGTTCCTTACTGCTCTTTGGTCTATGACCCCTTTGATAGTCCTAATGCAGAATCATCCTGCTTGATTTCATGACAAATGAGGAACATTCTAGTAGGTCAGGGGTGGCAGATACCTGGAAGACCGTTTATCTTGCCTCAAAAAGATGAAATTGATGGGTTGTCGGACATATAGGATGCTTTGTTGTTGTTGTTGTTCAGTAGTTCAATGATATCCAACCTTTTGTGACCCCATGGACCATAGCACACCAGGCCCTTCTATCCTCCACTATTTCTTGAAGTCTGTTGTAGTTAATGTTCATATTTCCATGCTATTGGTCCATCTCACCCTCTGTCATCCCCTTTTCCTTTTGCCTTAAATCTTTCCCAACTTCTTTTCAGTAAGTCCCATCTTCTCATCATGTGGCCAAAGTATCTAAGCTTCAGCTTCAGTATTTGACCTTCCAGTGAATAGCTTGAATTTATTTCCTTACGTATTGAATGATTTGATAATCCCTTGCTATCCAAGGGATTCTCAAAAGTCTTCTCCAGCACCACAATTCAAAGGCACTGATTCTGCAGCATTCCTTTTCCTTTTAGTCCAACTCTCACAGGCACACGTCCCTACTGGAAAAACCATAGCTTTGACTATACAGATATTTGTTGGCAAGGTGATGAAACCACAAAGAGTCAATTAGGAAAGTGGAAAATCACCAGAATGAGCTAATAAATGGTAAAAAAATATTTAGACAAAAGTAGTAAAAAGCAAAAAGGGAGAATCTAACGGTTACTTAATTTGTACTTATAGTGAGTCCAAAATTGAAGGATTTGTGAAAAATCAATGAATTTATGTGTAAGAGGTAGAGACAATTCCTGATAAAATTCTGAAATAGGTTAAGCTTCTTTTCAGGGGCAGCTGGGTGGTAGAGTGGCTAGAGTACCGGACTAGGAATCAGGAAGATCTGAGTTCGAATCCAACCTCTGACACTTACTAGCTGTGTGACCCTGGGCAAATAATTTAACCCTTATTTGCCTCAGTTCCTTATCTGTAAAATGGGGCATACTGGAGGAGAGAATGGCAAAGTACTGCAATATCTTTGCCTAGAAATCCCACAAACAAAAGTCCATGGGGTCACTTAGAATCAGACAGACTGAACAACAACAAGCTTCCTTGTCACTCAACTCCTTAATTCTGATGCCTGGATGCCAAAGGTATCCCATCATGCCATCCTCTCCAGCAGTTTCAGGCTTTTCCTTATCTCTTTCAAAATGTATTAGACCTTTGTCCTATTGTCTCAGGACTCCTTATAGGCCCTAATTAATTCTGATTAATTATAACATAATAATATTGAAAGGTTTCTCCAATCTTTTCCAGAGGAGACCTGACTTTTCAAACTCCTAAAGTCTTAAGATCACTTTGGGGGTAGAAGAGTGAGGATGCTTGAAGGAGGTCTTAAATCTGTAAACCATTGGGGGAGGAAGTTTGACGGTAGTTGCTTCTTCCTATTATAAATTTTTGCAAGCTGTAGAAAAAAGGAAACCACTGAAGCTCCTCATTTTTTACTCATTTTCAATTTCTTTGGCTTCTCTCTCATCCCCCCAATAAACACATCCCTTGGAATTCTCATTATTCTGCAATATCCAATTAGCTTTGGTACTCACATCTCATTTGCACCCTCTACCCTTCTGATTGGAGGGAGGGCCATGAATTCTTCATCCTCTGTTTAAAGATAAGAGATGGGACAGATCATCTCTTCATTTCCCACCTGGCTGTACTCATTTTTTCTACTTCTAGTTCATGTCACACGTACCTTTCCAGCTTTCTTTTGTCTATTGCCTCTCCCATTAGCTTGTAAGCTCTTTGAAGGCAGGGACTGTCTTTTTAAAGTTTGTATCCCCAGCACTCAGCATAATGCCTGGCACATGTTCAGTCATTTTTTTTTCATCCAACTCTTCATGACCCCATTTGGAGTTTTCTTAGCAAAGATACTTTCTTAGCAAAGATGTTTTTTAAATTTCTTCTTTAGTTCATTTGACAGATGAGGAAGCTGAGGCAAACAGGGTTAAGTGACTTGCCCAGGGTCATATAGCTAGTAAATGTCTGAGGTCAGATTTGAACTCAGGAAGTTGTGTCTTCCTGTCCCTAGGGCTGGTACTCTATCCATTGTACCCCCTAGCTGCCCTGCCTAGCACATAGAAGGTACTTAATAAATGTTTATTAATTGACTCATTGATTGAATTTCTCACTGACTAGGTTGAACTTCAAGATTGGGGAATCTTCAAAAATGCATTAGGGAACTATTCCTCTTTTGTGCCTATCTTAGAATGCTCTCACCTTTGGCTCCCAGATTTCCTGGCTTTCTTCAAGAATTAACTCAAATTCTACCTTTCCAAAAGGCCTTTCTCTTGACATTCCTCCAGCCCTATCCTCCTGCCAAACAGTGCCTTTCCTTTGATAATGCTGAACTGTTAGGTCCTTTGGGCCGGACTTAAGTTTCCATGTTTTCACCTTTCTTAGTATCTGCAACCCTTAGCATAGGGCTTGGTGCGGAGCAGAGGTTAAACAAATTCTTGTGGACTAATTAAATTATTCTTAGGCCCTTATTGCATCTACATTTTTTTTCAAATTTTTCAAGTTTGAATAGCAAATATTCATTAAGCACCTACTGTTTACAAGTATCAGAAGACCTACTTTGGAATCTCAACTCTTCTACTTATCTGTAAGACCTTTGGTAAGTCACTTATTATTTCTGACTCTCAATTTCTTCATCTATAAAAGAGATAGTTGGGCTAGATAACCCCTGAAGTCTCTTCTAGTTCTAAATTTATGGTCCTATGTTACAAACCTGGAATACAAAAATAAGAAAAAGCACAAGTTTATATCTTAAAGATCTGAACATCAAGTAGGGCAGCTAATATCTATGAGTTAGACGATGATGTTCATAGTAGGGATACAAGTGAAGACATTCCAAGGGGGAGACACTGGCTCATAGTTTCTAACTAGGATGGGGCAAATGAGATTCTGCCCCAAGATGCTGAAACAGGTGGTGAGACACTGCCCATAGTGGTCCAGAGACTTGAACTGTAAAGTGGGACCTCAGACTACTCCTCCCTTCCCAGGGTCTTTTCCTTTTGGGTTTTTTCCCACAATAAGACCTGTTGTTGTTTGTCCTTTGTTTTCAAAGAGGACCAATAATATCATGGGTGATATCTTGGCTTCTATTTGAATTGGATTTAAGTGAGGTAGAGTTGCATCAAGTCGTCAACCTCACTGTCTCTTCAAGAGTTGCCAAAGTCTGATGGCAAGACAAAAGTCAAGATGGCAAGCAATGATTTGGGACGCATTGGATGAATTTAGTGTCTTCTATGTCTGACCAAGTTCTAAGTGCTCCACAGTGCCTGTTTCAGTCATTTTCATGGATTTTGGAACAAATAGATATCATTCACCCATTCTGCCAGGGCAAGTCTTTGCATGATTGGAGTAGACACCCCTCATTGACAAGTTGGAGTCCCTTCAGTTACCTTCAACCTGGTTTAACCCATCTGCCCAGATGGTTTACAAGGGTGTGGCCACTGCATATGCTACAGTTTCTTATAGCCAAGGGTGAGAGTTGAGTGCCAGGTGGACACCAGAGTTGGACAAGCAGTCCTGAAAAAGGCTTAGCAAGCCTTCACACCAGAGTAATAGTCCTCTTTCAATACCCCGTAGACTCCACACAATCAGGTGATCCTCTTTGATCAGGAAGAGGTCCCTAAATCAGATGATTGTCCCAATTTCTTTTTTTTTTTTTGCTTTTTTTTTTGGAGGGCAGTTGGGGTTAAGTGACTTGCCCAAGGTCACATGGCTAGTTTTTGTGTTAAGTGTCTGAGGCCAGATTTGAACTCAGGTCCTCCTGACTCCAGGGCCGGTGCTCTATTCACTGTGCCACGATTGTCCCAATTTCTGAAAAAAAGGGGTAAATTCCCTGCTTTCCTGGTAGGGAGTAAGCTGCCAACTTATACTTAGATTCAAACCCATCACCATAAGTGAGAAAGCAAGAAATTCCTACCATGATCTTCTGGTGGGCGAGGGAGGAAATCTCACTAATCTGACCTAAAATGTTAAATGGAAAAGAACTAAATGTATATCACATGCAGAAGCAACATAAATGTGTGGGCTTCAAAATTGCCAGTAGAGAAGCAAAGGAAATCTGTGTATTTTTATAATCACAAAACAGATGCTTATTTTAGACTCTTTTCTTGAAGGTGTTGGTTATTTTTTTTTCTTTACCTCACTGCTAAAATTCTTCCTACTGCTTCAAAGGAAGCACAGTATGAGATAAAAATACAGAAGTTGCTCACTGGAGTTCAACAGGTTAAAGTCACTTAAAATAGCAACTTGATGTGTCATTTGGCTGGCTGAAATATCTAATCTTCTAATATGTGAGATTAATCAAAAGGGCCCAGTCTGAACGCCTACTGACTGTGTGTGCATGTTTACTTCCCCCTGGAAACAGGGGTCATTTAGATTTGGGTCGTTAACAGCAAGAGGTAATCATCAGAACCCTTTGAAAAGGAAGTACAAGGAGCCATCCCACTCTCATTCAGGGATTCTTAACTTGGGGTTCATGTATTTTGATATAATTGGCTTCCTTTGTAGGTTTATACATCTCTAAATATATACCTATGTGTTTGTTGTTGCATTTTAGTCATGTCTGACTCTTTGTGACCCCATTTAGAATTTTCTTGGCAATGATTCTGGAATGCTTTGCCATTTCCTTCTTCAGATAATTTTACAAAAAAAATAAACTGAGGCAAGTAGGGTTAGGTGATTTTCCCAGGGTCACACAGCTAGTGTCTGAAGCCAGATTTGAACTCAAGAAGATGAGTCTTCCTGACTGCAGGCCTTGCACTCTATCCACTGCACCATCACCATATTTGTGTGTGTGTGTGTGTGTGTGTGTAGATACACACATATGCAACACACATATACATATGCATATATGTAAATGTATATGTATATAGAGTGTATACATGCATATATTTCATATATATTCTTATGTACATACATAAAATTCATTTTAGAATATTATTCTGAGAAGAGGTCCACAGGCTTCCCCAGACTGACAAAGGGGTCCATGTAGGATGTGCTTTGATCTTATACATAGAGACCTATACATACAAAAGCCTGGCCTATAAACAAACATCACTGGTGGGATTTGAACCCAGGTCTTTGCCTCCAGAGTCAGTGCTCATTCTATTATACCTGTCTATAACTGACCTTTCTTACAGTTTGCACCCTCTAACTCCTGACTCTTTGTAAAATGAATTTTTCATCCTAAATTAGTGAGGTCTTCCCAACTGGGTGAATGAAAACTGAATCTGCATTAACATTTTTCTCTATCACTTTCTTAAGTATAGAGTAACAACAAAATAAATCAAGCCCTGATTGGTAGTGTTTACCAACGTCCAATGTATACATTGAAAATTTATATAATATTATAAGTACACATTGAAAATTTAACAATCAGCTAATGTAAGTTGATTTGGACTGGTTCCAATACAACTCTGGGTCCCTGACACTAAGAAAAAAAGGTCCTGTCTTCAAGAAGCTTCCATTCTATCAGGGCTAGGTAATAATATATGATGAATTCTCAGAAAATCCAGAACTCTTGAGCTCTCCCAGAAACCCAACTTGGGAGGGAGGTGTCATTTATTCCTCAAAGTCTTTAAGAGTCCATCTTAGCTAGAAGTGTGGTTTTTCCCTCTAACAATCTTTCTGAGGCGCTCTGTGTTGAATTGTCCTACACATTTACTCATTTTCTAGATTGTATTATAGTTATTTGTATATACGTCTCATCCTATACTGGATTGTAAGCTCCTTAAGGGCAGAGCCTGGTTCATTTTATATCTGTATAGTCTCCACTCCTCAGCACTGTGTCTTACACATACTAAAAACATCATATATTTATTCAAATGAATGGACCTGAATTAAATGAAATTGCAATTGAGGTAAAAGGACCCTCCCTACATTCTTCTCTGGTCAATGTCATTACTTTCAATGAAAAGATGAAGATTCTTTCTTTGATGTCAACCTATCCTGAACTTTTGTTTCAGTCCCCACTTATTTCACACATAGGGACAGGTACAAGCTATGCTGAATCTGTAACCTCAGAGAATCTTCAGCTCATGAATTTACCCAGTTGGAATGGACCCTAGTGATTTAGCATGAAAATCCATTTTACAAAGGATAAGAAATTAGAGGGTAAAGACTTTAAGAGAGGTGGGTTATAGGCAGGTATAATGGAATGAGCACTGACTCTGGAGGCAAAGACCTGGGTTCAAATGCTACTTGTGATGTTTGTTTGTAGACCAACTTTTGTATGTATAGGTCTGCTAGGTGGAATCT
Source organism: Pseudocheirus occidentalis (assembly GCA_028646575.1). NCBI lineage: Eukaryota > Metazoa > Chordata > Mammalia > Diprotodontia > Pseudocheiridae > Pseudocheirus > Pseudocheirus occidentalis. The sequence continues at coordinate 294,008,327 of CM053593.1, forward strand.
ATGAGTAAGATCACAGATCTTCTTTGCGTCATAGATCTAGGCTAGAATAAGACCTTAGTGGGGGGCAGCATTTGCTATTCATCTCCTCACCTGGAGGCTTTCAGTGATTATTGCCTCACTTGCCACCAAAAAAGAGATTGCTCTTCTCTTTTTCCATTCCTTCAAGCCTTTGGCACATAAATTTAAATCTGCTTTAGCATCTAATTAGGAGGTTTTACATCACTAAATATTAAACTGACAGGAAACAGTCATAGGCTACCCATGCATTATGGTGAAAGAAATGGCCCTTCCATTACACACTGTAATGCATTTCCAGAAGCAAGGCCACTAAGCAAGTCCATTGTGTGAGTTGGTACTAGGCAGAGCATACAGTGTATATTTTAAGAAATGTGTCCTTATTTCTCTTATGTAAAATTATACTTGTGTTACCTTGGGCAATTCACTTAACCTTCCTAGACTTCAGTTTAAATATCTGTGAAATGAGAGGGTTTAACTAGTTGGTATTAGAAGTCTCTTCCAGACCTCAATCTATGAGCCACTAGTCCTATGACCTTCTTCACAGACTCTACTTGGTAGAACTGAATACCCACAAACTGGGCCTCTTTCAGTTTTGTTTCCAGGCTGGCTGGGTAGATCCCTCAGCTCTAGGGCCTTGTAGATGCCAGATCTTTCTCACTCCAAGAACAATCCTAAGGGCAAGTTGAAGGGTCAGTGGCTAACTGGTTACTCAGAAATTGGTTCCTTACTGCTTGGATTTCCTAATTACAGAAAAGGAGGCATGGAGTGTTTGACAGTCCACTGGAGGTATATTCAGAAAATCTGAGAAACTTGCTCATAGTCAATGCATAAAAGTTGCAAAGAGGTATGTTTAGATTTGAAGCAACAGAAAATTCATTAAAAATCAGAGCTATTCCAAAATAGAATGGATTACTTTGGGAGCTAGTGGGTTCCCTTTCCAGAGAAGGAGTGTGCATGTGGTGGGGGAGGGGGAAATGGTTGCAGAGAAGGAAGGCTAGATGACCCTTTGGTGGGCATGTTACAGAGGAAATTCTAAGAATCACAGATTCTCTGAAACCAAAGGATCTAAAAGTCCATCTAGTACAACCTGTACTGATTGTGGCCCCCAGATACATAATGATATAGAGTGAGTACATATCTATAACCACAAGGAGAAAAGCCAATAAAGTTGCTATTATCTTAGCTCCTTGACTGAACTTTGGCATGACCTTCTACTGTAAACACAGCAGCATCAACAAGGATGCCCATCAGTCATTCTGCAGCATTAGTTTCGGCAAATGCATGACCTCTCTCTATAAAGGCATGTCTTTCCATGTAGTCACTATTTTTTTTCAAAATGGAAAAAATAAAAAGTCCCTTAAAACAAATGGAAAACTAAAAAACACCCCAACCAGAAATCTTATTCTTTTTTTTCTTCTAGGGGATAATTGACATCCCAAACCACTACCCCATTGGGACTTTGCCATATTCTGTAGTCATTCAAAAAACTTTGATCCCCTGGGGAGGTGAAGCGGAAGTTGATCTTTACCATTAAATTTTTTTATAGATAGCAAAGTCCATCCTTCCACCTGCATCCAAAGCATAGAGGCAGCTGGCAGAACAAAGCACCAGAGAAAAGTAGCTGACCAGAGTCTCTTAAATTGCCAGCCTACTTACAGGTGCAGTCTTGTTTTTCATCTCTGCTCTAGTCTCTGGTGATTGACAAGGTTTTGCCCAGGCTGTTTAACTCTTTGTTGCCCAAGATCAACTAAAGGGTTGGTTATTGTCGATAACATCCCTTGTCTCTAACCCCCCACCCCTACCTCCCATCGCTTGTTGGAAATCTGCCACCTCCTAATTGTCTAAAAAATAAGAGAAAACACTAACTGGATTCATGGTACTTAGACCAAGTATAATTGGCCATCAAAGAACAAAAGAGACCATTTTCAAGGAGAGTTCCTGAAAAATGTTTAACAGGTCTCCATGTGTTTTGTCAAAGGATTATTGGCAAAACTGTAAACATGATGGTACCCTCTTCTGCACAGCGAGGTCACATGTTTTATTCTGTATCTATGTTCAGCAGCCTCAGTAGGCTATGTTGGTGAATATGGTGCTTAGTACACCATGGGTGGTCAATACATATCAAAACAACCAAGAAGAGATCCAAGTCATATTTGCTATTACCTTTTCCCATTTCTACAAAATAAACTCAAATTATTTTATTTTGCTGAAGAAGAGGCTTTTGCCAATTAAGTTACTAAACTATGTGACCCAGGGCAAGTCATTTTATCTCCCCGAGCCTTTGTAATCATTCAAATAGGGAAGTTGGTCTACAGGACCACTAAGAGTTTTTCCAGCTCTGATATTATTTTATAGGAGGAAGACTTTAATATGTTCTATTAATATGGACCATTAATGAATCTATGATCACCTTTTCTATTGTGGATCTAGAACTGGAAGGAGCTTTAGAGGTGAAATACAACAACCTCATTTTGTAGATGAAGAAACTGAGTCCCAGAGATGATGTGACTTGTCCAAGATCATATGGCTAGTCTGAGGCAGAATTTGAACCCAGGTCTCCCTGACTCCAATCCCAGTACTATATCACTACTGTGACATATAGCTTAGTCACAACAGCTTCTATGCACCTTAAAATAGCAATAAATACATGTGAAATATCTTACTCATTCTATAGAAGTTACAGTATGTTTCCTAATTTATTAGACTGAGTCATTTAATGATATAGAACCCTGGTAATAACTCTGAAGCCCCAAGGGGTCCAAAGACCACAGGCTGGGAACCACCGGTCATTCTTCTTCTTGGGTGTCAATGTGGATATTCATATGGAGTCATCTCATCTCACCCCTACCCTCTGAGGCTCCACCCTCACAGTTTGGAAGGGCAGTGAGAGTAGAGTAGTAGTACTCTCTAAGGGGAAATCAGGCCTGTCCTTCTCACTAATGGGTCTAGACCACTTTCTAGTGAGATAAGGCACTGTGTTATTGTTGCTCTCAAGTCAGTGCTGCTCAGGACACTTTAGGTAAAAGAAAAAGAGTGTGGCTACAGTATAGAGTAGATAATTCTTAAACCATAACAAATGGTTTAAGCCCTATTCAGAGGATTCTTGGGCTTTAAGAGAGTTAGATGAAAATTCCTTAGAAATAATTTTTATTCTTGTTTCCTTCTATGTCTTCTTCCCTTTTGCTCATGAAACCTCAAAGACAACGTTTCTTCATGGTTTAGATGGTTGAAACTCAGGGACCTTGATAGTTCCCCTTGCCTTGGCACAATGGATTTAGACTGATAACTCATTTTGACACATTTCTAATACTTTTAAAATTTGATGCTTTTAAAATACATTTTTAATGTTTATTGTCAGCAGAGGAACTTTACTATCCAGTGTCCTTGGAATTCACACAATCTTTGGTGGAAGATAAATGAGATGGTTTGTATAAAGCATTTTGCTTAGTGTTCTAGAGTACATTGAAACTTGAGCTCCTGTGATCTGTCTAGATGTCACTAGATCCAGTTTCTTTACTGGTTAATGTTAAATTTAAGAGTAAAGGAACTTTGTGGCCTGGAAACAATTCTATCCTATTCATAAATCAAATGATTCTTTGTGTATGTGTGTACATGCATGTGACTGTATCTACAGAACTTAGAGCCATTAAAAAAAAAGAATTCTCATTTATCATCTTGATCATTGCCATAGATAATAGCCACCAGTGACTGTATACATAACAAAACACCAAAATTAGGTAAGAACTTCAGCCCCAGCACCCCGACAATAATCACAAGATGCAAAAGTATGGCTGTCGACATGTCAGTATATTGGAACAATAGGGGTTGTCAGCATGATGGAGCTACTGGAAGTAGAGTAGGCCTGCCTGAGAATATTTCTGCACAGAGGCAGCAGCACAAACCTGAACTCTAGAAAGGGAATTGAAGTCCTATCATTTCCTGTTTAAATTCCTCTCACAAGGATTACTTTTCAGGAGAGTCAATTTCAATTTGTGATTCTTTTCAATTCTAATATTTATCTCTTGGTTGTAACCAGGCTTTCCCACCAGCATGTACTGAAAATGGAGAAATTTTTAGCATCAAGGTCTGTCCCATGGGGTCTAAGAAGTCCAGGTTCCACTCTCATACATTTCCAAGAGAAAGAGAGAGAATATTCTTTTCACTTTGGATTCATGGCTTTCATTCCATAGGGAGAAATCTCTGTCATTCAGTCACTTTCCAAAGAGATCCTTCTGCAAAGGAAGCCATGGCACTGGACTTGCAGTTTTCTTAGCCATGGGAATTTTTTTAAAGTTTTTTTTTTTTAAGGTAATTACCATTATTTACAGTCCCGGGGGTGAGGGGGAGGCCCCACCCTGGGCTCTGGGCCAGAGGTTCTTAGACTATGGTGTAGCAGGGGTGAGCCAGTTCCAAGACAAAAGCACAATTATGTTCAGGAAAACTAACACTGGAGTTATTGGGAGGGTGGGGGTAAGCAGGGTGCTGTGGGTGTGGGAGTGGGATGGTGGAGGGAAGGGCTTTCTTAAAAGTTTTGCATAAATCTTTTAAGGCATTTTCATGAAAGCTACAAGGAATGGCAATGAAAACTTTTAGCTTATGGGAGTCCTTCAAGAGGCAGCAGCAGTGTAAAGCCAAGCCTTCATAAGACTAAATTGCAGAGAAGGTGCCAACCTGTATCAGTAAAAAGGGATTTCTCATCCAGGGATCCCGTATGCTAATGAAATCACAGAATCAGTCCTTATCCCTATAGCAGTTCCAGTTCATCCTTTATTTATTAGTTAAGTAGAAAGGAAATACCCCAAATAGTTATTTAGATTGCCAAATAGTAACCCCCCCCCAAAAAAATGGAATCTGGAATGCAGGAGTGATGGAAGGATTTGGAAATTGGGAAGTGTTTTGTAAGCTCCTTGTAAGCTTAGGAAGTGCTGGAAATTGCTTGGAAGAAAATAACTTAAAAAAAAAAACCACAAGAGGACTCAGTCTTTAGACTTTAAAAAAGCCCATTGTTTTTCACCTCACCCCACTCTTTGGTGCATGTACACTTCCTAGTTACTGAGGTTTATAAGTTATGGTATCAGAAAGCAAGAGCTAGAAAACTCCCTGCAGCACATTTGGATCTCCAAATCAGAAAATAATTATCTGCTAGTCTACCACTCCTATTCATTACTTACCTGTCAACTCTATTCCTTTTTTTTTTAATCCTTCCTGGCCCGGATGGGAACCAGATGATTCCTGTGCTAACCCTTATGAATCACTTACTAAAAGGGAAAAAGAAACCCAACCCTGTAATGGAAATGTTTACACACCTTGAGATAGAAGGGAACGCATTACCTCTGCCAAATTTTAAGGTAGTAGATAGGAGGAGCAGAATCAGAGTCGACTGTGAAGCCAACCATTTTGCCCTTCAAAACGACAATGGGTTGGAAGTCTTGGCTAAGCAGGTTGAATTCCAAGGAAGTAGCCCCCAAATTTACCTGTAGCATTTATTAATATGTTTATGAAGAGTAGGAGGGACCTTTGGAACACTTATTTCCCACCCTGTTGGAAACTGAGAAAATGGTCTTTGTGAAATGAACAAGGCGAGGTAATCAGCATCTCCCTGCACCTTGAGTTGGATATCACCTGCCGCAGAGGAGGATGGAGCTGCCAAAGCATTCTGGACATTAGAGCACACCTGAATGATCACATCGAAGTGCTGACATCTGATCCTAGGTTCCCAATCAGATCCCTGCAGTCTGGTCCCCAGTGCGGGGGCAGGGAAGAGGAAAGGGGAATTACAAGGCGGCTTAACTTGAAATACTCTTCTCAGCCCCACCTGAATCTTAGGCGCCCCGGGGAGTCCTCTCAACCACCTGGATTTGAGATGTATTAAAGGTATAGATGCAACTTTTATCTGTCATGTTCTTTGTCGGAAGCTGGGGAGGTCCCATGTCACTTGGCCATCAGAAACCCTAGGGCGTGGTTAAGTCTGGATAGTGTTGTCCAGAGGTTTAGACAGCAGGAGAGTTCTGACTGGAGATAAAAAGCAAAGTGCCGAGCTTTGCTGGAGAATGCAACAGAGAAAGAGGGAAAAGTTTGTGTAGCTTGTATATTAAAACCAAACCAAAACAACAACAACAAAAAAGCCACTTCCTATACTCCCAGAGAATAAAACTCAGATTAGATCTGTATCCAGCTTAGGGATAGCCAGGAAACCTACTTCCTATTGGCTTTAATCAAAAGACTCCCAGATCTATAACTATCGCCCTGCCCTTTTATATTCTTAACTCCAGGATGGTCAGCCTGGGAAAGAACAATGCATTTGTAGTCTATGGTACAGAGTAGAAATTCTGACTTTGCTATCTACTGTCAGTTGACCTTGGCAAAGTCATTTAACCCCTAACAGCTTCAGTTTCCTCAACTTTAAAATGGGGTTAGTGGTGGTGGTAGGAACAGCTAAGTGGCAGTGTGGATAGAGTACCAGACCTGGAGTCAGGGAGACTATCTTCCTGAGTTCAAATCTGCCTCAGACACATAGTTGTGTGACCCTGGGCAAGTCACTTAACCTTATTTTTCTCAGTTTCCTCATCTGTAAATGAGTTGGAAAAGGCAATGGCAAACCATTCCAGTATCTTTGCCAAGAAAAGCCCAAATGTGGTAATGAAGAGCTGGACACAACTGAAAAATGGAACAACAAAAATAAAAGTGGTGGCGGAAAGAGCTTAAGCAAGCTGACCAAGGTTATACATATGGCACAATAAGGGTTTGATTTTGGGGCCTCCGACCCAAAATCCAACCCCATGCCAGGGTGGGTTGGGGAGAGGGGTGTTATAAGCATGTGTGAAGCACCTACTGTATGCCAGGCCCTGTGTTTCATGAATATTCATAAATATTGTCATCCCCCGTGATATAGGCACACAACAACTCTGTGAAATAGGTACTATTATTAATATCCCTGTGTTTTTACAGTTGAGGAAACTGAGAAAGATAAGTGAACTGCCTAAGGTCATATAGCTAATAAAAGTATCTGAGGCTGGGTTTGAATGCAGGTCTTTCTGACCCTAGGCCTGGTGCTGTATCCACTGAGTCACCTTGCTGCTGGAGCTTAGGATAGAAACCCTAGATGTGCAATAACTTACCCAAGGTCACATAAATGGTTAAGTAGTAGAGTTGGGATTCAAACCCCCATCCTCTGAATTCAAACTCAGTGGTCTCTCCATTGTACCCATAACACCTTCCCCTTCCAGCTGCCTCCTAACTTCCTTTACCTGCATGACCCAAATGAACACTGGATTTGTCATCTTTCTTCCCAAAATGACATCTCCTGACTTCACTACTTTTCACACCACCCTGCCCCTTAGTTACACGTGACTAAAACCTCAATCTTTGAATCTATCATCTTTTGTCTTTTATATCCAATTAGCTACCAAATCTTGTTAAAATTATTTTCCCACTGCAATCACCACGGCATATGTCTTTGCTACAACTTGCTTATTGCATTATAATTAGTTTCCCTACATTTACTCTCCTTTATCCAATCAGACCTTTATACAACTATTATATGAAATTTCTTTATACATGTATCTGAATAGGTCACTCTTCTGCTCAAAATTGATCAAGATTCTGCACTCCTTATTGAACAAAGTTTAAGCTCCTTAACCCTGTCTAATCACTGATACTTCATTACCTTTTTTTCTTCCTTCTTTTTATTCTGAACTTAACAAATCCCAAATTAGGCATTTCTGTATACACACACATACATATATCTATATATACACATATGTACATAGACATATATCTGTGTTTATGTGTGTATATGCATATATATATACATATATATGGATTGCATGTGAACCTGTAAATTTCTATTCTGTATGACTTCTTTAAATATAGTAAATTTAACATGCAACTTTCAAAGCTATCCTACCTGTCTGTCATCCTTCTGGGCCTTCCTTCTTTTCTATGCATTTAAAAAAATTTGCTCCCTTTTTTTGGCTACCCTATGTCTATGCTCTCTCCTTCCATCTGTTTCCCCAAAATGGACAAAGGAAAAGGAAAAAAAAAAAAGGAAAAAGTCCTTGTAACAAGCATGTATAGTCAAGCAAAACAAATTTCTACCACAGTTGTATCAAAATCTTATTTTGCATTTTGGGTCATTCACCCCTCTCAGTAGGTATGTAACATCATCAATTCTTTAGAATCATGCTTGGTCATTGTGTCGTTCAGAGTTCTTAAGTCCTGCAAAATTGTTTCTTTTAATAATGTTTTTGTTATTGTATAAATTGTTCTCCTGGTTCTGCCTTTTGTCTTCCCAACCTTCTCTGAAACTATCTATTTTATTATTTCTTATGGCACAATAATATTCTATTATATTCATTTGCCATAATTTGTTGTTTTGTTTTGTTTTGTTGCTTTTTTTGTGTGAGGGGAGAGGGCAAGGCAACTGGGGTTAAGTGACTTGCCCAAGGTCACATGGCTAGTAAGTGTGAAATGTCTGAGGCTGGATTTGAACTCAGGTCCTCCTGACTCCAGGGCTGGTGTTCTACTCATTGAGGCACCTACCAGCCCCATATGTCATAATTTGTTAAACCATTCCCCAACTGATGGGCACCTCCTTCATTTCCAGTTCTTTGATGCCATCCCTTTTATCACAGAATCTCAGTAACTGGCAGAGTCCTCAGAGGCCATTTATTCTAATTCACATTTCAGTAGGATTACATTCTGAAGTAATGAACTTTCATGAACAACACTATGCTACTCACTGCTACTTTTTACTGGGACAAAAATGAAACAATTCCTTCTCTCCAAGAGCTTACATTCTAAGAGACAATATATATGAATGTAAACAAATACAGAATATATGCGACACAAATACAATGTTATTGTAGGGGGAGGCGTTAAGGATTCGGACAACTAACAACTGAGGGAGTCAGGAAAGGTCTTATAGGAGGCAGCGCTTGGATGGAACCCTGAAAGAGACTAGACTTTTTAAGCAGAGAGAGCATCCAAGGACGAGGGCACTGTGTGGGCAAAGCCATGGAAAAACATAGCACCATAGATTTCAACCTGGGAGAGGACATTGGAAGCCCATGAGTCTAACCCCCTCCTATTACAGATGCAGAAACTGAAGTAAGGGGTTAAGTGAATTCCTAAGAATCATTTAGTAAGCTCTGAGGGAGAATGTGAACTCAGGAAACTGGACTCCAAGTACAATGCCCTTTCCCCAAACCTTGTAGTCTCTTTGGATGGAGAGAAGAATGTCATTTAGGAGAAACAGCATATTATGACTGTGTCTACCAAGCACAAAAGAAAGCAGAGACCTGAGAACATCTTGCTTAGTATGAGCAATGTAGATGGCAGAAGATGATTAAATGGATTTATTTATTGACCTGGATGAAATGGCTTGTCTGTATATAGTGACTGAAATAACTGGATCACTGCCCAAACTCCAGTTCACCTTATGCTGCATAGATACACCCAGCATCACACTGAGGTTGCTCCTATCACATCCTGATTCAAAAGAAGTCAATGTGTTGAGAGTACATTTATACCATCACTCTAATCCCCAAGAATTATGAGGGAAAAAGTTGAAAGTGAATCAAGGGAAAAAAAAGATAAAAAATGTTCAAGTAAAGCCTCTTCTCAGTTCCACATAAAGATCTAAGTGCAGTCAAAATGTCATGAAAATGAGGGTAATTTTCCTGAGCTGAGCCCCTGTCAAATGAAACAAAACTACATCTCTCAAGTCAAGTCATTCACTTCTGCCAATGGCTTGGTACACTCCTGGCCTGGAGGTTTCCGGTGTTTCTGAAACACTTCACATAAACACTGCTCAGGCTGTATGCTGTATTTTGCTTGTTGAACAAAGAGGTGTTTGAAGCTGACAAAACCTTTTCAGAGTATTTTTAGATGATAAAGATAGCAAGTGATGAAAATGATTGGAACCATTTAATGGCATGAAAATACATGACATAAAGCCTCCGCAACCTTTAAAATGGGATGCCCCATATTTTAACAACTGGAGTAGGATTGTTTTTTGTTTGGGAATCAGGGGACTTTTGAGATGTTATTTCAACTCTTGCCCCATCTCCCTGAAAACCTATGGAAACTGAGAAGGAAAATAATGATCAGCATATCAAATTTACAGTTTAACTTGATGTTCAAATAAACAGATATTTGGAAGGCTTTTCAGGGAGTTTATCCTCAGATCAATGGACATGCAAAATATTATGCAAATCTTTTTTAATCTGGTAGAGGATTTGCCTCTTAAATAATAAAATTGAAGACAATCAAAGACAATGCCCCCTGCCTTTTGGTACAGTGTTTTGGATAAATAATACAGTATTTAGAATGTTTTAATGGGATAAGTTAGGTATGTTCTTAAATCACACCGCTACTCCACTTCTTGACTTGGTTATACAGAAGATTCTTCTACTGGGATCAGAGACATGTAAGAGAAATGAACTTTTGAATAACTTTGGTCAGTAATGTCTTTAACACTGGATGACATAAGAAGCTAACAACAAATTAAAGAGTGGGTGAAGGAGCAAGAGAGTAGGAGATAAAAGAGAATTTTAAAAAGAGAAAAACGCGGGGCATGTGGTAATGAATGGTAAACATGAACAGTAGTACTCTCAGAGGTTGCCTGTCTATATTGGCTATCTGTGACTGACACAATAGCCAACTGTGCGAGAATCCAAGAAATAAATTCAACACAAATTTCTTGGGTTTGTACTGCATATTAGGCACTATGTAGCTGGACAATCTCCAGTCGTCCTGAGCTATATCTGGACCCTGAACCCAGACTTTGGAGGAAAAAGTGAAGCTGGTGATTTTGCACAGCCCTGTTCACTTAGATCCAATTCACTTGGAAGTCATGGCATCATCTCCTTGATGTTAGGGTCCTCTTGGAGAATGAAAGACAAATATGTGAGGCATTGAATTAGCTGAAGGGATTACAAAGACAAAATGAAAATTAAAAAGTAAAACAAGAAGGCCCTGCCTTTAAGGAGCTTCTATTCTACTAGCCTGAGGGGAAGCATTCTAATCACATTTAAGAGTACTCAGTAAATACTCTGAATAACTGATGGACTCAGCAGAGTAGTGGTGTCACAAAAATTCCCCCATTTTAGGCTGCATGCAGACTTTTACTATTTCTGATTTGTTAAGGGACGTTCATATTCACAAAATGGACACGTTTCAGGACTGAATGGCTAAGCTAGGAAATGGAAGTTTCCCACCAAATGAGAATTAGCTGCCTACCAGTAAAAAGTTTACTATATTTGATTATTTGAACAATATGTAGGCAGCTTTAGAAATGCTTTCCCTACATGTGGGAAGCATTTCCCAATTGTGGGTCTATTGACTCTCACTATGACTTGGGAAAAATCCCCTCTGGGAGGCTCTTTAAACCATACTGATGTTAGATTTGTGCATGGTTTTAATTTTGACCCAAAGCCAAATTATTACTCAAAATAAATATTTAACCTGTAAGTAAATATTAAGATCCTGTAATGAAAACTAGCATATCTCTTTTATTATAAATTCAAATATTGAACTGTAATAAATATGTGGGCATCCTTTTAATAGATGGATCTGAAGTATAATTATAAAAAGGCTAAGTATTTGATCTCTCATTTTATACACATGCTAGATATTTTAGTTTTTATTATGCCATTCATGAAGTGAATCTCAAAAAAAAAAAAGTGCTGGCAGCTATAAGACAACTCTACAAGAATCAGGATGGAAGGAGATATCTACATTCAGAGAATGATCTAGAGGGACCAGAGTTTGAATGGAGACTGAAGCAATACATGCTATCGGTTTTTTTTCATGATTGTTTTTGTTTCTTTTTTCCCCATTGTTCACTCCATTGGTTACAGCCCTTCTATACAATCAGACCATTGTACAATGTGAAAGTATTTGCAGATCCTATACTTGACTGCATGCCACCATGGGAGGGGGGGGTAGGGGGTGTGAAGGGAGGGGAGAAAATTTGAAACTCCAGGGATTGTGGAACTGAATCTTGTAAACTAAAAGTAAATAAGCAAATCAATGAGAAAAAAAAAAGTGCTGGATTGGCAGTTGAACCAGAGTTCTTGTACTAGCTTTGCCTTATTTAATAGGATGACATTGACAATTAACCTCTATGAACTCCATTGTCTTCACCTGTGAAAGTCTTGACTCTACCTCCTCAGCATCTCTGACATCTGTTCCCTTCATTTCACTCACATTACCACTAATATAGTCCAGGACTCCATGAACTCTTGGTCTATTGGAACAGCCTACTAATTGGTCTTCCTGAATCCTGGCTCCCCCGTCTAGTCTGTTTTTCACAGAACTGCCAATTTGATATTCTGAAGTTCAGTTTAGACTTCATCAAGCTCTTGCTTGAAAAGTTTCAGGTGACTCTATGTTAACTTTTGGACCAAATATAAACTCTTCCGTTGACATTTAAAACCCTTCACAGTCTAGGTCTAGACTACGATTCTCTGACATGTACTCAAAGTCCAATACTTACTGTTCCCCATACAAAACATTCTGTTTCCTGCCTGTCTCCTTTGCCTGGAATTCTGTCCCTCTTTATCTCTGTCTCCTAGAGCCCCTCATTCCCTTCAAGGCACAGCTCAGGTCCCACCTTCTTTAACATCCCTTTTCTCATTTGGTTGTCAACACCACCCCCCTCCCTATCACTGTATTTGTTGTGTATTTGTTCTGTGTGTCTCTTGCATTTATTCCTTTGTAAATATGCTGAGTCCCCCTAGTAGAATATAAGCTTCTCAGGGGGAGGGCCTCGTTTTGTTTTCTGTACATTTCTGTTTTCATTAGTGTATAGCAGATGGCTTGACCCATAGTGGGCACTCAATAAACATTTATTGATTGCCTTGCTTGGTGTCAACACACAGAGTGAGATATTACTGACTTCTGCCAGGATCAAGTGTGATATTTCATAAAGAAGGGCTTTCAAAAAAGTTCCCCAAAAAGCACTTTAGAAATATAAGGTATTATTGTGTTAAAACAAGCGGGATTGTAGATCCAGAGTTGGAAGGGTCCTCGGATGCCAACTAGTACAACCCCTTCATTTTACAGAAAAAGGGAGTCCTGAAGTCATTATTTGTTTGGTTATGCCGGTAGTGTCAGAGGCAAGATTTGAACATGGTTCCTTTGACTGCAGCTACGTGGATAGAGTACTAACTACCCCTGGATTTGAGATCAAATCTGACTCCAGACATTCAGTAGCTGTGTGACCCTAGACAAGTCACTTCCTATAAAATGAACTGGAGAAAGAAATGGCAAAATTGCTTCAGTATCTTTGCCAAGAAAACCCCAAACGGGGTCACAAAAAGTTGTTGCACAATAACAACCAGGGTTATTTATCCATTAAAGGATAACTTTATCCTTTCTTACCCTTTCTTATCCATTCTTACCCAACTTACCCATTCTGTCTCATATTGCTCTCCCAATAATAACCAGGGTTATTACAACAACAGTGCCTCTAGTTTTTAAAGCTAAAATACTTTGCCTTTGTCAACATAATAGTTTAATTAAATTAACTACCGTACGCATGTTACAGCATAAAATGACTGGTACTCCAATGTGATAAACTTTTCCATTTGACAGAACAATAACAACAAAAGATAGAGCCCTCATGGTCAGCAGTATAAGATGATCTAATTGAAATGGAACTGTCAAATGCCGGCATTATCTATTGTTTGGTAGGAGAAATTGCTTGGCAAAACAATTCATAGCATCATTGATAAAGGGACAGAAGAGACTTTAGAAGTAACCAAGTGCAAAACCCTCCATTTTACCACTGAGGAACCTTTACCACAGAGGCCTAGAGAAAAGTGACTTCCTGGGGGAGGGAGGGGGGCATCACATGGCAGGATTTGAACTCAGGTCTGAACAGGATTTGAACTCAATTTTTTCTGACTTCAATGTGCTATTCACTACACCATGCTACCTATCCTTACATTGCCTCCTACAGCCACTTTTTTCTAACAAAGACTTTTAGGTCCTGGTCATATACTCTGAGGATAGACAGATGAAGCTGAAGAAGTCAATTTATTATATTATATTGTCAGCACAATTCCAAGCTTTGTTAATCAGTTGGGTCAGAGCTGCATATCTCACTTAGGTGTATCCTAAACACATGGTTGGAGAATAAGGTTCAGGAAGAAGGATTCTAGTTCCCATATCTTGGGTGTATAAGTTCTTGCTTGGATGATGTTACTCAGAGAATCAGTAGCCTGAAGGGGCCTTAGACTGTCTAGGTCAATTCTTAAGTGCTTGGGGAATAACAAACAGGAGGCACTGTTAGAATAAAGTATCATTCCATTATCTTTTCACTATGATGGAAAAATTTATTAAAGGGATTTGGATTGTGAAGTTTGAATTGGGTCAAAGGGTCACCTTTGAGGACCTAGAGGACCACATGTGGCCTTGAGGCTTCAGGTTTCCCACCCCTGTTCTGTCTTTTTTTTAAAAACATTATTATTATTGATCTAATTCAATTGTGGAAGGTATTTCCAAATAAAGCCAAGACTCTATAAAGGGGTTTCTGAGATTGCAGTGGGACTTGATTGGCATGTTCACCATCTCAACTGCTATTTTTTATGCTGCTCTCCATTTTGGTTCATGGCATTATTGTACTTCACCCTCACCAGAGTAATTTAATAATGACACTATGATCTCTTGCTTCTCTTGCCTCTTTAACATTATCCATTCTCTGAGGCTCTGATCTTGGCCCTCATGTATCTCTTGTGGTCCCATTCATTCCAACTTTTGCTCAACATTGGCTGATTGAATAATGCACAAATCTGGCAATGAAGTCAAACTAATCTGGCTCCAGCTTACATTCAGTCTCATATTACTCTCCCTTTTATACCTTACATGCCCACTAGATTGGTATACTGCATATTATCTGCATACTGTTCTTTGTGCCTAAAACATCCTCTCTGTTTCCTACCTATTGACACCCTACCAATGCTTCAAGGCCCAGATCAATACCACTTCCCTCAAGCTAGAAGTAATCTCTTCATTATCTGGTATCAAAGTGCCTTAATCTCTTAGACATTTATATTCTATGTTGTAGGAGATGTCCTATTACCCCCTGGAAGCTTAGTTTCCTGCTTATGCTTTCTCTGTATTTCCCCAGCATGCAATACAGTAGAAAATTGTGTTATTAGTACATCAAAGATCTGTGATTTCATTTGGTATGAGAAATTCCTTTACCAACATAGGCAGCAACCCAACACTAACTTTTACAACTGCCTAAGAATCAGACAGACTCAGATGATTTGCCTCTGGCCACAAAGCCGGTGCCCAAGGTAGAATTTGAGTTCAGGTCTTTCTTGCTAACAACTCCTTCATTCTATCTCTAATGCCCTGCTGACTCTCATTGCATGTGATGGACATTTCATGTTCACAGAATCCTAATTTTCAAAAGATCAAGGCACACTGATGAGGAAGAACTTATTTAATATCTAGTCAACTGGCAATTTGTTTTAAAACCTTCCAGCAGAGAAATCCCATACATTAAGTTTAAAAAAAAAGGAGGGGAGAGGCAGATTCAGGGAGCTTTTGCAAACGTGATAGGCTGCATTACTGACTGATCCAGGATTCTCTAACTTCAGGGTTATAGTGTCAACCCAAGAAGAAGGGGCTGCTTCAGTGCCTCAGTCTACTATCCTTCCCACGTCTTGGATTTTGCTATTTATGAGCTGGAGCATGAGATGATTGGTCATAAGTCATCTTGTACCTTAATTTAAAAACCAGATCCTCACATTAGGAAAAATCTCCCTGAATTCTGTGGGACTGCAGAGCTCGACAGTAGCTGCAGCATAATAGTCTGTCGCAAGTGTATTGGGGGTTTCAGTTTGCCAGACCTGTCATCATAAATTAATGACAGGATGTTGCAAGAGTGGCAAAGCTCCAGTAGCATCTTGCAGTTTAATATAGCCTCATTTCCCCATTTCGATGTATTTGTGGTTAGATAAATCCTCAGAAATTTACAGCTGCTACAGACTAGTTTATTATACTCTCTGCCTGCGCATGTGATAAGTGTAATAAGAATGTGATGTTCTTTCAGTGCATAGATTTTACTGATATTTCCTTACTGCTTTGGAATTCCTGAGCTGCTGTAGCTTCCATCTGCAGATACCACTGAATACTAGCTTCTGTAGAATGGACAGGATGGGCCAAAAAAAAAGAATCACACATACACATACATAACATATGTATGTACTGTGGTTGAACAGCATACATTTGAATTAAAATGAAAAAATGTGAATTTTTTAAAAGTAGGTTATGTGAAGCAACTAGATAGGAAATCACCAAGATTACAAAGCTTGTGGATATGGAAAATGAAAAAAAAAAACAACCTACTGAATTTGGTCTCAAAATACTGAAAAACTCAACTGAAGCTCTCAGACTTTTCTCTAGGGAACCTTCTTCCTTTTGTCTTGAAACCACTTTTCACAAGCTTCAGTTACCCATTTTAGTTCTGACAACAAATTAGAATTTTAGTTTCTTTAACTTTATTTTCCTTAACTGTATTTTCTTTGACTTCTTGCTTTCTTTTTCTTAATTTTTGACTATATTTTGGAATTGTGCTTATTTTAAATCATGCCAATTTTAAACAACATAATTTTAAGAGATAGACCTTTAGTTAATGTGTTTCCGCCCATGTTGTTAACCATTCCTGAACACACACACACACACACACACACACACACACACGTCTAAGAGAAGTTTCATAGTTTTTAGTGTTAAATGGTGATTAAACAAACCTATAAATTAACTCTTACTTGCCCTGAAATATTCAAGTTCAGTCTCCTTCACTTGTTGGCTACTGAAAAGATTGCTGATGTTGGAAAAATAATATTTCAATACCATAGCCAGAGGATGTTGGGTTTAGAGCTCAAATGGACTCTTAAGATCCTCTAATTCAATCCCCTTATTTTATGGAGGATGTAACTGAAGCCCAATAAGGTTAAGTGACTTACCCAAGGCCACACAGCTAGTATCAAAGTATGAATTTGAATGGAATTCTCTCGTTCCAAAATTCAAAACTATCTTATTATACCATATTTTAATTATGTTAGAAATAATTAGGGCAAGCAAAAACAAAAATCAGTTTGATGCTAGCAGGAAGCTAATTAGACACATAAGTATATTGGTGCTACATAATTGATAGATAACATGCATTATACAAAAAATACATTTTCATTTTTATTGAAGTTCAAAGTTGGGGATGAAAGCTATAAAATTTTGAAGCAAAATTATATTTTCCAACTATTTTAAGATAATAAAAAAAATCTATCAACGGCATTTAAAGCCTCAATGTATTAAGGGCTTTTTAGCATAAATTAAGAGAAGGAACTTTTGAAAATGCAGTTTATGACATATATGTCTGCAGTAGGCCAGAAGAGAATCATTAGAATAAAAGTATTCTTTGTGTTTACAAAACAAGTGTTTTTGCCCTGGCCCATTTCCCTCCTTCCATTAAGTATTTGCTATTCACCTGAATAATTAGAGCAGAAAGATGTGATGAATGAAGTGCCTCATTATCAAGTTTGCATCCAGGGTCTCTGAAGAATGGCTCTCTTGCCTGCGCTTTCTCAGGGCTGTCTGCTCTTGTAGTGGCCGCCCATTGTGTACCCTAAATGATCCTGACATTCAATTCTCTAGGAGACAATTGGGTCTATCGGTAGAGTTAGTTCACTAGCCCACAGAGGCTTCTGATTGTCATTGTCCCTTGTGTTTCCATTATCCTTTATTTGACTGTGATTAGTTTGCTTTTGCCTCTTGAACCAAACATTACTACAAATGTCCTAGATGTACTTTAAAGTAACATGAAAGGCAAAAGATACGGGATAATTAAAGAAGAATTAAAGAGATGGGCTTCTTTCTGTTTTAGGTAGTTTTCTACAACTCCACAGAACCTCAAACAAGGACAATAACATTCTCTGAAGTTAATGTAGTCAGAAGAAATAAAGGACTGAAGATGTACCAAAAATAGATGTGTAGGAAATCTACAGCCATGTCCAGCCTTCTTCCATAAGCAGATACTTCATTTTATTGAAATACTTGCAGCTTAAAGGTCAAGGTGCCCTAAATAGTCTTTCTTTATATATGTATTTCTACTCCCCTGATGCTGTCAAAGGCAAGCAGAATTATGTCACTTGAAACCTTACTTTGGTCGTCACTGTTTCCATTAGTATCAACAACAACAACAAAAAAATGTCTGTGATCTTCAAGGCTGCTCAGACATGGTGCCTACTCTCTGTGGTGGGTTAACATGGAAGTCAGATAGCTATTAGTTTGTATTTTTCAGAAGGTATTCATTGAAAAGGTTGGGGGGGGTGAGGGAAATATGCTTTAGACTTATCTTTTCACTAAGAAATATATTCACTAAGAATTTTTATCATACCAGGTGTGTGCGTAAACATTTAAGAAGATAAAAACAGCCCAGTTTTAGATCTAGAGGGAAGTTTTCATTTCCTTAAGTTCCAATTAGGCAGTTATAATCAGGAAAGACGTGGCTCCCCAAATTGAGAGAATTTAAAAATTTTCCCATGAATTAAAAAACACCTTATCAGATCAAACATCTATAAAAAATCTTGGGTATACATATACTGTTATAGGCCATAGAATCCTGCTAGAGAATTCCTCAATTTCCTTCCTTCTCAATCCTTTCAATTAATTTTTGAGCACTCAATAGTCCAATACCTTTAAATTTCAAATGATGCTATATAATGATAAAAATCTGTTTGTACAATATACTCAGTGCTCCAGACTGACTTCCTAGGAGGATGGGATATCTGCATTTGATTTTTTTCCTAAGATTACTGAAAAATAAAATCAAGGTTATTGATCTAATTATTACTTAAATAATTATGGAAGAGGATGGAAATAACTAATAATGGCCATAATGATGGAAAGGGTCAAATGCACAGGATTTCCAAAGTCTATCATATTAGTGCAATTAAAAAAATAATTTCACATTGTGAAATCTCAATGGCTATTCTTTAATCTTTTTTTTTTCTTTTTGGAGGGGGAAGGGCAGGGCAATTGGGATTAAGTGACTTGCTCAAGGTCACATGGCTAGTAAGTGTTAAGTGTCTGAGGCTGGATTTGAACTCAGGTCTTCCTGACTCCAGGGCCGGTGCTCTGTTTACTCTGTCACCTAGCTGCTCCATCTATTCTTTAATCTTATGGAATATTTCATTTTTTCAATCTTTTTAAAACACCTGATTTTATTCTTTAGTCTAACAAGAATCTGAAGAAAAGAAACTATTCAATATACCTTCATAGGATCATGGAGCAAGAGTCAGTAGGAAATTTAGTCCAACCTTATTTTATAGATGAGAAGACAGAGATGCAGTAAGGATCAGACAAGGAGGAACAGCAAAGTCAGGTCCTGAGACTCTAAAATCAGCAATATTGGCTGCTTCCTCGGAAAACTCCAATATTGAACAAATCCAACTCTTTATAAGAAGGCTTAACAATTGTAGACCAAATGATTGAGGAGCCACAGTTTGGAGGAGACTGGACAGAATGTTGCCAAAGCCTACCTTCTAAGCAGAGAACCAAGAAACCAACAAAAGACATTATAAAAGTTAACATTTTTAGTATGAAGATGAACCAAATATAAAATGTTTGTTGCTAAGAATATCTCTGGTGCCATATTTATTACACTTCAAATGCATTCTCTTATCTTATTTCTTCCCTTAATTATCATTTGGATTTGTGCCTCAGAAGGCCTAGTTCCTGCTATTCCCTTTTCTGGAAAGTGTGGCAAAGCTGTTTAATTCAGCTTCAGAGCCTTGAACATAATTGGAGCCTGCGTCTGCTAGCATGAAAAGGGGAGCTGTGCCTTTGATTAGGACCAACTCTCCATGGCGTTTAACTCAAGTGTTATTTGTCTTCAGTAGACATAATACAAAATGCCATTTTACAGTACTTTTCAGCAGGAGTACAGTACATAAAGTCCTGAGAGCTTGGCAAAGGCTCAGGGCTCTGTCAATGGAGAGGCTGATGTCACTTGTCTCATTTTTAAACTTGTTAAATAGTCAAGAGTTGATGTTAATTAAAAAAAAAATCAGCAGAGTCACAATGGACAGCCTTCAATCCTGAACTGCCCTGACATTTTGGGATGTAAAATAATTTTAAAACATTTAGTGTGTTTATAGGATAAATATATGAGAGAGCCTTAACATCAGAGGCCTTTGGGCCTGGATGGATCTAAGTTCTTCCTGAAATGTGCATATGTAATAGCAAGAACAACACAATCTTTGCACAAACCAGAATAGGCTTCAGCTCTGACAGCTGAGAGGCTTAGGAGTGGTCAGAGCCACTCAGCACTAAAGAAAAATGGCTTTGTTTTTAAAGAGTTCTGCAGAGCAGAGACATGTTTACCCACTTTCATGCTTTCCAAACATGTGCGGGGATCTGAGAGCTGAATGTGTTTACTAGATTAGATTGTATGTAGTGGTTTACGTCTGGGCAAATTTTACACCTCAATGCCCAGAACTGTTTTTCTCACTTCTTTGTTTCATGGAATCAATCGTCTGGTCTACCAAATAAGTTTTTGTAATTTTATATATATTTTTGTATTTTGGGGGAGAAAACTGGGCTTAAAAATTTTCCTGGCAGACTCATTTTCTCAAGAAAAAAGTCTGCTGGTAAAAAAAAAAATCAAAAGAAAAATGATTTAACTAGTTAATATCAAAATAACATATTTAATGATGTATTTTATTCTTATAAGTAATAATGCAATAAAATAATGAAAATATTGTGATTAAAATTAATATCACTCGACATAAGTCTATATAGCCTTCATACACTTGAAAATTAAATATTTTCAGCAACCGAATGAGTCTAGAACATTACTGCAAGGTCAGCCAAAACAAACCAATATTACAATTTTTTTTTAGTTTGTGTTTACAAAGTAAACATTTCTTCATTTAAAACAAATATAAAAAGGTAACAACTCAAAAGTACACTTTTCCTTTAAATAGTTTTCTTGCTTTTAATTCCTTAGGAATTTCAAATACACAACTTTATAATATTAAAACAAAAAATGTTAAATTGCAAAGTGGACTCATCACAGTCTCTGGTGCATCTCACAAATTGGCATGTGCAAATCTATAGAATCATTAAATAACATTTACCCTTATCAATATAAAATTTTTTTTCCTTTGTGCCTGGTGAATAGCAGTGATATTATTCTTTATTGATTTGCCAACAGGAGCAATCCTGATGCAATTGCTAAGTACCAAGAGTTTGACTACCATTATTACACAGGTTTCACAGTGTCAGACTCCAAGGCCCCATTGATTTCCTTGGCCACGGTTGAGGGGATTACAGTTCTTTTGGGGCTCTTCTTTGCTTCTGCTCTAAGAACAGGTCTGGATTCACCTTCTACCTGAGCATTCACGTCTGGAATTTCTGAAGGATGGAGAGCCATTTCATTTAATTTGGATCCTGTCATCTCATTCTTCTGAAGCCTTTTTTTCTTTCTTACTTCTCTATTAGAAAGAAAGAGACATAAAATTAATATATCCTTGGAGTTCATCTTCCCAACTATCATAAAGCTGGGGCTTTGTTTCCTCAGGTAACAGCTGTGTGAGCTGGTAAGAGAACTGGAAACCACTCCCTATGGGACCCAAACAAGTTGGGCAAATAGGAAAACACCTGTCCATGGAATCTGCTACAGTGTGATTTTCTAACATCCTTTCACAATGCTGATTTGTGTGTTTTGTATTGTATCATACAGTAATATCCTGTGCATAGTAGGTGCCTAATTAATGTTGGCTATTTTAACTTAGTTTTTAAAAGAACAAGCGGCTGTTTTGGTTCAGTTCACAAAGGAATAAATGCAATAAAGACCAGTGTTCCTCAGACATAGGCACTACATACAGATGGCAGTACCTTGGGCCTCTTCTAAGAATACAAGGCATCCATTTTCAACTTATCTAATGCTTTGTTCCCTGGGATGGGGGGGTGAGTTGGGGAGGGTGTTAGGGAAGAAATAATCAAGGCAGTAACTTGTACCAAATATGATAATTAGGATTATTTTTATGGAAAGCATATAAACCACCTCATATATTTTTGAGCCCTTTCTTTTAAGGCCTTCTGTTGGGCAAGAATTTCCCTAGTCTTTGACTGTGTATGCTTACTTTGTACAATTGGTTTGGCTATAATGAACATTAAGTCAAAAAAATTTTTTTCCTTGATTTTTTGCTGACAACTGCTGTGATAGTTGAACTTTGGGGACATCTAGACACAACTCAGATCATAAAATGAATCATTTAGACCAGAAAATCAAGGATTCCATATGGAAAGGGAGCTAGATGCTGCTTCCCTAGAGACTGTTATTTGAAATAACCAAAGAAAGAGCAAAGTTGAGTTATATGCTGTAGTAGAGTGTTGAACTTGAATTCAGCAAGACCTGAGTTCAAATCCTACCTCAGATTCATTCTAGATGTGTGACCCTGGGCACGTCACTTACTTCTTCCCATTTTCAGTTTTACCATTTGTAAAATGGGGGATGATAAATAAACAGCATCTATGTCATAGATGTTACTGTTGTATAGATCAAATGATATAACATATGCAAGTTACCTTGTAAACCTTATGAAAGTGCTGAATATTATCCTAATATAGGACTATCTGAGATGCAAAGAATTAGATGTATCATTTACTTCTGAAATACTCTTAAAAAGTAGAGTAAGGGCATTGCTGGAAATACTTTGTTTTGATTCTTTCAAGCAGGGAAAAGTTGATAAATCTGTAACATGTTGGGCAGCTAATTAGTTTTGTATATCCCTTGTATATATATGATGTATGTCATATATGATCTATCTATATATTTAGTTATATCTAACTATCCAGCTAGCAGCGAGGTGGTATAGCGGGTAGAGACCTGGGCCTGGGGTCAGGATGGCCTGAATTCATATCCAGCCTCAGATACTTACTAGCTGTGTCATCCTGGGCAACTCACTTAACCCTGTTTTGCCTCCGTTTCCTCATCTGTAAAATGAGCTGGAGAAGGAAATGGCAAACCACTCCAGCATCTTTGCCAACTGTGACCTAGTGGGGTCACAAAGAGTCAGACGTGACTGAAAATGACTAAAGAACAACAAGAAGACAAAGCGTGGTGGCAGCAGGTGGAGAAGACCTGCACACGCTGGCAGCAGGGAGGGGCCAGATTTAAAACAGGCTAAACTTCTTTGGGTAGCAGATGGGCTAGACTGGAGAGAGGCCGATGATGGGGAGTTGCTTCAAGTCACAAAGAAAACAACATGCAGCGGCAACCCTGTGTTTTTCACAGGTCGCCTGAAGCCCTTTGGCGGGCCCCCAGTAGCCTGGGGGGTGTGTTGTACAGCCTGAGGTAGAACAATATGGTGGAACTGTTGACGTTTCTAGAGAAGCGACGGGCAGCTTTGGGATGTAGTGAAAAGAGAAAACAGACATGTCCGCAAAGCTGTAACATGGAGAACTAGGAAGTAACCCTTTACAAGGCACCTTCTGCTTTGGACACACATAGGTTAGAACTGGTATAAAGAGCCATCAGAAGTGTTTCAAGATACATTTCAAGGATGATTCATGAACGCGTTTCTGACTGGCAAGTGCCCAGTGAAATGTTAGAGCTGTGGAAAGTAGGGGAAGTGTCATTCAGGAAGTATGTTGTAAGGGGCTTAAACACATTTTCCATTCATTCATGGCAAAAAGCTAACGTGTAACTAGCAGGAAGGGGATTTATATCTAAGACAAGACAAAATAAATAAGCATGATGATCAGTTTAGGGAAGGAGGGAAATATGTAGGCAGAGAATATGGAATTCTGGGTTTGGAGTTCAAATCCTTCCTCTGATTATACTGGCTAGTTTTACGACTATGGCAAGTCGCTTAACTTCCTGGGGTCTCAGTTTCTTCATCTGTGAAATGATGGTGCTGGAATAGATGGTTCTAGATATGTGATCTCAGGGACTGGCTTGTGAACCTAATACTTGGCTTTCTCATCTGTATAATTAGGACAAAAACACCTGTAGTAGTATTTACTTCATTCAAACTCAATAACTTTGTGATCTTGATGAAATATAAGATAAAGGGGGAATGCTTAAATTAAAAAAATGGTAAATAATATACGGGCATATTAAAAAAGCTAAAGTCAAAGAATGTTGGAAATTAGTGACCCCACAACTACTATTTAATAGGGATTATAAAATAGGAATTGTGGGGTTCAAATAAGATAATGTATACAAAGCATTTTGTGAACTTCAAAACTCTACCTAAATGCCAACTATTATTATCATTGTAAAAGGAGCCCGCAGTGCAGAGACACTTCAAACAAGAAAAAGGGAAAGAGGCACCAGAGACTGAGGCTTCAGCTGAGCCAGTCACATTAGTGCCTACAGAAGCTTGTTCTATGTACGCCACATATGCCACACTACTTCACCCTGGTGGTGGTGGAGGGGTGAACTAGATGATCTATCACTAAGGTCCCTTTCAACTCTACTATTCTAAATAAAAATCTACCAATATTTTTAAAAGAAAGTGGAAGTAAGAAGTGTCTTGGAGGAAGAAGGCAAAACAAGACAAGGAAAAGTTTAAGATAGGCAAAAAAAAGGGGGGACAAGAAAAACAGAAAAAGAATGGAGAGCAAACTGCTAGGAATGAGTGAGATGGATCCTGCACCTGCCAAAGATATAGGGCAAGTTAAATTAACCAGGGAGGGAATTTACATTTTGATGGGGAGGAAGAGGCCAAAAGAACAATTCTAGTCAGGAAACCTAAGGAGTAATCACAATCCTAAAGAGAGCAGTAAAGATAAGAGCTTTATGGGAAATGATTCAGACCTGGAAGAGGAAGGAACCCAGGGATGAGGAACCATAACAGTGATCACCATCTTCTCAGGAATCGAAAGTGAGCCAGAGCGAGCCCTGGCAAGCCTCACTGCTTTCATTCATCAGTATAGGAAATGCATAGCTGAAACACAGGCACATTTAATCCTAACAACCACAGCCTCCCATAAGAGGAGACATGAGGTCAGGGAACTTTGATAGAAGAAGAAAATGATGGGACAGGATCTTATAAACTGAAGAAAGGAATTTTTATCCTATTGGTTAACTGGGGCAGAGACTCACACACACAAACCCAAAGGTGGGTTTAGCCAAAATTCATAAATTATAAAGAGAACTAGGTGGAGTGACATGACAATGGATATGAAATATAGTGGTGGAAAAATTAGACTCATTGACATATATTCTCCCTCCCCCACATTCCCCACAAGAAAAGGAAAAGAAAAACTAAGTGGCTGGGCCTTAGAAAAACATACAAGGAAGAAAATAGTAGAGAGGTAAGTTTCATTCGTATCTTTGGAAAGTGTTTTAGGTCAGAAAGAAATGAGAAAGGGACATATTATACCAACTTTTTGGAGTCTGCCTATAAAAACCTGAATAGCAGGAAATATTGACTTGAAATACAAGTCTTTCAGATCATTCACTGATAAAAAGCCATAAATCATCTTAGGAAAACATTGCGTAGAAGAGTATGTAAGCGAACCTGGCATCAAAGGAGATATTAAAAGGATGCTTAGATGGATAATATGAGGGTATTTTTTTTCCTCTTTCTAACTCGTTTGATAGTGGTGGAAGACACAGAAAAATATCTTAAAAAAGACAGAGAAATAAAAATTCAAGACATTAAAGGAAACTATAAAAATCAATTGAGAAGCAAAATGGAGAATATTATTAGGTAAGAGAAGACAAAGTTGAAATAAGATACTAAAAAAAAGCTCTCTAGTAGATAAATAATCAAAGGATATGAACAAAAATTTTTCAAAGGAAGTTTCAGACCTAGAAGAGGTCAAGGGAATGGAATGAAACCGCAGATTTTCTTCATCTGAAAAATTAATTTCTAAGAATTAGTGAGGTTAAAGTCAAAGAGGGGATTTTTGTGGGTCCTCAGATAAGGGAAGTGATGGAAGGTGAATATTTTGATAAACAGTTTGAAATGAAAGGCACTGCATGAAAAGTATTTTAAACAAAGACAAAAACTTTCTTGGAAACTTACAAAACAGAAAATTACAAAGAAATTGTCAATGACCTTCCCACAACCTATGAAATTATCCCTTTTTCTACTCTATTTTTCATCAATTCATCCACCTGACCACCTTTCTCTTTGTTTTTGCATTCTGCTTTTAGTGAGCTATGGGTTCCTCCTATTCCCTGATTCCCCTCTGCCCATTGTTGCTGAAACATTTCAGTTGCGTCCAACTCTTTGTGACCCATTTGGGGTTTTCTTGGCAGAGGTACTGCAGTGGTTTGTCATTTCTTTCTCCAGCCCATTTTACAGATGAGGAAACTGAGGCAAACAGAATTAAGTGACTTGCTCAGAAGTCCCACAGCTAGTTAAGTTGTCTGAAGTTGTATTTGAACTCAGGTCTTCCTGAGTCCAGGCCCAGTGTACCACCTAGCTGCCCTACAATATATAAACAGATAAAATTTATTGCCTGGAAGTCTTCCCCTATTACTCAGATGCCTAAGTATCTTCCTGCTCTGAACATCTTGTATTTATAAGCTATATCATACCACTATTTAGTACTGGACTATATACATCCGTTGTTCCCTAATTGTTTTATTTCTGTCTTCCCAACTGGACTTTAATTTCCAAAAGGGTAGAAACACATCTTACATTTTATCTATATCCCTCATGGTGCCTGCAGGAGGGAGCACATGGTGCTGATACATAATGCCAACACAGTTGTAATTAATTACAACAAAATGCCCAAAGAGGACAAAGATCAGAAGTGAAAGCCAAAAGAATGAAGACATAATAAAGAGAAATGGAAAATTAACTTGTGAAAAAAGGGAAAAGGCCAGAATGAAGGAAAACTGTGGAACTTTTCCTACTTCTTTATGAGAATTAAGTTGGAAGGAAGCTTATAGCTTAAGAAGTAAGCTTATAGCTTACTTATGGGTAAACTTAGCACCTTAGTGGGAAAGTGGACCCAGGGCTGATGACTGATGAGTTCACAAATACTATATGGAGAATGAGTAACCTCATGATCTTGATGAAATATGAGATAAAGAGGGAATGACTAAATAGAAGAAATGGCAAATTATCTATATCATTTATATATACATATGTATATTAAGAAAGGGAAAAGCAAATAAGTTAATAACCATGACTGGTATTTAATAGAGAATCTAAAAATATATAGAGGCTTCAAAAGAAGGTTGGCAAGGGTGTCAGCCAGGATAATACATGGGGAATGTTATACAGAGACAGAAAAAGGACAGACAGATTAATAAAGAGGAAATGCAAAAGGAGGGAGAGAAAGGTTGCATTCTAACCCTTAATCAGGAAAAAAGTCTTTCTTAGGATAAACTCCCATAGACTGTGGCCTACTGTTGCTGGCATATCCTGGAATGTATATTTCTATCAGCCCCTTCCCCTTCCTCTCAGGAAAACACGATCTGACAGTCCTGGGAGTCCTTATTAAATGCTTATTGGATTTAACTGGGTTGTATCTAATCAAATTAGAAGACTTTTCTGTCAGTGAAAGGATCATGTGAAGTTATCTTGACTAGGATCTATGCATGCCTATGGACAAGCTTAGTGTCTTCTTGATATTATAAAAAAATGAGGCATTTCAGTAAAACTATGAAAACATGCAAAGCTCTGCAATAAAAAAGTGATCAGTATCCTAAAAATAAACAAATGGAATTATTGATGAAATTAAAGTGGAAAGCAGCTTGAAGTAAGTGCTTATAAAAGCTACTAATATAGAAAGTCTAGCAAACAACACGAAAATATCACAAACTTAAGGCAACGTTTTCACTTCTAAGTTAGAACAGCTTTCATCATTGTGCTGATCAAGATGGCAGGAAATGATCAAACTGGTTAAACAAGGGACCCCACTGACACCCTTGTAGTTCAGTGTGGCCACCATCTTGGACTTTGAAGTGAGTGCATCTACTCTGCCATCAGTTCCTAGACCAAGAGCAATGCCTCCAATTCATGTCCCTGCTTTTAAGAAAGGGAGCAAGAAAGATCACTGGCAAAAGACCTGGGTTTGATACTCTACTTGGAGCTTTTCTAGCTATGTGGACATAAGAACTTACCCACTCTGAACTCATTTCCTCAGCTTTAAAATGGGGGTAATGGTATTTATCTAGGCCAATCTAATCATGTTAATTAAACATGTATCTCAGAAGACCGCTGTGAGAAAAGTGCTCTGTAAACCTTAAAATGTTGTTGAAATATAAGACATGAAGGCAGGGCATGAAGAAAGCCTAAAGGTCTAAGCAAACTTGAGCTCTTATGTATGTTTTGTGAAAAAAGTATACCATAAACCTTAAAGAACTATATAAATGTAAATTATTTGTTTGTTTGGCACATTCAAAACTTGCTCAGAGCTCTTAGTAGAGCCAACAGGAATGGATGTTACTATTCTGATAGTTATTCAGGCAAAAGATCATAGAATTTAATCAAAATGGTCTTTAGTCATCATCTAGTTCATGTTCCACATTTTACAGATGGGGAAAAGGAGACTCAGAGGATGACTTGCTTAAAAGTTCACACAGGTAGTGAGTACTGGAGCAGGATTTGAATCCAGATCTCCCAGCTCTAACTTACTTCTCTTACAAAAATCTATTGTGCTGATATATATATATATATATATATATATATATATATATAATTTATTTTATTAAACATTTCCTAATTATACTTTTTCAAATTTGTCTCAGATCATTGTCTTGACCAGAGTAGCTAAGTCTTTCACAGTTGAACATCGTTACAATATTGCTGTTGCTGTGTACAAGGTTCTGGTTCTTCTCACTTCACATTGCATCAGTTCATATAAGACTTCCCAGGTTTTTCTGAAACTATATTGTCATCATTTCTTATAAGCACAATAGTATTCTATAATAATCATATGGTGAATCTTGTTCATAAAAGATTCAGAGCTAGAACAGACCTTTGGGGTCATCTAATTTAACCCTATCATTTTGTTTGCTAATTATCTGATATATGTTAATCTCTCCCAAAGTAGGTTATAAGTTTGAGATGTATTCCATGTTATTTTGTTCCTTTTGCTGCCTATAAGTCAATTCTAAGCACAGAGTAGTTTTTTAATAAATGACATGATTATTATTTGGTCTTTGTGTAGCTTATGGAAACTACTCTCATAGTTTCTCAATCATGACATGGCCCTTATTTACTTATTTATTTCGCTTTTTGAAGGGGAGAAGGCAGGACAATTGGGGTTAAGTGACTTGCCCAAGGTCACACGGCTAGTAAATGTTAAGTGTCTGAGGCTGTATTTGAACTCAGGTCCTCCTAACTCCAGGGCCAGTGCTCTATTCACTGTGCTACCTCACTGTCCCATGGTCCTTACTTATTAAACAAAGTTGTATATATACTATTTTACCTGAAATGGAAACCCTATATCTCATTCATAAGCATGTACAATCTTTTATTCATAACTTCTTATCATTTAGAATAGTTCTTTTTCCTTAACTCAGAAATAACTGATTTTTTAAAATAGCCATTTTACTCAAAATTTAAGAAATATTTGCAACTGCCTTATTTGGAGATTACCTTTTCACCATAAAAGACTCAGTTGTAGCTAAAGATTTTTAAAAGCCCTCACATAAATTCAACGTACAAAGCCTTTTCAAGGCTGATGACATTGACATTTCACTGAGCTTAGGTCATGGCCTTTCTGGGATTCAGTTTTTTCATCTCTAATGTGGGAAATGTGGACTAGATGGTTTTATGGTCTTTTCCAGCTCTAACACTCTATGAAACTTTATTATCATTATTATTATTTTGCTAGTGGTTTGGTAGTCTGTCCTGAGAAAATGTCTGCAATTTTTCAAATTATTTTATGTCGGCTGCAAAAAAAACTGAAAATGATTAAAGTTGAAAATATACAAGAATTAAAGGAAATCTGTAAAAAATTTTGAGTTAGAAAGAGGATCTTACATTTATGTACTTACTAACAATACAAGGGAAAACATGTGAAAACTCCCTAAGAGGTCTTCTGAAAACACTAATATATGTACTTCAAAATAAGAGTCAACTATGTTAAGCAGAAAATATGCTATAAATATTCTGGAAAGTTTTGAATAAAGAATTTGATTTTTCCCCTTAATGCAGCAATGCAGGGACTTTGTGATTTTATTTTGACTATATCATTATTTATTTCTATTTAATTCCACGTAAAGAAAGTAATTATTAGAAAAGCAAATATGAGAACTCAAAAAGCACAACTATATGGGGCAAATCTAATGGCATCACTCTATTATCATACAGAATTTTTTTTTAAGGTTTGTGCAATAGTCTTAAGCTCTTAGGGAAGCAGGTAATATACTTTGCAGTTTTCTCTTACGAACTGTTATGGTCAAATTCTGATGTTTAAAGAGGGGGTAAACTCTCAGCTACTACAATTGGCTCCTTCCCTAAGTGTTCAAGGTAGCTGAAGTTTTACTGAATTGTTATAAGGATATAGAGTTGTATAAAGATGACTAGATTTGACATTATAAGACTGAGGTTTGAATCCTGGCTCTGAAACTTAATAGAAACCAAAGGAAGTCACTTGACTTCTCTGGGCCACCACAATTCAATTAAAGTCAACAAACATTTATTAAGTGCCTACTATGTGTAAGACACTGTGCCCAAAGACAAAAACCATATAGTGTTTGACTTCAAAGAGCTTACTGGGGGATATCAGATATACAGATATGAGGAGTAAAGCTAAGGATTTTGAATTTTTGTCTGAACATAACTCAAAACTACTGATGATTTGGAAACAGTGGAATTTCACCTCGTCAGATCTGTATTTTAGGTCAATCAACTTGACAGGTATCTGGAGGATGTGATTGGAGTTGGGAGACTGGAGGAAGGAAGATTGATTAGGAAATGACTGAAAGGTGAAGAGGGACTGAATTTGCTCAGAGACTATGTAAATGGAAGAGAATAGACAGGAGGGACTTTGTTGGGAGTAGAATAGAAAAGACTTGGCAAATTATTGGATATCTTAGGGGAAGAGGGAGAAAGAGTCAGAGATGATGCCAACATCGTGAATTCAGGTGACTAGAAGGAGGTTATTGAGAGGAAAGAAGGAAACTGACATTGAGATATTTTATGGAGGCAGAATAAATAAGAATCAGCAACTGACTGTATATGGAGACTGAGGAGGAAGAATAATCCTAAACTTACAAACTTTAGTCAGTAGAAGGGCACAGGAACTCTTTTTTTTTCTTTTTGAAGGGCAATTGGGGTTAAGTGACTTGCCCAAAGTCATACAGCTAGTAAGTGTGTCAGGTATCTGAGGCCAGATTTGAACTCAGGTCCTCCTGACTCCAGGGGTGGCACTTTATTCACTGGGCCACCTAGCCGCCCCAACACAGGAAATCTTAAAAAAGAATAGTCATCTTTGCAAGAAGGAAAAGTTTTTAAGGACTTTATAGTTTTAGATATCTGGGTAGCAATGAAGGAAGCAGTGAATAATATGGGATTAGAGTTCAGGAGAGAGATTTGGGCTGGATATCTTGGAGCCATATGAATGTATGAATATGAGAGTTAGTATAATACAGTGAATGAAGAACTAAGTTAGGAGCCAGGATGACCTAGGTAAAATCCTGCCTCTGACACATACTGGCTGTCACCTTGGATAACTTAACTCAGTGCTCTTGGAAATTTTTCAAGACCATAAATGGCAGAGAAGGTTCTGACCTGCACTGGGATAAGGGATTTCCTCATTTGGGAGCTCCCTATCTCAGTGAAATTACAGGTTTAGTTCCTTCCCTCACCCCTGAATTTATGTGGAAACTGAATCCATGGGGGCAGACTGGGAAGGGGAGTAGGGTATGAAATCACCAAAAGTGAGAGTTTAGAAAAAGAAGAGGGTCCAGCACAGAGCCATGGGGTTCAACCACACTTAATGGACAGAAGAATTATGACCTGGCAAAGGAGATGGGGAAGGAATAGTCATAGAACTAGGAGGAGAGGTGTGGTAAGGTACAATAGTATCTTAGAAACCAAGAGAGGAGAGAGCATTCTGGAGAAGGAAATTGCTGATGATGTCAAAAGCTGAACAGAAGTCTAGTAAAATGACAACTGAGAAAAGGTAATTGGATTGAAAACCTTGGAGAGAGCAGTTTAAACTCAGCAGTGAATCATAAATCAGATTGCAGAGGGCTGACATGTGAATAAATGGAGGTGATGAGTTCTAGGGGTTTAGCTGTGAGTGGGGGGAAAGGATAAGAGATTGAGGGCATGGAAGTGTGAAGCAAAAGCTTGGCTTGGGAGAACTGTGTATATCTACTGGGAGTTTGATGACAAGAGAATGAAAATGAAAGAGAAGGGATGTTTTGGGGACCAAGATCCTGAAGGAGATGGAAAATGGAGTCAGGAACAGCAGGGGAGGAGTTAGCCCTCATTTATAAAATGGGGATTGTTGTTTCTGCTTCCTTTCCAAAGAAGACTAGTGCCATTATGGGTGATATCTTGACTTGTGTGTGAATTGGATTTAAGTGAGGCAGAACTGCACCAAGTCATCAGCCTCACTTTCTCTTCCTAAGTCATCCAGTGACAAAACAAGTCAAGATGACTGGCAATAGCCCAGGATGCAGAGGATGTCTTTGGTGTTTTTAATGTGAATTGATGGATACAAAGGATTACCTAAATATCTTGCCTGTTAAAATATTTTAAATGTTATTTTATATTAGAGTTCCTTCCTCTCTTCCTTATTCCTTCCCTCTGTCCCTCTCTGTCTCCCTCTTCCCCTCCCCTCATTCTCTCTCTGATTTCACTGGTATAGGGAACTACCAAATTGGAAATCGGCTCTGCCAATATAGACTGGCACATGAATTTTTTATACTATTCCATTCTATAATACTGTAGTATCATAATGTTCAGCTTAAAAAACATTTATTGAGTGCTAACTACAGGTAATTTGGTAGAATTTTAAAAAAAACCAACCCAGTCCTCTAGTTTTTTACTGAGGGATGGAAGAGAAAAAATGGAGTATAATAGGAACAAAAGAGAAATCCAAATAAAATACTCTAGTTATATTTGAGGAGAGAATACTTTCAGCTGTGGAGGTCATGGAATTAAATAAAATTAGAATATTGAATAAACCTAGAAGGGTAGGTTGGAACCAGTGGCAGGGTGCTTTAAATGCAGGCTACAGAATTTGTATCTCTATCAGAGAGGCAGTAGAGAACCACTGAAAGTTTTTGAGTTGGGATGACCTGGTCATATCTGGGCTATAGCCTTGAAGATTGGAAAATACACTGTTTTAGTGGAAACAAGTCAATGGGAATTGGAAGAGACTGACCAAAAATAATCAAAGATGTGTGCAGAATCATTGTAGAGTGTGTAAGGGAAGGATCATAGGGTGGGACAGGCTCAATATTAGGAAGGCAAGAGGAAGGAGGTAATTTCATAACTCTTTATGTAACACACCCATCTTCATTGGACAATTAACTTATTTTAGGTGATATATTGTTCAAATTTGTCCATAAGTAAATTATCTTAAATTTACCTTATACTTCTAATGTCATATTAAAAAAATCCCAGAAACTAAGAAATCATAACTTAAAAAAGACAACTGTTGAACAAATGCAGAACTAGCTTAGGAGTATCTGGCACTTACTGTATTGCAGGTGAATCTAAATGTGTGTCAGACAATTTAAGATCCTGGGACTTGCTGAGAACTTTTGACATCTGCAAAAGATGAAGAAGAAGAAAAAAACCTAGCAGTAAGGTAAAAAGAAGGAAGATAATGAGGCCAACATTTGTATGCTGAAAACCCACGAGCTTCCTGAATGAGGAGAGAATATACCTCTTTTGAAAAAAGAATGTCTATCAGCTATGACATGTTCACTCCTATGTGGTTAAAAACAAGGAAACAGTTCTCCAACTTGAAACACTCTTTATAAATAAAATCAATTTTCAGGTGTGTGGCCAAAGGAATAGGTCACAAATCTACTTGAATGACTCTAGGGACATTGTATTCAGTATTAACTGAATTTAAATGGTAAATATTTCTAAATGTTTCTATAGTCAGATCTGAAGTGATCTCTCAAGACTGTACTGTTTGATTAAAAAACATTTCCAACATTCTCTTTGTAAAGTGGTAGATGGCATATTTTATGCAAGATTTCTCTTCTGATAAACATTTAAAAATAGCAAAAACCTAAGCCTGTGTGCAATACAATTAGCAAATGGAAGAAATCAATTTATACTCCAGGAATAACCATTTCATTCTTTTCTCACCATCTTTCTTTACTTACATAGATTTGATCCGACTAGTACATTGGCTACTTGTTATAAATTTCAATGTGTTCTATTTATATATTCAATACCTTTTAGGACATGTTATTATTTCTACATTTTGCTCTTTAACCTAGGAATTAAGCAATCAGAAAATTTCTTAGTCTCCAAATAGGCCTGAATCTTTTTCTTCCTATTTCCCTAATTATTGATGTGCTTAATACTTCATGAAATCTAGATGGCTAGGTCAAACTCAACCTAGGAAAACTGATAAGATTACTCAACTCAATCTGCAGATTTAATGCAGTATCATTAAAATATCAAAAAGAAACTTCATATGATTGGACAAGTTAACATTTATATGGAAGAACATATGACCCTAAGGACACTAAAAGAAATTATGAGGGGGGAAGTAAGGAGAAAGAAGTGGACATTGCACCAGATCTCAAATTATATTAGAAATTTGTTAAATCTCTCCTCTCTCCTCTCTCTCTCTCTCTCTCTCTCTCTCTCTCTCTCTCTCACTCACTCTCTCACTCTGTCTCTCACTCTCACCCTCACTCTCACTCTCAGTCTCTCTGCAACATTTAATACCATTGCCTATTGACCACCCTCTCCTCCTGGATTCTTTCTACATTCTGGGTTTTTGTGACACTGCTTTTCATTGGCTCTTCCTTTACCTGTCTGACCGCTCCTTCTTCATCTCTTTTTGCTGGATTCTTATCCATATCCAAGGTTCTGTCTGTAGCTTCTTCTCCTCTGGCTCTACAACCTCTCAGAACAATCTCAGAAGTTTCTATGGATTCAATTATTATGCCTGTGTAGATGCCTCCCTCATCTGTATATCCAGCCCTGCTCTCTTTCTTGAGTTATTGTCCTATTACCATCAAGTGCCAAATGGACATTTCTAACTGGATGTTCCACATGCACCTGATCCTCAACATATTCAAAATATAAACCACCATCTCTTGTTATTCCTTTTCCTAATAAAACCTTCCTAGCTTTGTTAAGGGTTCCGATATTCTTCCATACATCCAAGTTTGTAACTGAAAGTCATAGCTGAGTATCCACTATTCCTCATTCCTCTATAATCAGTTAGCTGCCAAGTCTTATTGATTTTATCTCATAACATCTTTCACATTTGTCTTCCATCACACAGTCACCACTTTAGTTCAAGCCCTCATAACCTTTCTTTGTCTCCAGTCTCCAATCTATTATTCAGAGCTGCTCAAATGACATTTCTAAAGCACATGTCTTACAAGGTTAAGACTCTCCAAAGACCTGTCCATCCAACATGTCCAAAGCAGAATCCATCTTTTTCTACAAAATCTCCCATTTTATGAATCACCCTATGACTTCCAAGGGTACCAACATCCTCATATTCACTAGAGTTCAGTCTCTCCGTCATCCCAGTTGCCTCATTTTCATCCACCCCACATATTTACGCTATTGCCAATATTTATAAATCACTTAGCACAGTGCCAGCCACACAGCAGGCATTTAATAAATGCTTGTTTCCTTCCCTTTTATCGTCACATGCCTTCCTTGTATAACCCTCCTTCTCTCCACTCACATAAGCAAGAAAGTGATTCAGGCCCCCTCATCATCTCTCCCCTCGCCTATGATAACAGCCTGGTCTCCCCGCCTTGTCTCTTTCTATTCTGATCCACCCTCAACTTCGCTGTCAATATGATTTCCTTAAAGTGTAGGTCTGACCATGTCACACCTATGCTCAATGATCTCCAGCAGCTCCCTAGTGCCTCCACAATAAAATATAAAGTCCTCTGTTGGGCATTTAAAGCTCTCTGTCTCTTCTTATTCTCCCACCCCATTCCTACCCCAATAACCCTACAACCCAGCAACAGTAACCTGCCTGTTGTTCCCCAAACTCCATGCCCAGAAGGTTCTGTCCCTTCCTCATTGCCTCTTAGATTCAGCTCAAATCTCATCTTCTAGAAGGGAGCTCTCACAGTTCCCCTCAGTCACTATTGTCTCCCTCTCAGATTATTCTCTCTATTCCATCTATCTATCCAATCTATCCAGTCCATCCATGCATCCATGCATCCATCCATCCACATATCCATATTTATATATCTTGTATGTGTCTAGTTATTTACGTCCTGTTGCCTCCCATTAAAATTGAGCTTCTTGAAGGCAGGGCCTGGTTTTATCTTTCTTTGGACTTCCAATGATTAGTACAGTGTCTGGCACATAGTAAGTGCTTAAAAAATACCTATTGACTGGCTGACTGACTCTGCTCTAAAAGATCCCATGGCTCCCTATAGCCTTTAAGGTAAAATGTAAATTCCTTTCATTCATGCATAGTCAATGTGTACTATATATGTACCCATGTATGTATGTATGTTTATATATATATATATATCTACACACACACATGATATACACACATGCATATAATCTCCTTGGGAAGGCACTAGGATTAAAGGGAACCAGGAAAGGCCTCCTGAATAAGGTAGGATTTGAATTGAGATTGGAAGGAAACCAGGAAAGCCAATGCCACTGGACTGTAGATTATGTGGAGGAGGGTAAGATATAAGAAGTATGGATATATATGAGGTGACCAGGTTATGAAAGGCTTTAAAGGCCAAACACAGGATCCTAAACACAGGGAGTTACTGGAGTTTAATGAGTGGGGTGAGGAGCTGACATTGTTTGACCTGTTTTAGGAAGATCCCTGTGACAGCTGAATGGAGGCGGGAATGGAGTGGGAAAAGACCTGAAGTAGGGAGACCAAGCAGCAAGCTATTGCAACAGTATAGGCATGAGGTGACAAAGGTCTGTACTCAGGTGGCGGCAGCATCAGAGAAGAGAAAGGGGATTATTTGAGAGATATTACAAAGATAAAAATCACCAAGACTTGGCCACAGATTAGATATGAGCGATGAAGGTTAAAGCCCTTCATGGCCTAACTCTAGCCTACGCTATCAAGCATACTACACATGCCTTGCCTTCACACGCTCCATAGTTTAGTCAAATTGGCTTCCTTGCTGTTCCCCCTCTATGACATTTTGTGCCTTTGCAAATACTGTCTGAACCCCTTCCCCCCATGTCATAGACATATTCTCCCTCACGGCTCAGCTTGTGTTCCTTTTCCTACCTGACAGTCTTACCCCCATCCCCAAGTAAATGTAAGTCCCCTGAGGGCAGGGAATGTTTTGCTTTTATCTCTGTATCCCTAACCTGGAACATAAATGCTTCATGGACATGACTCATTCTTTTAAAAACTATGTATTGAGATTTTTATTTTTAAAAATTTTACCTCACCTCTGTTTCTCAATATAGTCTTTCCCTCTTCCCTCCCAGAAAGCCATCTGTAATGGTAATGGGAATTTGAAGATCTTCCCTGCCCCTTCATAAGCCTATGAGAATTTGAAGACTGTTCCTGATTTGAAGATCTTCCCTACCCCTAATAGGCTGAATGAAATCATATGGAGCCTGTAGTGGAAGGAGCTTGTTGAAGATTGGAACAGAGTCCACAGGAAGCTGGGAGTCAGAGCAGCACACAGTGGGAGAGAGAAGACATAGTCAAGGAGACAGCTAGGCTTGTGAGTGTTTGTGGGAAGGCTAAAGGATGATGTGGCTCCCTCCCTCCCTATTAACAAACTTCTTTGTTGCTACGATAGATTTGGTTTTGCTGGGATCTGGCTCTCTGCTGTCTGAATAAATGTTTTGCTCTTTTCTTCTATGTGGAGGGCCTGTTATATTTTGCTATTGAGAACTATGCTACCATATTCATAGTCGCTGTTGACACTGTGAATATTGCATTGGTGCTATACCATCCCTTCTAATAAGGAATAAAAACAAAGAGAGAACATATACATTTGGCAAAACTGACCAAACATTAACCACATATGATATAGTAGGCCCATATCCAAACCTGCAAAGGGAGAGAGGTACATTCTCAAATCTCTTCTTTAGTCATTATCATTTCATAGCATTCAGCTTCATTTGTTTTGTTGTCCAAGCTCCTGACACTTACATCATTGCAGCCAATCTGTGTACTGTTTTCCTGCTTCTGTTCACTTTGCTTTGTCTCGGTTCATACAATTCTTCCCAGGCTTCTATGTTTCCATCACATTTACTGTTTTTTACAGCACAGTAATATTCCATTTATGTGCCACAACTTGTCGAGCCTTCCTTAGTGTATGCGCATTTACTTTATTTCAGTTCTTTACTACTACTAGAAATGCTGTTATGAATATTTTGGTGTATGTGACATATTGTGCCTCATAATGAGATCTTTGGGTCAGAGGCTAAGGGCTTTTTAATGACTCATTAATTCTAAATCAACAGAGTATATGAAATACAATCTTATAACAAATTAGTGTAGCTTGATTAGAATTTTTAATAAAAAGCAATGAGTATTTATTTCTTGACCTATAGTTTCCTAAGAAAGCAAACCAGTCCATGGTTGCTAGTAAGAATATGAGGGAAAGAAATGATAAATGCTACATATTATTTATGCAGAATTAACTACTTTATGAAAAGCAACTATTTAAGCTAACAGAATGCTAAAATCTCTGGATTGTACACAAAATGTATACTATCTCTGATAGCTAAGAACAATAGTGTTTTTCAGTAATACTTGAGTAATTAATGCTTTTCTAGTGTTGATGTGCGCTTTTCCTTTTTACGTTTTTTCTGTTCACAATTAGATGTCAGCAAATTATTCTTCTGTAATATCTGACTGAATGTCTTTAGCTCCTCATAACATTTTTCATCTTTGAAAACATAAGAGTTTTCCCAAGCTGCAGTTGAATAGTATTATTTTTTCTTTCTTTCTTTTTTTTTTGGAGGGCAGTTCGGGTTAAGTGACTTGCCCAAGGTCACATGGCTAGTTTTTTTGTGTTAAGCATCTGAGGCCAGATTTGAACTTGGGTACTCATGACTCCAGGGCCGGTGCTCTATTCACTGCACCACCTAGCCGCCCCGAATAGTATTATTTTTGAGAGTACTGTTTTTGTTATACAGTTTAAAAACTAGATTAAAGGTAACCTGAGTGGCAAAAAAAAGGTATTATGGCAAATAGTAAATTCTGATTAAATCTACAAAGATTTATTGATTTTATTCCATCAATGGAGTTTATTTGAATTCATTTAAAATTTTAAAATAACGTCTTGCTCATAAAATAATTTTTACAAAGTACAGATTGGAAAACAGTTATTTGTTTTTCATTCTTAATACAGTAACAAATGTTGAGAACATCAAAAACTTATTTACAAATATATTAATTGCTAAATTGCTTTTAGTTTTCTTCTAGAAATACTTATGAAATATGTCCAAATCATAGCAATCCCCCATTAAAATGAATAGTACTTGTCCTCTATGTGACTTTAAAAATCACTTCTAACCCCCTTGCCAGTGACAGGACTAGTGTACTCTATCTAATGCAGTATTTTTGAAAAGTTGTCAAAATTTAATTTGGGGGAGGGGGTGTGTGGAAAGACACACATGGATGCACTCTAGGTAGAGCTGTGAATTGGTCTCTAATTCTGGAAAGCAATTTGGAGTTATCTCCCCAAAGTCACTAACCTTATTACTTGGTGATACCACTTCTAAATTTATACCCCAAAGTGTTCAAAGAAAGAGGGGAAAGACCCATAGGCATAAAAAAGATTTGTAGTCCCTCTTTTTGTTGTAGTAAAGAACTTGAAAGGATGTGACCTTTAGTTGGTGAAGGATTGGAAAAAAAGAGTATATGATATAAAACAATATTATTATGTGATAAGAAATGATGATAGTGATAGCATCAGAGAAACCTGGAAAGATTTGAATGAAGTGATAAGAACCAAGAGAACAGCTGATATGGTTGCAAATAACAACATTATAAAGACAAAAAACTTTGAAAGACTTAAGAACTCTAGTCAATGCAATGACCAATGATAATTCCAGATATCTGACGGTGAAACATTCTACCCAATACTGAACACAGCAATATAGTTGTAGAACGATAGATACATTTTTGGACATGGGGAATGTGTTGATTTATTTTGCTATGTTTATGTGTAACAAGGATTGTGTTTTTCTTTTATTGGGGGGGATGGATGAATTTGAGAGACAGAAGAGAGGTGGCAATACTGTTGCCAAAAAATGAAAAGAAACCAAAAAAGGGTCATTGAAGCTTATTTTAAAAATTCACACAAAGTTCACATAAGCTTTGTGCATCCTTATCCCAATTCCCATTCTAAAAGAAGAGTCCTGAGTCCTGTAGCAAGGTTCTATCTCTACTTCAGTCCTAGGAATACCCCCAAAGTAGGGAGCAATTCTTCAATGCTATTTGCTTGCAACCTCACTGTTGGCTTCTCTCCTCCCTGTCCTACCCCTGATGATCAGTTGAAAATAATTTTTTCCAGTCAGTTTTAACCAGCTTTCAAAAAGGAGCATTTACTAAGGTACTGTAGGAAGAAGAGGTGGCACAAAACGTCCCTGTTTTCCCCACCGTAATCTCTGATATACTTTCCTACAAGTATAGAGTCTAAGGGAGAGTGGGTTCAAGCTTAGTACATTTGGCAAAAGGAGTAATAGCTCCCAGCTGCAGGGAGTTCTTTTCTTCCATTATAGGGTGCTAAAGAACTGCCCCTTAGCAAAGTTGTTTCTTTAACTGGGATGTTTGTAAAATTGTGAATCTATATCTTGTATAGCAGGGTAGGCACTGCTGTGAGCTAATCTGGAAATGCCTCTAGGACACCAATGAGAAGATAGTCCAATATCCTCCATACCCTTCAAAGCTTACGAAGTCCTCTCCTAGCCAAGGATAAGAGAATTAGCTGAGAGAAGACCTAGGCCAAGGTCAAAGCTGAAGCATCTCCTTCCCCTTACAGCCCAAACTGTAGCAGTTCCTATCTAAGGGCTTCACTGGAATATCATATTTGTTCCAAACTCTATAAAGATTCCAGTTCTAAATCAGCTTGATAATTTATAAATGACCTTTGGGGTATGATCAAATTTCTTAGTCTTCACAATGTCATTCCAATTCCAAAGGGTTTTTTTTAAAAAATATTTGATCTAAAGGCCATAATTGAGATTGAATTTTTCATTTACTTTATGTGAGATGGGATAACTTGATTGAGTAAATCAATCAACCCTAGCAATATACATAGAAGATAATAGAAGGAAGCTCATCAGGAATTATAAATGCATCACAGCTTAGAAGTAACACACCAAATTCATTATATACCTCCCTCCAAAAAAAGCAAGCTGTAGATAATAAAAAATGTGCATATTCACATGTAATCTTATTTTTCTATTCTACTTTATAAATGTAAATGTTTTCCTTTTGCATGTGCATTAAATTTAAAACAAAAAAAATGTCAAACTTCTGAAACAGACTCAATTTGAGCTACTGAGAAAAAGGAAAAGTACTGGGATAGTGGAAACAAGAATGGATTTGGACTTCACCTTATTACTTTCTATGCTGTATGATCTTGGGCAAGTTCATTTCACCTTCTGAGGCCTATTCATTTGTTAAACTGGAAGGTGTAGTTGAAAAATAGGCATATTCGTGATATATCAGGGTTTGCAAAGTACTTTACATATATGCCCCCATTTTATCCTCACAACAAATCTGTGTGAAAACGTACAGTTATTATCATCCCTATTTTACAGATGAGTAAACTAAGGCTCAGAGAATTTGAGAGATTTGCCTAGAGTTATACAAAGAATGTCAGAAACATGGTTTGCATTCAAGTATCTCTTAAAGCCAAGGGCAGAATTCCTTCTATACGACTGCTGTTTCTCAGATGATTTCTAGGGTGCGTCCTTACACTACACTCTTGGATTTCTTTCATATTTGGGCCCTAGAACATGATACATTTTTGTAAATGTTTCACATATTTTAAAATGACATAAATATGTGAACTTCATTCAGGTTAGTAAATTCTTTCTAATTTATCTTTTTTTGTTGAATGATCATATTGGTTTTTTTTCTTTTTTTTGGCGGGGGGAAGATAGGGCAATTGGGGTTCAGTGACTTGCCCAAGGTCACACGTCCAGCAAGTGTTAAGTGTCTGAGACCCCATTTGAACTCAGGTCTTCTTGACTCAGGGCTGGTGCTCTATTCACTGTGACACCTAGTCGTCCCTGAATGATCATATTGTTAGTCAGGTATTTGAATCTTTCATTATAAGTGAATGTCTACTATTCTGTTCTGATATTTTCTTACTGCTAATAGGTGTCTTAGAACATAATATTATCTCCTTATTTCTCAAAGCTTTCTTACTGGAATTTACCTTTTTCAGAAATCATCACTTCAATCTTTGGGTTTTCTAGAGTAAGAAATGTTAACAAAACCTATTATTTTAAATCCATGTATGTCTTTTAGAATTAGATTGAATTCCTGAAGACAACCTAATGTTGCATTATTGTTGATTTGGTGTTAAATATGTGTTATAACTTGAGAATATGCACTTTATTCAATTTGTTTTTCTTGTGTAGACTGAGGCACATATCTTCTGAATGGTTATGGATCTCATCAAGGAGGCAATGTATTGTTCTGGGGTTTGACACAATATCAACTACAAAAAAAATAATTTCTTATTGAATGTTTGATTGGTTGATCAAGATAAAGCAATAACACTGATAAACACTTAACCTGATACTGACACTAAGAAAGTGTTTGAATAAAATTATCTCTGAATATATTCTATTAAGTAATCTTTTATAATCTTATATTTAGGAGACACTTTTTGGGAGAAGAGGCTATAGGGCATTTTCTTTTCTACCATGCCAAATGACTTGTTGTAATAAAAAAATGAATACAATGAATTTTGTGATGATATATGCCTTGCTATAGAAAAATGGTCAAAGCCTGTTTGTTCCCTTCTCCTATTTTTTTAAATCAAGAAAAAGCTTGATAAATATATAAAGGAGTCTCATAAACATTAAAAAAAATGAGTATAAGTTGGTAGTTGTCATCTTCTGGTCGTGATACAATCTGTGATTACTTGCTAGTCTTTTGGATTGTCTTTGACATGTTTTGAAAACTGATCTCTGAGTGCCTTTAAAATGGCATATTGGCTTTCACCTGAAATTCTTTTGTATGTACTTTGCTAGGCCAAGCTAATCTTGTCAACTTCATCTTCCTAAGTGCCATTTTAATTTTTGTCAATGATGAAAACATTACTATTGAAGTACTGGCAAATATGTTACAATTAAGCACTCAATATTTGAAGTACTTTCAGTTTTATCTATACATGTACAGTCTGGGTATAATTAAGGCAATCAACAAGCATTTCATAAATACCTACCACGTGCCAGATTTTATGCTGGGATCTAGGGCTATAAAAACAAAAAAAAGAGAGAGAGAAACAGTAGTTCTCTCCAAGAACCCTATTCTATAGATAGAAAATGATCTGTTTCGATTAGATCTCAACACAAACTTCCCACAGAATCGTTTTCATTTTTCCCCATAATGCTTTTTGTTGTAATATAAGATATTATTCAAAATATTTTGTCATCTACACCCATAACATTTTCTAAATAAACTCATATAATGTTGCTTTTGGATGCTATGTTTCTTTGAGATACGAGAGCAATTGTTTGCTGGCTGAGGTGATTTCTGGGGTCATTTGGCTTCATTGTGGCAATTATTTAAAATGGTTGAAATTATTAAAGAAGTGGTGATAAGAGGCAATGTCTTTCCTTTATTAATTTCCCATTTTTCTGAGCCAAGATGTTATAGTCCCTCAGAATGAAGGTAAGATTATACACACATAATAAACGCCTTTGTTATGTGTATGTAATCTTACTATATACATATATATACGCACATATATACATAAAACAAAGGTAGGGTTTATTTTATATGTGTGTATACATACGTATACACAGGCATATAAAACAAAGGTCAGGGTCGATATGTATTTTTATGTGTGCATTGTGTGCATGTGTGTATGCATGTGTAGTATTACATATATGGCAAACATAATATCCAGATTGTTTTTCAGTATCTTGTATATCCAAATTGCACATAATAATAGTGCTTGGTTTCTCTTCTTTGCATACCTCAAAATTATGATAAGATGCTTATTTAGCAGACTAATATTTGGATTGCATTTCAGAGAGAGTAAAGAAGTTTTTCTTTCTTTCGATTCACATTGTAAGTAATAGCAGTGACTCTCTTGTCAAGAGGGGAATTTTTTAAAAAATCCTGAAATGCAAATTTTGCCAATGGCTAATTTTTTTCCCCAGTAGAAACTCAATATACAATTCTGTTTTGTTTTACCTCTCTTCTTGATCCATTTATTTTAGCTTGCAGCTGAGTAAAAATTTTCCCTGGCATGAGATAAAACATTCCTACCAACAACGTTGACAGGTAAATGTGTTGAGGCTGCTTGAATGACTAATATGGGGTGGGGTTCACAACTCTTGAGAAAAGCTATTAAGTTGATGATTTTGATACTTCAAGTCCTATAGGACTAAATATTATTATAAAGATGAATGAATGAATTCTGGCTGAAAATAAGTGTTACTACAAGAGAGGTCAAGGGAAGAGAAAGCTTT
Organism: Pseudocheirus occidentalis; assembly: GCA_028646575.1. Lineage (NCBI taxonomy): Eukaryota > Metazoa > Chordata > Mammalia > Diprotodontia > Pseudocheiridae > Pseudocheirus > Pseudocheirus occidentalis. The sequence goes on from CM053593.1 coordinate 294,053,143, forward strand.
CAGCAACCTTTGTTACCACTGTAGTTTGAGATTTGCCAATGGAAACTGAAGGAGAGGGTATTAGAGTATTTTATATGCTTCCTTTTATCCAAGAAAACTTTTTTAAAAAGAAGCAAAAACAATATGATGGTGCCTCATATCATTATCACAATATCATTTGGAAAAAATTTTCTATCTTTTCCTGGGCAAACAAACTTTATAGTTACCTATCTATTTATTAGAGAGGCATCTTAGTGTAGTAAAGGTGAAGTCAGAGGACCTAGGTTCAAATCCAGGGGCTGTCACTAGCTGTGTGGCCTTGGGTAAGTCACTTAACAAATGTAGATTCCCTTGTTTGTAAATGAAGAAGCTGAACTAGATAAATCTCTAGTTCTTTCTAGTTCTGAACCTATGATCCTGTGGAAGGAAACATTTTAAGGGTAATCTGAATCTGGGGAAAATGCAAAAATCACTAATATTTGTTGCCAAGAAGCAACATGACACAATGAGTTTCGAGTAGGTTTCAGGAAGGCAATGTATAAAGTGCTGGACTTGGAATCAGGAAGACCTAAGTTTAAATCTAGCCTCAGACACTTATGTTGTGACCCTGGGCAAATCTCTGCCTCAGTTTCCTCAACCATAGAATGGGGAAAATAATAGCACCTACCTCCCAAGGTTTTCTTTAGGATCAAAGGAGATAATATTTGTTTTAAAAAAAGGCACTTAGTACAGTGCTTAGAAAGTACTATATAAATGCTGATTTCCCCTCTGAGATATTTGGAAGGGTTCATTCTAATTTTAAAACATTTCGCATACTAAAAATTTACAATATTTCTAATAATAATATCAAGAATCATGTGCCTTCTTGCCCTGAAAAAATCTCGGCCCTGAAGCCCTGCTTCCCTGTGCCTGGGCCTCCCTTTATATCTCAATGCTGGTGACAACTCCCTAAGATCATTAGTTGCAGAGAAGATGCCTACTTTTACTGGCAGACATTTTCTTTATATGAGATTTCCTTCAACTAATGAAATCCAAGGTGTATTTCCTATCCCTGATATCAATAACTAAGATTTTCATAGCATTTTAAGGTTTTCAACTAGCTCTTTACATATATTAACTATTTCATTAATAGTGCTGATTCAGTTTGCTTACTTTAACATTCACATCTGGATTCAAGGCTTATCAAAAACTTTCCAGACAATCACCCTATGAAGTAGGTAGAAGCCATAAGTGTGGGAGAAATCTTGGTATTGAAGCTGCCACCACCAATGCAAAAAGGATGGTTGGTTGGTTGCTGTTCTTCCTTCTTGAAGGGGACCAAAATGACATCACTGCTAGAGTCAAGTTTCCGTGTGTCTGCCTGTGACTGATCAGACCAATATGAGCTTGGAACGTTCCACCACAGGTTGGGCACAGATAGTCCATGTGAATGTTTGGGGTGCATTCTCCAAATTTGTGCAGTCTACGTTTTCTTTGAACTGTCTCAATTCTGCTTTGCTCGTAGAACACAGCACCTTCTCTGATGGGGGTACGCCATGCCGAGTGGTTCAGTATCTCCCATGTCACATAATCAGTATGGATGATGTCTTCTGTTTGTTTATAAATTGGATTTAAGTGAGGCAGAGTGGTAAAAAATCATCAGCCTCACTTTCTCCTCTAGAGTCATCACAATCCAGTGGCAGGACAGAATCAAGATGGCTGGTGATGGCTCAAGATGCAGTGAATGACTCGGGTGTCTTTGTTGTCTAACCAAGCTTTAAGTGATCCACAGCACTTGCTTCAGTTGCCTTCACGGTCACTGGAACAAACTGTTCTCATCTACCGATTCTTCTGCGGTATGTCTTCACATATGTGGGGTAGACACCCCTCTACTCACCAAAGAATTTGAGACCCCTTGGTTACCCTTGACCTAATTTAGCCCATCAGCTGAAATGGTTTACTAGGGTGTGGCCACTGCACATGCGACAGCATCTTGGAGCCACAGGTGAGTGTGAAAAGGCACAATCTCCAAAGTCACTCTCTTTGGTTAGTGGGGCAGCAGGCTGTCACACAATCATTTCAGTTCCTTTGAAAGATGTTTTGAAGATGTTACTAACTTAATTTGGTCTATTTTGGCTTCCTTTGAAGTATTTACTATCTTAACTTTGTATATTCATATATTTCTTTCCCCAAACTCCATCTCTCATTGTACTAGGTCACTGGTTAAATACATCAGGGAACAAAGAAGATAGTGGTCAGAAGGTATAAATATTATGATATGTAATGAAATTTTATACCATGTCTGATGCCAAAGAAAATGACATAGGACTATGCTACACAACTATCGTGGGTTTTTTCCAAGCCCCAATCAGATACATGTTCTTCTCTATACAACACTGAGATTCTACATGACAAAAATCAACAGTGAAATTCTGCCATAGTTTAACCCACTGCTATAGGCAACAGTAGGTCTTTAAGGTTATTGCCTGATCTTCAGAAAAAGCAACCAATAAAGGTCATCAAATTATGATCTAATGTTATTTTTTAGAATAAAGGGAGGAGAGGGGAACTCTTTCTGAAAATAACAGTAGCATGGCTGAACTCATACTCCTCAATAAGAAATAAATTGCCCTCATCCCAACAACAATCTCTAGCAAGCACAATCTTAGGCAGGGTATAATTTCCTAAATGGGAACCATGCTGATCCTGAAAAGGGGAGTTTCCTAACCAGAAATAATCCGAATTTGTTTCTGAAAAATAATCTCACGTCTTTGTCTTGGAACCTCCTTCACAGCCATGTTATCCCCCTATTTCTCTTGAAATTAAGATACAGTGGGGGCACTTGCACTGAGGAACCATTCCCCCACATGCAGAGATACACCTGCTTTTACAGAAGAGGAGCAACTGTGACGATCAGAAGCATTAAGTACAAACAATTTAAAGTAAAATGAGTAACAAATGTGCTTAAACAGGATCTTTTTTACATATGTCTTCTTTGATGGGGACATATTTAAATACAGTAGTTAACTTTTAGGTTTCTTGAAGAACTTACATTGACAGTTTTATGTTGTAATTAAAGACCATGATGACCTAATGTGGCTCTGGAGTTAAGAAACTCAAGATACAGGAAGCAAAGGTTTGCATACAGTTAATTTATCATGTAAACAAAATAAGCAGCAGCCAGGGATATAGCTTAATTTTATTAGAGCACATTTCCTATTTGGCTATTATCTTCAGGCACATACAAATGGACCTGCCTTTGTGTGAGGCTGTAATTCACGCCTATATTACAAAAATGCAGGAATCAGCCATAACATATATTCTCACTACTGCTACTCATGCTATTTGCACTTAACCCAAAGATAGGATAGTACACTCTCAGTAAGAGAATCCTGGAACTGCAAAAAACTTCAATTTGACTAAATGAAATATATCTTATTCCAATTTTACATTATTTCAGGTAAAGTGCTTGGAAAAGGAAGGCAATATTAAAGTGGTGGATGATTCTAGAAAATAGAAAGCTTTTGAGCAAAGTCAAGACTTTGCTATGCCACTTTCTACATACCATTTTCCCCTAGCCTACAGTTGTCTGACACTTCCCCTGAATCACTCATCCAATTCCTATTTCCCTCAGGTGTCTGTCTCTGAACTATCTCCTAAGGTTTTAAGAAGGACTAACCTTCGTTAATCCTCGATCTTTAATATTTTTTAACCTTAGCTATTCAATTAATAAACAAGAATTCTCTGTTCTATAATCAGAACATCTCTCCTCTCTGTCCCTTTCTTTCAACTACATCATCTTCCCTCTACTTTCCCCTTATTACCCCATTACTAGGACTATTAGAACAGTCTGCTAACTACTCCCCTCCTCTCAGGCTCTAATTTCTGCTCTTTCCAACACATTCTGCACACATTTGTCAAAATAATCTTCCTAATACACAAGTCTGACCATGAGTCTCTCCACCCAAGAACCTTAAGTGGTTCCCTATTATCTCTGGGATAAACTATGCCCTGCTCAGCTTGATATTTAAAACTCGACATAATCTAGCACTAGCTGGCCTTTGCAGTCTTATTTTACCTTATTCTTCTTAACCCACATTATGTTTTAACAGACGAATTCATTTACTATTCCCCAAAGTTGGCATGCTCATGCATGGAATGCATTCTCTCTTCAACTTCACTTCTTAGTTATCCCTAGCTCCCTTCAAGGCTGAGCTCATGTGCCATTTCCCATGGGAAATCTCCTAGTTCTTAGGAAACCTATTAGTTCTTAATGTTGACTGTCCTCGAAATACTCTCTCTATATGTGTATATATGTGTGTGTGTGTGTGTGTGTGTGTGTGTATCAACACATCTAAGCATAATGCATATATATGGCATGTATACACACATATATCTAGAAATACACTGAATATCTATCTACATCTATCTATCTATCTACATGTCTTCATAAAGCTGTCTTTTTCCACTAGAAAGTAATCTCCTCAACGGTAGGATCTATTTCATTTGTGTCTTTGTTTCCCTAGCACCTAGCACATGGGTTGGCAAATTGATGTTTCCCAAACGCTTGTTGGACGGTCAGATTGGGTTAAGGGCTTGGAAAGGAATTTCAGATATGGCACTGAAAGACAAAGTCACTGGTTCTGATACCAACAGCTACTGCCACTCTCCACACCAGCATAGAAATGCTATATGGAAAGGTCTCCCAACTCCCATGTTTTATATCTATAATGGATTAAAGAGAAATTAGAAATATTTGGGTTCATTTTTGGAAACATCAGAAAGTTCAGGTCTCATGCTTTTATGTACAAGTATATTTGAACAGATCATTATTTGAACTCACTATGACATTTCTAATGTTCTTCTGTAAAGGGGAAAGTCACAAATGAACATTGTTGACAAGGTAATAGAGAACAAATTGTGCTGACTAAACAGTTTGCTAGAACTGTTATAAAGTGGTTGCTGGTTATTTGTAGTACACAAAAATACTGTTTGCAATAAAAGGCTTGATCATAGACACAAGTGGTTAATCCTAGGCCCAGGGGCCCATAGAAACTCAAAAAGCAATAGGTGGCAAGAAGGGAAAACCATCCTTATCCCTGAATTATCATGTGTTTGATGAAGAGATGGGGTAAGAGCAAGCTCAAGGTTGCTCACTTCCCAAAGCTAGTTTTTGGTAGTGGGAACTTTGGAGTTATCTGAACCCATCTTCTTTATTTTAGATCTTTGAGTAGAGAGGATGAAGATCTTCATGTGGTATCTAAGATTAATTGGTAAATCGTGGTACCTTTTTGCAGAGAACAAAATACCTAATGGGCACTTTTGGAGCCAGGATAGAGATTTTATATCAGTTTGGGGAGGTTTTCAGAGTAAAGGTAAGTAGACTCTCTTAGGATTCATGTTTCCAGAGTGAAATATAAGGGTCCATGAGGACTCAGGATCTTATCATCATAAATTCAGAGCTAGGAGATTATCTAGCTCAACTCCCTCATTTTATAGAAAAAGAAACTGATACACTTAGTGGTTAAGTGACTTGCCCAAGGTCAAATGAGTAGTAAGGAATACTCCCAGGATTCCATCTCAAGTCCTGTGAGCCCCAAACTGCTTTATTTCCACGACAGACCATGCTGCTCACTATATTTCTTATAGCATTCTTCCTACCTCCCTCCATTTTTGCCTAGATTATAACACAGAGTGACACCAGAAATCCTCCTTAAGTCTCATTTCATGAAACAAATTTTTGGGAAGTTCATTTCCAGACACATGGGAACAAAGCCAATGTATTTTTGTTCTTAAATCATTAAATTAGCTGTAATGGCTCCAACCCAGTCTTGATTTGGCTCTGTCTTCATAAATTCTGTTGTGTTCTGTTGCTCTGACCTTTGTGAACAAATCTTGGTTTCATTCCTGTGTCACTACGGTCCTCATTCTCAGCCTCTGGATCTTTCTTTGAGGGACAACAGATTCCTTTGATAGCGATACACTAAATGCATTTTAAAAATGTGTATGAAGGAACTGTAAATATTTAATAAAATTTTTAAATATTGTCCCTAAATATTTAAAAATCATGGAAAAAAAACCAGGAAAGAGGCAAACATATTTGATCATTATAACCTTTCAAAGGGACATCATCAAATAAACCAAAATGAACAGTTATCAGTGTAAATCTTATTTGTAACAATAAAATTTCTAATCACTTAGGGTTATTGTCCTTGACATCATTTATGCTCCATCCTCTATCCAAGCTCGTATCCCTGGGGCCTGTCTTATGTCCCCTTCTCTGCTCTCTTTATATTCTCTCTCTTGTTGATCTCAGTAGCTCACATAGGTTTTATGATCTTCTCCACTCAGATAATTCCCTATAGCCAGTTCTCATGTCTTCTCTAAGTACCAGTCATGGATCACCAACTATCTCTTCAACATTTCCACTAGGATATCCCCAACAGGTATCTCAAGTTAAACATGCGTGAAACAGAACTCACTGTCTTTCCCTTGAAACCCGTCCCTCTTCCTAACTTCCCTATTTTGGTTAAAAATTTTTCAGTATCCAAGATTTAAAGACTTGAAGTCATCCTCCATTCCCCTCTCTCCCTTAATGTTGCACCTCCCCCTGCCAATGCCCAACCACATCCAATCAGTTTCCAAGTTTTGCCCATTCTACCTGTACATCATTTCCCATATCAATTCCTTTCTCTCTATTCATGTAGTCGCTATCTTGATCCAAGTCATCATCTCTCACCTGGATTAACAGCCTCCTTACTGGGCTCCTTGTTTCCAATTTCTCTCTTTTCTAAACAATCTTCAATGAAGCCATTAAACTAATATTTTGTAAGTCCAATTCTGAACATGTCACTCCCTTGCTTTGAGCAAGCTCACTGTTATTTCCAGTTAAAATACAAATCACTGTACTAGGCATTTAAGCCATTCATAATTGGCTCTACTCTCTCTAGATATTCCATACTACTTTTCCTCATGTACTACATGTCAACTAGATTAACTTCCTTCCTGACTCTCCTCCCCCCATGGCATTCTAGCTTCCTGTCTTTGACAAAGACATTTTCCCCTGCCTAGAATGCTCTCTCTCCTTAACATCTTTCTCTTGTTATCTTTGGCTCATATTATATTTCAACTCAATATAAGGTCTGACTGATCCTCTTAGTCGATAGAGCCCTTCCTCCAGAAATTAGTTTGTATTTATTTTCTATACACATTATATTGACTGTTCTGTGTATATACTGATTGCATGACCACAGTAAAATGTTTCTTGTGGGAAATTGTTTATTTTTTCATTGGCTGCTTCTGTTTAGTTGTTCCTGGCTCTCTGAGACACTATTTGGGTTTTCTTGGTAAAGATACTGGAGTAATTTTGCCATTTCCTTCTCCAGCTCATTTTACAGATGAGGAAATGGAGGCAAATATGGTAAAGTGACTTGTCCAGGATCACTATACAGCCTTTAATTTTGAAGAGGACCAATGAGACCTGGGAGTGATGTCTCATATGAACTGGATTCAAATAAGGCAGAGTTGTGCAAAGTTGCCAGTCTCAGGCTCTTTTCCAGAGCCATCAAAGTTCAGTGACAAGACAAAAGTCAAGAAGACTGGCAATGGAGCAAGATGCAGTGGATGACCTTGGTGTCTTTGATATCTGAGCAAGCTCTAAGTGATCCATAAAGCCTGCTTCAGCCATCTTCATGGACATTCTCATCCACCCATTCCACTAGGGGAAGTCTTCACATGCTTGGAGTAGAAAATCCCTAACTCACTGACAGGTTTGAGGTCTGTTGGTTACCCTCCACCTAGTTTAGCCCATCTGCCTAGATGGTTTACCAGGATGTGGCCACTGACAATATTACAGTTTCTTGGAGTTAGAGTTGGATGAATCAAGTGAACACCAAAGGAAGATGAGTGTTCTTAAAAGGATTTGCAAACCCTCATACCAGAGGTTTATCCTTCCTGAATCACCCCCTACCCAATGTCAGAGGCCAGATTTAACTCAGGTCTTCCTGACTTGCTCTATCCACTGTGCTACCTAGCTGCCCTTTATCTTTGTATACTTAGCACTAAACCATAGTCCCACTCATATAGTAGGTTTTTAATAAATGCTTGCTACACTGAATTGAATCAAGATACCCAGTGAACTAATTTTTCTTCACTACTCAAATTGATGAAAAAAAACAAATAAGCCTTCCATGTTCTGACAATTTTAAGTATAAAATATAATTTTCATCCCTTTTAATAGTAGAAAGCATACTAGAGTTCAAGCCAGAAGACCTATCTACACAAACGCATGACCTTGGGCAAGTCAAAGCCTAGGATTCCTTAGTAGTAATGAGGAGAGATTTGAATTACCCATCTTACCCAGGTGTTCAAAGGAAAGTGCTTTGTAAACTCTACTACCAAAAAGCAAATCATCCTTGGAAAGCTTTTTTTTTTTTGAGTATTTTTATTTGGACAATATAATGGTGAATTGCAAAAATGTTGGAGGGTATGAATGACAGCTCTTCCACAGGCTCAGAAAATGACTCTACCTTTTATTTGTCAATGATTTTTTAGGACTGTATCTCTACAGGCTGCAGTGTGCGTGCGTGTGTGTGTGTGTGTGTGTGTGTGTGTGTGTGTGTGTTTGTGTATGCTATGCCTGTTGGAAAAGATAGAGGGCTTTGCTAATCTGTTGATATTTGGGGGGTTTAAAAAAAAATGAGAAGTCTAACAAAAGAACACTGGATTTAGAGACTAGAGATCCAGATTTGAATCCAGCCTCCAACTTTACTAGAGATGGGCAATCTTTTAATCTGTGAGCATTGGAATCTGCATGTATAAAATGATAAGAAGAATAACCTCCAAGGCTTCTTGTTGAGAAAGTGTAAATTCTAAAGCACTACAAACATATGAGTTATCATTATTACTAAAATTCATTATTATTTAATTACTAAAAAGTTGAATGCTAAATTTTCTCCCTTCATAAGCAGATAACTAAGGTTATATTTAGTATACAACAAAGCAAAAACCTCAAAGAGAAAAACTAGCCAATGCTATCAGTCCTACTTTCTTCAAAGCACCAGAATTTGTGTCCTTCTTGATAACATCAATACTTTCTCTTCTGTTTATCAGCCCGGGTAGTTTACAGTGATCCACAGTATAAATTCTGGAATGAGCCTTCAGGCAAACTCTCTGATTCATTTCCATAGCCCTTCCCACCCGCTGTGGCTTGGGTTTCTGTTGATTTAGGGATTTAACTCTGTTTCTCCCAACTGAGGAGCATGGGCCTTGGTGGAATCCCATTAATTCAGTCTCCTCTCCTCTATATCTCATACAGGAGATATGCCAGCACACATGTTCTGCTCTCAGCCACCAACCATTCAATGAAATCAATGCAATGTTGGAAGGTACCTGGCACATTTGGCAGGTGAGCAGGTGTGTTCCACTTGGACGAACCTTTAAGGCTTGGCAGCTGCTAAGCTGTTACAAGGTATAATGTTGCTTCTTAGTCTTGAGTTTGTATAGAAAGGAAAAAAAAACCCTACCAAGTTTTTAATAGTAGTTTATGGAGTACAGTTCTGGAATAGTATGTCAAGAAGGTTAGATACAATGAAGAAAATGCAAAATTAAGAATGAGAGAGACCTACAGAGAGAGAGAAAGGCAGACACAGAGAGAAAGAGATAGAAGACAGAGACAGACTCAGAGAGACAGAGAGACAAACAAAGAAAGAGACAGAGGTAGAGTCAGACGACGGCACAAATTATGGTCTGTTTCATGGTTCGAGTGTGTGGTGCAGTAGTGATCGTAGCAAACATAGTACTAGACTCGGAGTCAAGGAAGTTGGGTTCTAATTCTAAGCCTATCCCTAACTAGTTGAGTGACTTTGGGAAAGTCACTTAAATCTCTGTTCCTCTGAAACCAAATCTATTTTCTGATGTAATTAAATACAAAGTGTCAAGGTGTCCCAAAAGTAGTTTTAAGCTTTAATAGCTTAAATAGCTATTTCAATGTTTAATTGCTTATGTAACTTTAAAAGTTAATAAAACTTAAAATTGCACTAAAACTTTGGGGACACCCAGCATGTGGCTCAAGAGACATGATCATACTAGAATTCTCATCATGTTGGGAACCTCAGTCATACATTCTTAAAGGTCTGGCTCTAAGCCCTCATGACTCACAATATTCCTGAGGTCTTTGGTTATCTAGGACAATAACAGAGCTTCTCACCAGCTTCCTTTTATATATGTATCGATACCTTCTTAAAAGTGTTCCCAGTCTAGGAATGTTATAGAAGTATAGAATTCTAAAGCTCAAAATGTCCTTAGCGGTTCATTGATTTTTTATCCTATTATTTTCAGATGTCACTAAGGAATAGAAGGAGTAAGTGATTTGATCAATACCGCAGTTAGTCAGTGGTAAAGCTGGAACTAGAATCCAAGTCTCCTATTCTGTGATTTTTATTTTTAAACAAGTTGTTTCTCATTTCCACTTAACAATTAGTCACATGTTGACTACCTGTATACATCATGCATTTCTAAGTAGAAATACAATATACTAACTAGGGATTATATTGTATGAATTTGGATATATCAAGAATAAATCCCTAAACATAATAATTATATATGCACATATATGCATATATACACATATGTGTGTATAAAACATTATATGCAGATTACATGTTCATATTCTATAAGGTTCAACTGAAGTCCCATCTCTTCCATGAAACCTTTTCTAACTACTCTGGTCCCCATTCACATAACACAGCACTTCAGCTTGTACCATAGCATTTAAATAAAATTCTTATTTCAGTACTTCGAAAGATTTGCAATTCTGTCAGCATGGACATTCCCTCCACTGATTTCAACCCTTTCAGCCCTTCTCACCCCCTGTGCACTGAAGCAAATTGTCTTCATTAGTTCTTTTGGTTGACAAGATTCATCACCAACCTTAACTCTGCTAGCATGAACTCCAGATGAAAGGAATACAATTTGTCACAGGGCCTAGACTGGAGGACCTTCCAGTTTAGGACTTGTCCTTTCAAAGGAGGGACACTGAGAAGAGTGAGTCTAACAGTATGTTTGAAACTAAGAACAGCATGCAATGGTCAAGATACACGTATTATTACAAAAAGGCCTATGTCTAGTAGAGCATTGAGAGCATTCATCTGTGTGGGAGTGGACCATTTGATCCATAGAGGCCAAAGCAATGGTCATTAACTATAAGTCGAGGCAGGCAGAGTTCATTTTCAGGATAAGCAAATTTGAGGACTTAGTTCTGGGGAAAATGGCATTTGGTGGCATTGGAATTTTAAGGTAGAAGTCAGAAGACTAGGCTTCAAATCTTGCTCTACACTTCCTATTTGTGTGATTTGGATGAGCCATCTTACCTTTATAGGTCTGATTCTTCGATTATCAAATGAGCAGTTTGGACTAAATGATCTTCAAAGTCCCTTTCAGTAAATATACAATCCTATGATTCTAAGTTTAAATGGGAATAAGCAGGAACAAATCAGAGTGTAGTGCATGAGCAACATTAAGACTGATTCAATGCTGAGTTAGTCATCATGACCTACGACTACTTATCTTCATTTCCAAGTGTAGAGACAGGTTCAATCGTAGAATCCAGTATAATAGTAGCTATTGGTTGGGTTAAGTGGCTCTAGATGCAACAGGTGGGTCATCATAGGCAAGAGTTGTCTGTCCCTTAACTGTCTAGTCCTACAAGAGAGACTCACTAAGTCCTGGGATCACAGAAAGGATTCAATCATTCTTTGTTTTTTTTTTTGTTTTGTTTTGTTTTGTTTTTGTTTTGTTTTTGAGGGCAGTTGGGGTTAAGTGACTTGCCCAAAGTCACAAGGCTAGTTTTTGTGTTAAGTGTCTGAAGCCGCATTTGACTCAGGTACTCCGGACTCCAGGGCCGGTGCTCTATTCACTGCGCCACTTAACTGCCCCAGGATTCAATCATTGTTAATTGGTTAACTTACTAGCCAAATCCTAACAATGTTCATAATGACCTCAGATGCCAATCTTTTAAAGGGATTCCACTGTATAAAACATATGGAGCTTGGGGGTGGGAATTAAAACTTAAATTAGCACATTCTTACAATTGGAGTTGGATCCCATCCAACAAAGCAGGCATAATTTTATTTTTATTTTTTTGTTTATTTGGGGTTTTTTTTGGAGAGGGGAGAGCAGGGCAGTTGGAGTTAAGTGACTTGCCCAAGGTGACATGGCTACTCAGCGTTACATGTCTGAGGCTGGATTTTAACTCAGGTCCTCCTGACTCCAGGGTCGGTGTTCTATTCACTGTGCCACCTAGACGCCTCCCCAGGCATAATTTTAAGCATAATATGAGAATATATCTATAAAAACAAATATGTATATCACTTATCACTAGTTGAGGAAGAAGCTAGAGTATTCAGAATCAAAGCAACAGATAAAGTAATAAAATCAACAAATAAGAGTTACAAATCATCAGTAATTAGTCCAGAAAGACTAGAAATAAAAATGTACATTCAAAGCATAAAAATTCCCTGTCTCTCCAATATTTACCTTTTGTGGAGTTGGAGATCTCTTCTCTTCCTCAGTTTGTTTAGTGGAAGAGTAGGAAGAAGACTCCTGTGCTATCTTGGATGCCTGGACATCATATTGTTCTAGGATTAAAAACACAGAAATGTGATATGCAGATATCTAGGCAGGGATCTGTGGAAATAATATGAGCAGGGAAGAGTTCAATAAAGCAGGTTTTACTAATGAGGCTGACAGTCTCCCTAGTTAATGACTATACACACACACACATGTATGCACGCACACACGTGTATATTTATGTGTATATATGTACACACAACACATGTGACTATACATGTATATGAAATACATACATGTAGGTATATTTACATACATTGCACTATTATTATAATAATATAGTATAAAGTACAAGCCACTAAATAAAGTACAAATTATACAAGATTATATTTACATACAGCATACTATTAAAATAGTACAATATAATGTATAAATCACCAAATTATAAAAGATTATAAATGATTACCTGTAACCAGATTTTCCCCTACTATAATCGTAACCAGACTTTTAGAAAAATTAGGTATTCTGAAAAGGAAGAAGCAAAAGGACCTATCCAAAGCAGAAGCTGTTCTGGGGATTGAGAGGGTTGTCTCCAAACACATTCCTCCATACTGACTGATTTTTTTTTTCTCCCTACTGTTCCACTGTTTGACATTCTGACATTCAGAGATTCGTTTGGGTTAATAAGCATCCTTTAGACCTTAAAAATAAAACAAAAGAAAAACTCTAAGGGCCAAAAGCCTGGCTTCCACCAGTGTGAATGAATGACCACGTGAGACAATTGACAAGTGGTTATTAAAAACCTTTTCTGTGTCAGGCAGGGTGCAAGGTGTTGGGATACAAATATAAAAAGTTAAAATCTTTCATCTCAAGGAGGCTCACAATCTAATGAAGAAGGCAACAAATACATAAATATTTGTATTAAGTAAATACGGACTAAATAAAAAGAAGATAAATACCAAGTGGTAAAACACAAGATAGGGAGGGAGGATGCTAGAAGCTGAGGGAAATCAGAAAAGGTGTCTTATAAACAGTGGTGGGTGAGCTGGATCTTGAAGGAAGAAAGACTCTTTGAGGTGGCCATGAGGAAAGAGAACATTCCACACAGAGCCAGTGCAAAGGAATAGAGATTGACTGTCATGCATGAGAAGCAGAGGGAGGGCCAGTTTGTCTGGGTCACATAGTGAGGGAGAAGGAATAATGTACCATGAGATTGGAAAGATAGTTTGGGTTCATGTTGGGAAAGGCTAAACAGAGAGCTTCATTTTCATCCTATAAACAACAGACAGCTGCTTGCCTCCTGACATCTAACTAAAAGAAGCTGTCTTGGAACGAATAAACATTCTGACTAGGGAATATGGGTCATTTTAAGACATAAAGCACTTTCAGGGGTGGGGTAGGGAGCTTCTGGAGGAAGCTTAAAATACCATGAGGAAGCCACTGGACCTCTGGGGCCCGAAAGAATAATCACAGAAAGGAGATGGGAAAATGTTAATGGCAAATTCTGTCTGTTTCAAAATTTTGTTGGGCACTGGCAATGTATTCAGGAAAGACTGACACTCCCCTCTCATTCAACATGTGACCTCTAGTCTTAAATATGGTTGTCCAAAAAAGTAGGTATGGAGTATGCCTGATTAACAAGCCATGAAGTGTTATTAGTAATATCGTTCAGCTATATTAAGGTCAAGGGAAGGGGAAAATAAATGTTTATTAAGCACCTACTATGTGCTGGGATGGGAGGGGGGTAGCTAGGTAGTATAGTGGATAGAGCACTAGGTTTGTATTCATGAAAACTCAACTTCCTGAGTTAAATCCAGCCTCAGATACTTTTATAAGCTGTATGACCCCAGGCAAGTTACCTAATTGTTTGCCTCAGTCTCTTTATCTGTAAAATGGTCTAGAGAAGGAAAGGGTAAACCACTCCAGTGTCTTTGCCAAGAAAACCCCAAACGGGGTCAGGCAGAGTCAGACAGGACTGGAATGAGTCAAGGACAGCAGCAGCAGTGGCAGCAGCAGCAGTAGATGTGTTCCAGGCATTTCACTACCTAGCTGCCTTTAAAAACACCTGTAGGACTGGGCTGAAGTTAAAAAGAGGCAAATTTATGGCTAGCATTTATAAAGCAATTTGAAGATTGCAAATATCTCCTATTAGCATCACAATACCTCTTGGAGACAGGTGCTATTATTAATCCCATTTTACAGATGAAGAAACTGAAGCAGGGGTGGCTACGTGGCACAGTGAACAGAGCACTGGCCCTGGATTAAGGAAGACCTGAGTTCAAATCCGACACATTTACTAGCTGTGTGACTTTGGGCAAGTCACTCAACCCCAACGGCCCTCCAAAAAGAAAAAAAAAAGAAAGAAAGAAACTGAAGCATACAGAAGTTAAGAGATTTGAACACTAGTGTCTGAAGCCAAATTTGAAATCAGGTTTTCCTGACTCCAGGTTGAGCACTCTGTCTACTGTGACACCTCACTGCCTATATTATGAGTCAAACAGACTTTTGATGAGTAATAGAACCTAATACCCACTTATAAGGTTACTTGTTTTTAAAGGAGAGAGAACTTTAAGTCTTAAACCAAATGATTTAGAAACAAACTTTGGATACAACCCATCAATATCGGTTTGGGAACTATTTAGAACATTTTGATTTAGGATCTCTAAATTTTAGAGTTTGAGAAATATGTTTAATTACCACAAAGAATGTTAGGGTTAGAAGTGACCTTATGGAATTTCTGATCTAACTTGTTCGTTCTACATATAACAAAGCTAAGGCTCAGGTGCTTCAATGATAAGCACAGGATCTTAGTCAATGAACAAGAAGGATCGGGCCTACAACTGAGATCTCCTGGCTCTTAGTTTATTGCTGTTTCTTTTTCTTTATTACCGTTATATTCCCTGGTGAACTGATGGTTACTTCAATAGAAGATTAATTTACTTCCCTTGTGATGACAGGTTTTTGTTTTTTTAGTTCCTTTTTTCTTTTCAAGTTCAATTTATATTTGTGTCAGTTTTATTTTCACCTTTGGGAATCTGGTAGTCAATCTATAGCTGTCAGCAAGTCAGATCTAGAATTTCTAGATGAACTTGCATTTTCTAAAATAAAGACTTCCTCTCCATTTACTTGGGAGAATGAAACAATCTATTGTAGAGGAGAGAGTAACAGTTGAGACGGACATCTCCAGCCTTAACAAGTAGGACTCACAGAGTGGAGATCTTAGGTACTCTAGAGCTCAGGAGATGTTGCAGGGAACTCAGAGCTGCCAAGATTCTGTGAAGCAGGTGGCTGGGGGAGGGGAATGGGGAAGAAGGCTGACGATCACCCGAGGGGGCTTGTGTGTGATTACTGACAATGAGGCTGGTATTACCCAATCTCAGAACACAATAGATTTCTTACTTTTTTTTTTTAATTTTTTTTCTTTTTTCTTTTTGGAGGGCAGTTGGGGTTAAGTGACTTGCCCAAGGTCAAACAGCTAGTTTTTTTTGTGTGTGTTAAGTGTCTGAGGCTGTATTTGAACTCAGGTACTCCTGACTGCAGGGCCGGTGCTCTATTCACTGCACCAGCTAGCCGCCCCACACAATAGATTTCTAATAGGTTAGTGGTCCAATTTTTTTTTTTTGAGGAGAAAACATGAAATGAACAGACACCTCAGTCTAATTATTTATACACAGAGACTTATTTATAGAGAGGTCACTTCATCTTTCTGTGCATGTAAAATAGGGTGCTGGACTAGATCACCTCTTGGTCCTCTCTAACCCTGTCTCTGATCCTATGATCAGCTCAGTAAATTAAACAGCAGAAAATGATAAAAATCTTAGACCATCAGTTATACCCACATTAGTATATCAGGAAAAGAGCATAAAACTTACTTTCGCCAGCCACATAATTAGCTGGAAAATAACCTTGTTGTCCATTTGTGAGGCTGCCAAACCACCAGTTATCATTATCTTTGTACAACACTTGGATAATGTCACTTGGATGGATGGTTAGCTCATCTGATCGATGCGCTGTGTAGTCATAAAGAGCTACTACCTAAAAGAGAGATAAGACCACCACAGCTTTATCACAACTGTGCCACAGAGAAAAACCCCCAACATTCACTTCCTCTTGCAGAAAAGCAGCTGAAACCAAAGCTATACTTTGGTAAGGCTGAGGCTGTCTCAAGGTTTGCTAATGGGATCAGGGCTGGTGGGAACGCAGCAGGAGAAGCAAGATAAAGGACTGTGGGATTGAGAAATGGTTAAGAGCATTCAATACACTAAGATTAGCTTCAAAACAGCAGATGTTAGTTGTTTCAAGCAATTTACTTGTGAAAGTGATGGGGAGAAAAAAAAAGCTCATGCATTCACTTTCTTAGAATTGTATCACCACCTTCAGATCCCATTCTATCCTTGTGTGGAGCAGATGTGTTTGAATAAATTCTTTGACACTGGCAGTTTGGCTAAAAGGAAACCCCCAATGGAAAATTTTATTGGAAAGCTTTATTTTGATCGTTTGGTTTATTGTTAATGCCTCTTTGGTAGAAAAAACATTTCTGTATAAATATTTGTATGATGAATGTCTATATAATAATTACCACAATAAAGTTTTCATTTGCTCTCTGAAAACTCTCCATCAGACAGGAATTTAAGATGAAAACCACCTTTGATAAGGATCCTTACGTCTTTATAGGAATCATCATTACTTGATACCTATTTGATCTGTGCATATCTACATTACTGGAACAATTTCCTGTCCTGAGAAGCTATAAAGGATGATGGAAGATTTCAATAAATATAGTAAAGATATGGTGCATTATAGTAAATCATGTCCACACTTATAGAAAGTGGTAAATGTTTTGCTTTCTTCTGATTTTCACAGGATGTGAGAATTATTAGAATCTATACTTATTAAAGGAAACGTGAACCAATTTCAAATCCATGCTAGTACAGGGACAAAGTCAAGAATGGCACTCTAAATTCAAATCAATTTAACAAGTATTTATCAAGACTTTACTTTGTCCTTAGAATTGTGTTACGTGCTATGGTAGGTCCAAAAAAATCAACCCAGATCCTGCTCAGAAGGAACTTACTCCAAGAAAATAAGTAAGATCTTCCAGTCCTTGTAATTTTGGTCTAGGATGTCACAAAAACATTTGTAGAAAACCTGACCTCTTTATTTTTCCCTCAAATGTTTTGAATCTCTCACCTCTTCTTGATTTTGACTATCTGCCATTATTTTACTTCACTTTGGAAGTTTATGATTTGTTTAGAATTTGCACATTTAGAAATTGTCCCTAACATTTAGGGAAGGTTCTAATTTTCAATTCAATTCATAGGATCATAGATTAGAACTGGAAGGGACTTCAGAGGTCATCTAGTTGAACGCCTTCATTTTACAGATGAAGACACTTGAGGTTTGTAGAGATTTGAAGTAACTTTCATGATCAGACAACAAATAAGTCTCAGAGACAGTATTTGAATCCAAATCTTCTGAAGTCCATGTTCCATTCAATGCATTAATCACTCTGCCAAGCTGCCTTTATGCTAGCTCCAAGATTTAAGACACTTAGAAAATATACAATTTCAACTGTATTGTTGTTGTTTGGTCTTTTCAGTTGTGTCTGATTCTTCATGACCCCATTGGGAGTTTTCTTGGCAAAGGTACTAGGATGCTTTGCCATTTCCTTCTTAAATCCATTTTACAGATGAGGAAATGGAGGCAAACAGGGTTAAGTGATTTGTCCAAGTGTCTGAGGTCAGATTTGAACTCAGGAAGATGAGACTTCTTGATTCCAAGTCCAATGCTCCATCCATTGCATCACCTAGCTGCCCATACAACTGTATACAGTCAAATATATAATTATAGATAAAGCCTTAAAATGGCTTCATCAGACAGAGCTATCAGAATCACACAAAAACAAGTTCTTCAGAACCATACTATGTTCTAATAGCCTGGGAAGCACAATTCCCTATTTTCCTATGGGGTTCTTAGATTTATTGACTGGGTTGATTCTGAGGTTCTAGAAGAGTGTTAATAAAAGACAGCAGGGTGTAGTGTAAAGAGTTCTGGACTTACAGCCAGGCAGCACCTGGGTTGGAATATTAGCTCCAATGCATAATCTTGCTGAATTTTTTCCCTCAGGTATAAAAAGGGCCTATTAATGGTCATAAAGTTTTCTTCACAGGGTCGTTGTGAAGATAAACTGAAATTATATGTGTATTTTATTATATATATATGAAATACACACACACACACACACACACACACAAAACACCTTATAAAGCTATTATAAAACATCAGCTATCATTACTCAGTCCCTGACTTCTCTTCTCCCCAGTGTTACTACGTCTGAAGTAAGTTTAGAAGCTAGGACCCCAATCAGAATTTGACAAAGGTCCTTATCTTTTATTCCCAAGAATCCTGGTGCCCAGAAATCCATATAGTATGAATCCTGTGTATCTTACTTTCACATGGTCTCAAGAACTGCGGGAAGTGCTTGGAGGAATAATAGTTGTAAGGCTCAACACTTGGTATAATAACTACTTAATTTAGTACTTTAAGGTTTCTAAAAAAATGCTTTTTGATCAAAAACCCTGTAAAGTCAGTAGAAGTATTCTCTCTAACTAATGAGAACATAGAAACTCAGAGATTTGCTTGTGATCACACAAAGAGGAAGGAAGGATGCAATGGAGGATTCAAATCTGGGTCCCTGGGCTCCATGCTTAACACTCCTGTACTACTCTAGAAACAGACTGAAGCTCAGTTAATTATAACTTTTGGGGAATGAGTTATTCTGGATAGCTGGGTTTTATGGGTAGTTCATGGTTTTAGCAGTTTTGGGTAGAATTCTTCTAAAGGAAATTTCATAAACTCTTCACTTCTCAAATGTCTTTTCTTGAGTACTCAGTAATTATTAATAAACATCAATTATTGTATTGTGTGGGGTTGGGAGGTAAGGTTTACCCCTTCTCCTAAGTGGTCTCAGACTGATATCTTTTATTGAGTCTTGCATTTGTCTTTTACATGTGAAAATTTACCACCTTCAATGTCAATTCTCAATACTGATAGTTTAGAAAGAAATGTCTGAAACTTCAGAAAAAAAATTTAGATGACTGACGAGCCAGAAAGAGTGTTGATTAATGGATAGATATCTGTCTGGAGAGAGATAATTTGTAGAATGTTGCACAATTCTGTCTGTGGCATGTTCAATTCAGTATTTTTATTCATAACTTAGATGCTAAGTCAGAGATGACAAGCTTATTAAATTTATAGCTATTATGAGACAAGGAGGGAGAGCCAGTATGTCATGTGACCTAGTTAATTTCTTTTGTGATCCCCGCTATCCCTTGTTGGATTTTTAATTCTTCCTCTAAGTGAAAAAAATGTAACTTTCAATTCTCCTCTATTCTTTTGTGGTATATCTATTATAATTAAGTTGCTTATTCATTTGAAGTTTATCGTAGTATGTTACATGAGATGCTGGTTTAAACTTATCTTGAAGCAAATTATTTTCCAGTTTTCCCAGCAGTTCTTGTTGAATAAGAAGTCCTGTGGGTAGTTTTTGTAATTGGGTACACTAATCACTGTTTGTTTCTAGGTCTTGCTTTGTATAGTCTCTTCCATATATCTTTTATTCTTTAAACCAGGACCCAAATACTCGATCTTTTGTACCTCCAAATGAATTGTATTAATTTGCCTAGTTCTACTAAGAAACCTGTTGGTAGTTTGACTGATGGAAGGGGAAGGGAATAGTCATTTACTTACTATGTATCAAGCAATGCACTTCAGTGATTTACAAATGTCATTTCTTTTGATCCTCACAACAATCCTGTGAGGTATGTGTTGTTATTAATCTTATTTTATCATTGAAGAAATCGAGGAAGGCAGAGGTTAAATGACTTGGCCAGGGTCACATAGCTAATAAGTATCTGAGGCTGCATTTGAACTCTAGTCTTCCTGACTCCAGGTCTTGTGTACCACCTGGTTGCCTCTATACAGATAAGTACTACGTCAGCAAATTAATTTAGGAGGTATTGTAATTTCTGACATATTGGTGAACTAAACTATGGAAAAAGAATCCCTCTATATTCCTTTACTCCAGCAAAGTTGTGTGTATATCCTTCTTTCTATATGTATATATGTATGTGTGTATACATATGTGTATATATGTATATGTATATGCTTTCTGAGAGTTTCTTAGTTGGGTGACTCAGATATTTCATGAATTTTGAATAGAATTTCTTTTTCTCTATAACCTTCACCATTAATACTGTACTGAACTGCAAGTATGTAGTGGCCAATTTTGTATCCTATTAATTAACTAAAAAATACTGTTAGTTTTTTTTAACTCTTGATGCTCTTGGATTGTCTAAGTAAATTATAATAATATCTGTGATTTCTGTTTTGGTTTTAGTTGTTTCAGCTGTGACTAACTCTTAATGACTCCATTTGGAGTTTACTTGGCACAGATGCTGGAGTGGTTTGCCATTTCCTTCTCTAGCTCATTTTACAGATGAGAAATTGAGGCAAAAAGAGTTAAGTTAAGGAAGATGAGTCAGTGGGGAGTGGTGGGATGCATACCATATTTCAGGCCTTTTTTTCCAATGTAATTTATTCTATTTCTTTAAATTTTGTTTTATGTTTGTCTCTTAGCACACTCACAAAATTGCTTAATGTTCTATTCCATCTACTACTTTTAAAAACCAGATAGACAAGTTAGTCTTTCTCTTTTTATTTATTTATTTTTTAATATTCTCGAGAAATGAGATATTTTCCCCCCTGGCAGTTATATTTACTTACCTTTCTTTATTATGTTTCTGTTGTTTAGGGTTTTTTCAAGTAAAATACGCTGCTCATTTTTTTAAAATGGCTCAAATGCTTCACTTTTATTCAATGTCCATTTTTTCCCACTGATGATTAGGAGGTTCAAGTTACAAGGTATGTTATCTGGGGTTGTATATTGAGTGCTTTTGTTTTTCAGAACATATAATTCTAGGGTTGCAAGTGGGTTGCAAAATAGTTTTGTGTTATTTCAATTTATTTTATATTTGAGGGTCTTCCAGATCCTTGCACAATTTGTTGCTTTTCACTGGAACTGTTAAATCCAACTACTATATGTCTTGAATTTTGAGTTAAAGGACTTTTTTTCTGAAGCATATACACACATATGTATAGATACATATGTGTGTGCATGTGTGCTTTGTGTTTTGGAAGTTTCTTGCATTATTTCCTGCATTTGGTGTCATATTTCTTGACTTGTCATGTTCTTCTGGGAGACTTAGGACCCCAAAGTTTCTATGCATCCTTTCTTCAAGATCAATGGCTTTTGTGTGTGCTAAGATAAAGTATTCTTTTGACATTACTGCCTTTTGCTTCTTGTCTTCAACTTATTCTTAACTATATTTGTATTCTAATTCTGTTATTCTCTTTTACTTCTTTGGAGAAACTTGCCACTGATGAATTCAGGGGTACCCCCAAAATGTTGGGGCATAAGATCATCCCAAGGGAATTTGCTCAGGCCATCTCCAAATCAAATAAAGGCATTTTTGGGGTAACAAGACACATCAAGCAGGCTCCTTTGCCCCGTAAGGGAGAGATACTTTAAGGAAAACTCCAGCTTAAAGGCAACACCCTCCAATTAAAGAAAATACCCCATTTCCCTCAACCAGGAGAGGCAAGGAATTCTTATCTCAATAATGCTTTGGGATTGGAGATGAGATGACCAGAGACAAGTAGGCAAAGGGGTGGGGAGATGACGTTATCAGGGACAATAGTTTCATAGTTTTGGCATTATCCATTCCATTGTTCACCCTGGGGGAGATGGTTTCTATATATTTCTATAGTTCATAGACCAGTTTACTAGATTCTCCTTGTCTCTTAAAGTGGATTTAAGTGGTACTTGAGATAATGGACTTCTCATTGACCACACTATTTGAAACTCATCACCGCTATAGATTTAAATTATTCTATTTTCTAAAAAATATTTCTATTATAGAGGCTATACATTCTATTTCTTCACTTCTAATATTATCTCATGAATTTTATTTTCTTTTTGAGTCACCTTGGAACATGTGGTTATGGTGCCATGTTCTTTTGGTGTTATATACATACCAATGCCTATGTTTCCTCTGTCTTATATTTTTTAAGGAAAGTTTGCATTTTTTTGAAGTTGTAGTACTCATCTTTCCTTTTAATTTTAGTACATCTCTATGAGTTTGTCTGGTTTGAGTATAGATTTATAACTGAATTCTCTTTCTTTTGAAATCTTTGATGGTTTCAAACCATTTTTCCTTTTATTTACCCATCATTTCCTTTTTTTAGTCCTTTTTTTTTTTAAGTCCTCCCTTTTTGATACTGGATGTCCCTGTTGTGCCAGAGTGTAAAGCTGATTTGTCTTTCCTCCTTACTGAGGAATTTACCTGTCGCTGCCTGAAGTAGGTTCTGAGGCAACAGGACAGAGGCAGGAGATTTCAGTCCCCTTTCCTTCATAGTTACAGTGTGGACATGTACTCAGCTCCTTTCTTTGCCTCTATCTACCCTTAGGTCAGGCCTGCACAACATATGGCCTGTGGGCTACCTGTGGCCCAGCAAAGGATTTTGGGCAGCCTGTGAAAAGTATAGAGAATGTAAAAGAAAGTAAAGATGTAATTTGGAGGGTGGGCTGCAGCTGCATACTCTGTTTAGTCATGTGACCAGACATCACCAGTCTGTCTCTAGTCTGAGAGGAGTGAGAGTTGTATCTTTTTGCTGTGTTTTTGATCATTACTGGCACTGAAGAGGGACAACATGAGTGCAGCTACATGCCAATGCAGCTGACTCCTGCTACGCCAAGTTACATGAGGTCTGGCAATTCAGTATTTCTTTGTTATGTGAGCAGTTGCTGTGGAGATTTTTTGGTTCTAATATTAAAGTTTTGGGGGTGACTTTGTAAAACGGGTGATAAAAAGAGACGGAAGATCAAATCATAGTACAGAGTATTTAACCTGGAGTGGACAAATAGATACTTGTTTACTTACATGAAAGATAAAATATTGTGCCTTGTTTGGTGAGAAGTAATAACCATTCTGAAGGAATACAATCTTTGTTGCCATTTTGAATCAAACTATCCTGACTTAAACCAAACTGGACACCAATGAAAAACAAATTAAAGCATCCAAATTGTTGAAAAATCTCAGTGGGGAACAACAGTTTTTCAAGAAAGTAAATTCAGAAAATAAGGCAGGTACTAAGGTTAGTTATCAGATTTCTAAAGAAATCGATTTCAAACATGATTCTGAATAAACTGATTGCTGACAAGAAGTCCCATCAATTAAATGTAAACAGTATGAAAACCTGAAAAATGTATTAAAACTTGTACCATTTAGCAAAGAAATTTTTTTACATTAATGTGATTTCATGATTAATAAAAATCATAAGTGTAATTAATATTAATTGAAATCTCCCCTTTTAAAATATGATTTATTTGAAAAATCATTTAATCATTAATTATAACCTTTACTTGGAAAATGAGCCACTAAGAACCTGTGGCCCAAAGAAGTTTAGCCTATTTTAATTTTGGCCCCTACTTACTGCCAAGTTGTGCAGGTCTGCTTGGTAATTACTTGGACTGAAACGGCATCTAAAACTTTTTTGCAGGGCTGTGGGAGGTCTGTGCAAGAGTTCTGGGCAAAATCTCTGCAGCCCTGACATTTCCTAAGCCTAGTTTCTCTCTCTCTCTCTCTCTTTCTCTCTCTCTCTCTCTCTCTCTCTCTCTCTCTCTCTCTCTCTCTCTCTCTCTCTCTCTCTCTCTCTCTCTCTCTCTCTCTCTCTCTCTCTCTCTCTCT
>CM053593.1:294077574-294105662 GCA_028646575.1 Pseudocheirus occidentalis
TCTGTCCTATGCCATCTTCTCTTTTGAATTCTCATAAGCTCCCATAAGTTCACTTAGTTGTAATCCCTAAACAGACAGTTCTGAACTCTGTGTACCTAGTTCTCACAGTGTTCCTTACCTCTAATCCCACATCACCAAACTACCTGTGGGAGAGCTCTACTATCTACTATGTTCCATTATCTCAAATTCAGCATATCTAGAACAGAATTAACTACTATCACCCTGTAAAACCTTCCCTCCTCTGACTCATTTATTTCTGTTGAAAGCACCACCATCCTTTCCATTAACCAGATATACAACCTTATTAAGATCATCCTGGATTCTGCACTTTCCCTCATCTCACATTTTCAGCCAGTTCTCAAATGTTTTCAATTTCACCTCCACATTTTTCTCATCCATGTCCTTCTCTCCACTCACTCAGCTGACACCATATTCAGAACTTCTTCATCTCTTAAAATGAACATTGCAAAAATATTTTAATTTGTCTACATGTTGCTCTTCACTCATCTTTCTAATCAATACTTTTTCAAAGTTCCAATTAATCTCTTTAAAACACAGGTTTGGTTACAGACATCATAGTACAGTGGGAAGAACGCCAATGTCTGCATATTGGAATATTAAATCCCTGATCTCCAACGCATTACCTGTGTGGCAGCTTTGTTAAAGGCACATCATCTGGGCTTTGGTTTCATCATTTGTAAAAAGAGTGGACTGGATGACTTTGAAGGCCTTGTGTACCTTAAATCTGTGATTTATGACTGCAAAGCACTCCACTCCTCAAAAATCTATTGTGGCTCCCCATTTCTACTAAGATAAAATATAAACTACACTATTTGGTATGTAAATTTTTTTCACAATCTGGATCAAACCTATCTTTTCAGAC
This sequence comes from Pseudocheirus occidentalis, assembly GCA_028646575.1. Taxonomy (NCBI): domain Eukaryota; kingdom Metazoa; phylum Chordata; class Mammalia; order Diprotodontia; family Pseudocheiridae; genus Pseudocheirus; species Pseudocheirus occidentalis. The sequence goes on from CM053593.1 coordinate 294,078,458, forward strand.
CTATTTCACATTTCTCTCTTAAACATACTCTATATTTCAGCCAAACTGCCTGCCTCCTGTTCCTTAAACATGACATTCAATTTCTTCCCTTTGTGCCTTTTCATAGGCTATTTTTTCCACCTCAAAAATGAATTACTCTTCCTCACTTTTACCTGTTTTGGAATGATCTTTTTCCTTCAATGTTCAGCTACTTCCTTCTAGAAAATTTTTCCTTGTAGTTGGTATTCTTCCCCACTTTATATCATCTTGTATTTACTAATTTTTTAGCATATTGTGTTTTCCAGTAGAATGTAAGCTTCTTGAGGGCAGGAATTACTTTTTATCTTTGTACTGCCAGGGCCTACCACACTTCCTTGCATAATAGTAGGTGTTTAATTGAATTGAGTTAAATCATCATTTAATACTATTTCTGAACTTGGTAATAAACTACTTCTGTCCATTTAGTCATATGAATATTTACCTTTTAGGATATTTACCCTTTTTTTTTCTTTTTCTTTTTGGAGGGCAGTTGGGGTTAAGTGACTTGCTCAAGGTCACATGGCTAGTACATGTTAAGGGTCTGAGGCTGGATTTGAACTCAGGTCCTCCTGACTCCAGTGCCAGTGCTCTATTCACTGCGCCACTGCACCCCATCCTTTTTTTCTTTCTTACTTGTTTTCCTACTACTTATAATAGCAAAGTATCATCAAGACTTCACAGAAATTATTTCCTTATCCAATTCTCATCATGAATTTACATGGTCAAAAAGTTATTTTATTTTTAATCACTTGTAATAGAAATTAAATATGGGTTAAACGGTCAGTAAAGATCACAAGTTTTAATTTGCGGTCTAAACAATAACTAATAATGGTTACATTCACTTTTTACTTTGAGGTTTGGGAAGGCTTTCTATATATTTTCTCTTTTGAATATCTTAACAACATTGTGAAATAGGTACTACAGGCATTACTATGCTCAGCTTACAGATAAGGAAAATGAGGGTAAAGGAGGTTAAGTGATTTGCCCATGGGTCAGTCACATCATTACCCAGGCAGAGAGAGGCTTCAGACCAATGTCTTCCTGATTTTCAAAAGGCAAGATGAACACAAAAACTGAGTCATTTGGGATAAGATTGTTAACCTCATCTGCCTGTATTCCAGTCGGAGAAAGAAAAAACAACTCATAGGAAAGACACCCTTTCTGCCTTTTAGAAACTTGGTAAGCTTTCTTTTGAACTGAAGAGAGGATTCCACCCTAAGCTTCTGATCTATAGTGTACTGTGAACAAACTCACTGCTGAACTTAACTAAAAGGGAGATCAATTTAAACATTTTGTAAAAATTAAATTATAATTCTAGACATATTATCTTAACTCCTTACTTTAGGTATGTCACACCTTTACTATAACCAATTACTGTGTTTTGCTTAATTATCACTTCAAGCAGTACAAATCTGAATCCATACAAACATTTTACAAGATCCATTATTCACATTAATTGGGACACAGCTTATATTAAGATGACCCAGCTAAAATATCTATATTTATGTATCTCTATCTATCTATCTATCTATCTATCTATCTATCTATCTATCTGTCTGTCTGTCTGTCTGTCTGTCTGTCTGTCTGTCTGTCTGTCTGTCTATCTTTCTATCTATTGCTATTAGACAATTTAATTTAATGGTAAATTTTGACTGGGGGAGGGGAGGAAACAAAAATAGATTTCTATAAAAATGAAATTTTATTACAACACAAAATTATTTTTGGGCTGATTTTCTTATAGTGAAGTTGGTTATATTTCTACCTGACAAACAGTAAGAATGTAAAGGCTAGTTTCCAAAAGGGAGTAGCAAAACCAAATCATATGCCTACTTTAACGTTTTTTTTTTCTTCTGGATCTGTCATCTCATTATTGTTAAGTGTGAAGATCCCAATTTACCTATATTGATCTTTAATTCCTCTGTCACTTATAGTCTTAGAGAGCTGCCTGGGGCAAGACTTACATTGAGGCCTTTCTGACTATCAGGCCTCACTTCTATTCACTAGAGTAGGCTGCATCTCTCTCTTTCATGAATATTGATCATAAAATTTGCCAGTCAATTATACTTTAGCCCAGATGGACCATTTGATCAGTGAAGGGAGCTCCTTTTTCCAATACAGTGGCAATTTCTAGTCCTTTTAGAGCAGTGGCTCACCATTTTCTTGATCCCCAAATCCCAAACCTTCTCACATCCCCAGCTCAATAAATTCCAGAGGTCACCATGCAGATGTACCTAAGAAATAAATCAGCTTAACTTTCATAAAGAAAAGTTTCCTTCTCTACAAGCTCCTCATGGCTCCTGGGGATAGGCATACCTGAGTGGGGAACTTCTGTTTTAGAGCTGCCTGGGGCACTGAGAGGTTAAGTGCCTTATCAAGGACCACAAAATCTAAAATATATCAGAAGCAGGACCTGAAACCAGGCCTTTCAACTTCCAAGGCCAACTCTCTCTTCCTATACCACACTGTCTCATAACAACTTCCCTTAAACAATACAACAAAACAAATCACCCCAAACAAAGCCAAATGACAGTAGATAACCTGGAAAGTGAATATTTGTGTAATACTTACTGTCTCTGGACCTGGCAATGAACTATCTGTTCCTATTCTTTTAGGTAATGATACTGGAGAGTCATCACTCTAGAAGAAAAAAAATCATTTCATTAATTGGACACTAAGCAAAACACGTAAATCCAAACAATAAGTTTGTGTGTGTGTGACATAAAACTAATAGAGATGGTAACATAGCAGAAATAGCATTTAACTAGGAATCAAGAGATCTAGGATATAGTCCTTTCTATGACAGTTGCTATGTGACATTAGGCAAATTAATTAACCTCTTAGGTCTCAGTTCCCTCATCCTTAAAATGAGGGCCCTGAACTAAAGAGATTAACTACATGTCCTTTCTGGCACCAAATCCTGCGATCTTTAAGAATGTTTCTAGATCTAAAAGTCTGTGTATTTGTCTATAAACAAGTATAAAGTCTAGCAAAGCAAATTCTAAGCAGCAAGCATTCAATAAGGGAAAAGCTACTTCATTGGGGATTGTGGTGTTGGACAATGCTTCTGTTTTATTAGTATTACCACTGACATTGCAAAGGAAAGTCTTCTCATAAAGATAAAAGACTTGATAAGATAATAAGGATTTTCTCTAAACTTACAATCTATAATTCATGTGTTCTTTTGTGCCAAATAACCACCTTGAAAATGCTGTAGGGGATATTTGTGGATTTATTCTGAACTTGACTTGACCTCTGGACTTTGACTATACGGGTGCTTTTATATTTAAATGCTCATTTTTCCATCTTATGATCAGCACTGATTAAATCCCTTTATTCCTGGGCCTCTCATTCACCTACTTTGCTGCAGGGAATCATCATTATTTTAATGAAACTAGGTCTTGATAAAGCCAGTAAACTACATATACATTCTTCATAGATATTACTAAAGCATTCGGAACAAATCAAAGAGCTAAACTACAAATTTATGAGACAATTTGACAGGGCTCTGTAGAGTGGCTTAAAACAGATTTAGAAGAGGAAAAATAAGATCATGTATTTTTATTCAGAGACACCTTCCTTTAAAAGAACAGAATTCTGAGATATCAGGTAAATCAAAACTTTGGTATTTTCATGGCCTAGTGGGTGGAACTGTTTTTATAGCAATTCTTTGTGAATAAGATATACAATATAATCCAAAATCATATGTTGTGAAGATAGTATATTCTAAGTTTAAGGAAGAGAATCTGCTCTTTACCCCTCATGTTAGCTTTATTTGACTTGTCTTGGCTCATCTCCAGTGAAACAAAAGAGAACTTACTATATTCAGACTCCAGGAATCAAATATCTATCTATCCAACGTATTACTGCTCACACTGCAACTGGAAGTTACAGACAGCACTTTAAAGAAGATTTTCCTAAATCTTTAGATCCACCTGAGTTTGTTTTTTAATAGAGCAAAGTAAGTTGAGTTAAAACCTGAATATGCTCACTGTTTCCGATAAGGTCTCTCTATATTTTTTAATTCTAGAAGAGTAAGAAAGTATGATCTCCCAAGTAACAAGTTAAGCAGCACCAGAGAGGCTTTTGTAAGAATGGACCTATTCTTAAAATAGCAATTTACTCACTGGAAGTACTTCAAGAAAACTTGGTGGATTTGATTTCAACCAAGTTAATTATTATAATCTCAATGGACGCAAGTTAGAAAATCTGATTGAATTAGTTTTTTTCAATGAAAATAAATTCTTACTTTTGAAGCTACTACTCACACACACATATATACCATACATTAATATAACATCATAATTAGAGAAGGGTGAATGATGTCGCCATCTTCAAAAAAGAAGAAAACAAAATCTGCAAACTACAGTTCGTTAAGTTTAACTTTCATTTCTGAGATGATTTTAGGACAGATCATTAAAGAGATAGCTGGTAAATATCTAAAAAGGAAAGGAGTGGTTACAAAGGGCCATCATGGTAGAGTCAAGAAACTAGATCATGCCAGAATAGCTTTTCATTTCCTTTTTTGATAAGATTATTAAACTAGTAGATGAAGGGAATGTTGTGGATGCAGTTGCCCAGATTTTAGCAAAGGTATTCATAAAGTATCTCCTAAGATAAAGAGATAGGGACTAGTAATACAATTAGATGAATTCAGACTATTTGGAAGGCTAGATTTGAAAGTAGTTGTTAATGGTTCAATATCATTATGGCAAGACATTTCCAGTGGAATGCCCCAGGGGTCTATACTTGGCTCTATGCTCAAAGAGTCAGCAATGTGTTGTGGCATCCAAAAATATTAAAATGATCTTTTGGGAGATGGGAGGCAATAATAGGGGTATTCTGAGAATTCCAGCAATATGGAAGTGATGGTTCCACTGTACTTTGCCCTTAAAAAATGTTGCCTAGAGTACTAGGGATTGAGGTATGGGTGCCACAGTATCAAAACTTATTCATAAGGTGGAACATGTTTAGAGTAGGGCAATTATGATGGCAAAGAGCCTTGAGTCCATTACATATATACATGTGTGTGTATACATATATATGTTTATATATATATATATATATATATACATATATATATATATATATATATATACACACACACAAAAAATATATATACAAAAAAATCTTTGGCTCCTTTTGGCTGCTATTCTTAAACTATTTTTCCCATCATGCTTACCTTTTCTCATCTTTGTATTAAAGTCACCATGGGTTACAGTGGGGCACAAGCAGACTTTTTAAAAGTAAAATTTTATTTTTTTTTGATTATTAAACATTTTTTTCTTCCTCTTAGCCCAGCTTGCCTGTGAGTCACTCTCCCCCCAAAAAGAAAAGCAAATAAACCTTGTAACAAATAGATACAGTCATACAAAATATATAAGTAGAAACAAAAATATTGGCCATTTCCAAAACATTCTATTCTGCATATTTAGTCCATCACCTCTCTGTCAGGAGATAGGCAGAGCTTTTTATCATTGGGCCTATAGAATAAAGCTTGATTATTGAGTTGATCAGAGTTCTTAAGTCTTATAAAATTGATCATTCATTTTCTTCAATTTTGTTACAACATAAGTTTTTCTCTAGGTTTTGCTCACTTTCCCAGGTTTCTTTGAAACTACCTCTTATTGTTGAATAAGAAGGCTTCTAAAAATGATATTCAACAATGGACATTGTCTTTCTCATTTCCTTTTCATCTCACAATTGACTAAAAGGTGTAGAGAATCTACATTCTTATTATATTAATTGATTATGGAAAAAAAACACAAACAATTAACTCAATAAACAGAATGGTACATTATACGCTCTTTAAAAATAAGGTGTCTCCTATCCAGACATCAATATCATTCAGTATTTCGGGTGACATAATAACAGAAGAAACTCTACTTAGTAACCCCCTGATAATAAACATCAAGTGAGGCCTAAAATAATGAAGTAGATGCTTGCCAAAAGTATTTGCCTCTGTGATGGAGGAGATCTAGTACAACATTCAGGCTAAGAAGATCAAATACCTGTTGATGGTGAGGTCCTCCAAATGCTCCTGTTTCTTTTGACTGCAATAAGCCAAAGACAGTACAGAATCTTATTGAAAAGTTCTGTGATCACTCAAAGGAGTTTGGTCTGTTCATCCACTCAGGAAAGACCAAATAGATGGAGAATGTTTATCACCTAGATTTCAACATGCTTTTAAATGGGTGATTTCTATAGCTTGTTCAATGGTTTTATATTTGGAAAGACAATATAGGCAGACACTGAGCTGGGTCCAGAGTTGAAAACTAACAGGAGAGCAGGCTGAATTGCCTTTGGGAAATTTCAAAACACTTTTACTGACTCCAAGCTTTTCCATTTTTCAATACAAACATTTTTTACTGGTGTTGTACGACAATAAGATCTGAAATATCATTGCCTACAAAGAACTCAAGATGAGTACCACCTAGGCAGGAATAAAAAGATGCATGGCAGATGAGAGCAGTTTAAAACATAGAAGCAAGGAGCAATCTTGAGTAACAGGAGCAAAAGATATTATGAAAGAACTGTATAAAAGAAAAAAAAGATGAGATGTTCACATGGTGAGAGTGAGGGATAATAGGTGGACAGATGGAGCTCCTTGAATATTTTAGTGATGTCAGAAGGAAGGAAGAAGGTCTCTAGCACATTGAGTAGATGTATTCTGGTGAGTTTTGGGAAGACACGGACAAGACGAGTAGCCATAGATGGTTTGAGATCTGCATCTTTGGAGTAAACTACTAAACTAATGAGATGAAAGATCTATTTGAGTAATTGCAAGTTGGGAAAAACATTCTAACAATTAGAGATGTTCAAAAATGGAATGATTCAGATATGAAGGGGGTCTCCTAACATGGAGGGTTTGCTTCAAGTAGAGAGTAAATGATCATTTTTTGTAGTAGAGTTTCCTTTTGTGTACAGTTCAGCATAGATAACTTCTGAGGTCCCTTATGACTCTCAAATTCTATGATTTTCTTTTCACAATTAGATGATAGTTTCACACATTTCATATTAAGACAGTTATTTAGGTAGGTTCTATTCACAAACATATATCTCAAGATTTTCTCAATATTCTGATTACTTATTGATATTGCCTACCTTTCTTGAATTTATCTCTAGACTCTTTGTTTTTACTGGATCTGGACCTTGCATCTTCTACTAATTTCATTTTGTATACATATACATTTATACATACACACATATATTCTATCCATCCATCCATCCATCTATCCATCCATCCATCCATCCATCCATCTTTCTATTTGTCTATCCATCTATCTATCCATCCATCCATCCATCTATCTATCTATCTATCTATCTATCTATCTATCTATCTATCTATCTATCTATCTATCTACCTACCTATCTATCTATCTCTATCTATCCATCTCAGATTCTCTCTGTCTCTTTATCTCTCTCCTCTCCTCCAAGAGGCAGACAGGGACTGGATACAGATGAAGGTACCTAGCATAAATGCTTGAAAGCACTCTATTTCATTGAATATCCATTTTTTTCCCCCCATGAAGGATTATACTCAGTTTTGCTAGGTAGGTGATTCTTGGCTCCTTTGCCCTCCAGAACATCATATTTCAAACCCTCTAATCCTTTAATATATAAATCACTCAATTTTGTGTTATCTTGACTGTGGCTCCATGATATTTGAATTGGGTCTTTCTGGCTACTTATGAAATTTTCTACTGGAAGCTCTAGAATTTGACATAATATTCCTGGAAGTTTTCATCTTGGGATCACTTTTAGAAAGTGGTTGTAGATTCTTTCAATTTCTATTCTACCTTCTGGTTTTAGGATATCAGGGCAGTTTTCCTTCTAATTTCTTAAAATATGATATACAGGCTTTTTTTTATCATGGCTTTCAGGTAGTCCAAAAATTCTTAAATGATCTCTCCTTGTCTCTTTTCTAGGTCATTTGTTTTTTCAGATGAGACATTTCACATTTTCTTCTGTTTTTTTCACTCTTTTGATTTTGTTTTTTTGTTCCTTCATCTCTCACAGAGTCATTAGCTTCTACTTGCCCAATTCTAATTTTTAAGGAATTATTTTCTTCAATGATCTTTTTTTACCTTTTTCTTTTTTTTCCTCATGAAGACTTTTTAAATTTTCTTAGTGATATAATTATCATCATAACTGACATTTATATGGTATAATTTTCAAAGCATTACAATTATAGTATAAGGTTGGTATAACAGCTATTATGACATCCATTTTATAGATGATACAACAAAATTTAAATAGTTTAGTGACTTTCACAGCGTATCAGAAGTGTACCTCTTTTTCAATTTGGTCAGTTCTGTTCTTTAAAGCATTCTTCTCTTCAGTGCCTCTTTTTAACATTTTGCCAATTCTGTTTCTCAAGGTATTTATTTTCTTCAGTATTTTTTATGCCCTCACACTGTAGATTCTTTCATAACTTTTATCACTCTCATTTCTTTTCCCAATTTTTTCCTTTACCTCACTTACTTGATTTATAAAATCCTTTTCTTGTTAAGCTCTTCCAGGAATTCTTTTCAGGCTTGTGACCAATTCATTTTTTTTCCTTTGAGGCTCTGCATGGAGCTGTTTTGACTTTATTTTCTTTTGAATTTATGTCTTGATTTTCTCTGTCACCATAGTTAACTTTTTATGGTTAGATTCTTTTTTGTTGTTGTTTGCTCAGTTTTCTAGTCTATTTCTTGACTTTCAACTCTAAGTTAAAGTTGGACTCTGCTACATGTGAGGAGGGGGCATTGTCCTAAGTTTCTGATTTTTTGTGTTGCTGTTTTCAGAGCTAGTTCTGGAGGTCTGTAAATTTCCTGTTCTTCCAAAGTATTATGATCTAAGAAGAGATGTGGTTACAGCTCTCTTGGTCTATGCTCTGGTTGCACTTTCCTTTGTCTTTAAACTGTGACCAGAGCCTTACTCCCCTATGGCCAAAAGTCTTAGTTATGCTAGTGCTCCTCCTTAGCCTGGGACTGTGACCCAGAACTGCGCATGGGCAGTGCAATGTACCCAGTGCCAAAAAAGGTCCCCGTGTAATCTCCTTTTGACCAGCTGTCTGATTCCTCTCCACCCCCCTACCCCCCGCCCCTTACTGTCTACTGACTGAAATCTCCTGAAGCTGATGCTGCAGTTGATATAACCATCTCCAAAACCTGCTACTGGCTTGCCTGGGCATGGCTTGAGTTTGTACTGCACTTCAGGCCTGATCACCACCCCCAGAGGGACAGACCTTTCCTGCCAACCTCCTAAGCTATCTTGGGCTGGAAAACTTTTTCAAGGAAATTCTTTTTTGTGGGGGAAGGGGTGGTGGAGGAAGGATTGGTCACTCCAGAATTTTATTCGAGGGGTTGTTTATAATTGTTTGGAAGGGAATTTGGAGGAGTTTGGGTGGATTTTGGCATGCACTCTTTCATTCTGGCACTATTGCCATAAGCTTTCAGAAAGGGTGGTTGGTAAATCCATTAACAATGAGTGCCCAGAGGGTAGAGAACATTGAATTGTCTCAAATTAAGGAAATTGAAGATAATCTATATCCTCAAGGAGATGATTAAGTCACAGCTTCAGAGATGGAATGGAATATACCAGGTCTAACCCAGTCATTTTAAAGCTGAGGAAACTGAGGTTAGAGACAAAGTTTCCAGTCTGAGGGCAAACAGATAGTAAGCAGCAGAACCGTAACTTAAAGTTAGGTTTTTAAGTTCAGAGCCTTTTCCCATTGTACTATTGAGATCTGTAGATATAAGAGGCAGAAACAAAAATAAAACATCAGTAAATACGAATAACACAAGCAGAGAAACACAGAAATAAAAGGAACAGATAATTTTAAATATGTATATTTATATATATGAGACATATGTAAATGCTATGTTTTGAGAAGAAACAATGATCCTTGAGTGGCTGGAACTAAATAGTTCATTTGGAAAAGTTTTTGGAGAATAGCAGGATGGCAGGAGAGACACAGGCTGGCAAAGAGACTAGACTTTTTGATTTCTGACCAAAATGGACTCAAATATGGGTGAGTTAAATTTTTTGCTTGTTATATTCCTGAGGCCTATTCAGGTAGAATGCAAGTCCTTGATAGCTTCAACAAGGAATATTTTTAGATGGGGAAATAAGGAAAAAAGAAGAAGCATCCTGAAAAATTGTTTTTTTACTGACTCAAGTAATATGAATTGTGATATAAAAGAAGATGCAGGGACCAAGGCCTCAGTTACTCAATGACCAGGAATTTAAAGCAATAAATTTGATTCAAGAAACAAAGTCACTCACAGGATATGGGAATTGTGGAATAAAAATGACTTTGAAGGGAGATGATTCTTGCTTCCATCTATCTACTAGCAAAAGGGCTACTTATTGCTGTATCATCTGCATATTGCTATTAAATAAAGCCACTGAATGGATAAGACTCATTCACTAAGTGAAAGGGAAACAGATAGCAGAAAGCCTATCACCAATTCTTGGAGGACATTCACAGTTATCTTTATTTCTTATTCCCTCACTTGTAATCCCTGACTGTCTCTTCCATTCTTCAAACATCTGTGTGTGGCATGTGGGTAGTATGGTTTAAAGTGTGGCAGGTGCTCATAGTTTCCTTTCTCAAGGTCACAGGTGACAGAAAAACCACAGCTTTTAGACCTCCTTTTACCCAAACCCTCAAGTCCTTTTTTCCCATCCATCCTACTGTTACTTACAACTCTTTCTCCCAACTGAATAGGGCTTTTTCCCAGGCATAATTGAAAGCATACGCCCATAGGGTGCAAGCCCCCAGACACCCTGGAAATACAATCAAAGGTTTACTGCTGGCCTGTTCTGGGTCTCTTACAGCATTCCTGGCACTAGCACTTCTGTAACTGTCTTACCAATCCTCAACCCTGGATCACCTTCACCATGTATTTTCTTTGCTTCTACCTATGCTGATGGAGGACGTCACACACCAACGCCAACGGGGTCCAAAACACATTCACATCATCATAGCTCAACTAGACTCTCACTGTTGCAAGAAAAAACTCACTCTACCCCTAATGGACTATCCCTCTCTCTTCAACGGTTGCAGCAATATTTTTTCTTAAGTCCTGAGCACTTCTGTCTTCACCTGATTCTGTCAGCAAATTTCCTTATTTACATTACTAGAAACAAACAAACAAAAAACACCCAAACAAACAAAAAAACCAACCAACTAACAACAAAAAAATCCATACACAGAATGAGCTCTTTTTCTCCATACTCTGTACTCCATATTTCTGAACTGTTCTATTTCCAAAGCAAAGTCATACCGAGGCCTTTTGTTTTTATATCACGGTCATTTCTGGATGTGGCACTCCCATCCTCTCCCCCAGAAGTGAATCTTCTTCCTAACAAAGAAAAACAGTTAACTAAAACAGCAATGCCTGACTTTGACAGGAATATACTGTGCCCAGAGTCTCTACCTCAAGAAGAGGGAGGAATGTTTTGTTATTTTTTTCTTGGGAACCAAGTTTTGTCATTACAATAACTCAGGGTTCAGCTTCTTTTTAGTCTTGTGATTTACAGTTGACTTTTTCTGTATTGTTCCTACGGTGTTGCTTATTTCTTTCTGTGTCAGTTTATATAACTCTTCCTGGGTTTCTAAATTTTATTAAATTCATTATTTATAAATGTGTAAATTGTACTTTGTTCATCTGTTTCTCAGCCAACAGACATATTCATGCATATCTTTACTCATTTTTTCCTCCTATACTCTTATCTTTGAGAAAAAGGTGCCTTGTCTTGCCAAGGCTGACCTGTGTGCCTGCACTCTTGGTGCCCATCCTCTTTCATCTACTCCAAGACTTGTCTTGTCTAATCAATCATTCCTTCTCTTTTACTTGTATTTTCTCCTTAACTATTTTCTCTTTCCAATTTGCCTATAAAACATGCGTGGGTTTACTCTATCTTAAAAAAAAAACCAAACTCTTTACTTGATTCTTTCCTCTCATTAAAATTTCACCTTTATGCTCCTTTACCTTTCAGAGGCTGATTACTAGGAAAAATCATCTTTACTGGATGCCTCTGCTTCCTGACTACCAATAACTTTCCATGACCTTGCAACCTGACTTCAGACCCTGCTTTTCAAAAGACAGCATCTCTTCATTATAATGAAAGTTTAACTTCTTAATCCATTGAGTTTTTCTCATTCCTCACACTTCTTTGATTTCTTTTGATACTGTTGACTATGCTTTCTCTAAAAGTTTTCTCCTCCTTTGACTTACATGATAACTTCTCTCTCCTGATTCTTCTTTCTGTATTACTATTGCTTTGCTGGGAGACCACCTAATTCTTGTACCTTAGTGTGGATTTTTCCTAGGACTTTTTCCTGGACCCTCTTTTCTTTTCACATCTGGTCTCCTGGGAATCTCATCAGTTTATACAGATAAAAGCCCAGTGTCTGGCACACAGTAGATAATAAATGTTTGCTGAATGATCAAAGTATCATCCTATGAAGATGACTTGTAAAATCTATATATCTACTTCCCATTTTTCTCCTGATCTCTAGTAATAATGCACCATCAACATCATGCAAGATTTCTTCCACTGTGTGTGCTATAGGTATCTCAAATTCAACTTGTTCAAAACAGAAACTGTTATCTTTCCTACTAAACCCACCCCTCCTTCAAGCTTCCTTATTTCTGTTGACACTACTTTGATTCTCCTGGTCATCTAGGTTTATAACCCCATTTATCCTTAACTCTATATTCTCTATCACTTCTCTTCCATACCCCCTGCGTAAGTGGGTAAACTGTGCAAGTTTCTCCAGGTAATAAACATCAAAGGGAGGATGTGGATGCATTCCTTTAACTCTAGTCAGTGCTCTTTTCACAGAACCACAATTCTCTCTCCTCAATCTGTCTCCTAAAACAACAGAATGCCCCAGTCTAATATAAGTTCCTTGGGGGCAGAGATTGTTTTGTTTTGGGGGGGAGAGGGAGTGTGTCTTCGCATCCCCCAGTGCCTATAATACCTTGCATATACCAGACATTGATAAATATTTGATTAAATGACTAAACTGAAAAACTGATTAATAATTAGCTTCATTCTCATAGAATCTGTTCTGATTGGTAACAACATGAGTTAATATATCAATAAGATAAACTGATCAGGATGATATTGCTCTGCTTTCTATACATTCTTCTCTTTGCCTGACCTTTAAGGTGTTGCCCAGTCTCGGTTTCTCCAGTTTTTGATTCCCTCCATGCATGTTCCAGTCAGACCAGATCTCTCTCTACTTCTCTGTTACTCGCTATGCTCTTTGCCTCTGCTTTTGTAGGAGGGCTTCTTCCTAGGCCTAGAATGCCCTCACACTGTTGCCCTGCCTTGCCTAATAAATCCCTTCCCCTTCTTTTAAGCTTAGTTCAATGGCCATTCCCTCCCATTCTTTAAAACTCAGTTCAATAGCCATTCCCTCCAAGAAGCTGCTCCTATTCCTTTTGGTAAGTAAGGACTTTCTTCTCTCAAACTTCACATACCACACTCTTAAATACTGGGTTTATTATTAGGTATTAACACTACCTGTGTTCATATATTATCTCCTACCTACACAGTATGCTGAGGGCTTATCCAAAAGTCTCTATTTCCCTCAAGCATCTACTAGAGTGTTCTACAAAGAGTGGAAGCTTATTAAATGCTTTTTCTATTTGTATTTAACTTAGCTAATAAATTGTTCTATGTGTTTTATTATTTTATGCAGATGACTTTGTAATCTACATGGTCAGACCTAGACTTTCTCTTGAATGCTAGTCATGCATCTCCAAAGGCTTATTGGATATTTCTAATTGTACTGTAGGCATTTTAAACACAACATGTCCAAAATAGAACCCTATCTACCCCCATCCCTCAGCGCACCTCTCTTTTGATCTTCTCTATTTCTGGTGAGGGTATAATCATCCTTCCAGTTACTTAGATTTGCAACTTCAGCTTTATTTTTGATTTTTCATTCTGCTTCACTCCACATATTCAATCAGCTGCCTATTCTTGTTGTTTTTACCTTCATAACATATTTTTGCATTTGTTCCCTTCTCTTTTCTCATATGACAACCAAGTGAATTCAGGTCCTTATCATCTCTTACTTGGAGTATTAAAATAGACATCTAGTTGGTGTCCCTGACTTAAGTGTAGTATTTTATTCATTTAAAAAATATTCACATGCAGTTAATGAAATAAAAGGCTAGCTATTCTATTAATATAGTTCTATTATCACACCTAGAGAGGAATAACTAATATGTTGTAATCTATATTAGAAGGTTGAAGTTCATCCTTTAAAGTTTACAATGCTTGCTGTTAGGTCATTCTCCAATGCATTCTCCACATAGCTGCTACCAAAGTGATTTTCCTAAAGGGCAGGTCTGATCATTCCATTCCACTACTCATTAAATTCTTGGAGCTCTCCCTTGCATTCAAGATAAAATACAAACTCTTCTGTATGGCTGTATGGCTTTTAAAACCTTGCACAGGGGCAGCTAGGTGGTGCAGTGGATAAAGCACCTGGTCCTGGAGTTCGCATACTGCCTCAGACACTAGCTATGTTACCTTGGGCAAGGCACTGATTACATCCAAAAAACCTCCACAAAACAAAATGAAAAACCTCTACATACTTTTCCCACCTAAGTGAACATTATTCTATGGTTCAGTAAAACTAGTCTTGCTGGAGCTAGCTGTTCCTCACATTCAACACTCCATCTCTCATCTCTACGTCATTGTATTAGAGACAAACTAGACTTGGGCCTTTTAGAATCCTTTGCTTCCTTCAAAACTCTTCTCAAGCACCATCTTTCTCATAAAGCTGTTCTTGATCTCTGGCTTCTAGGGCCACTCCCTCACTTAAATTTCCCTTGTATATTCTCTCTGATATACACTGTTGTGCAGCCATACAGTCACGGCTGGCTCTTCATGACTCTGTGGAGCATACTGTCCATAGGGTTTTCTTAGCAAAGAGTGGTTTGCCATTTCCTTCTCCAGTGGATTAAGGCAAACAGAGATTAAGTGATTTGCTCAGGGTCACAAAGCTACTATGTGTCTGAGGCTGATTGTGAATTCGGGTCTTCCCGACTCTAGGCTCAGCACTCTATCCACTGAACCATCTGGCTATTTCCTTATTGTAAGCGTATGTTTCTCTTTGTATCTGCAGCACCTGGCACAAAGTAAGTGCTTGGTAATTCTTGCTGATTAATTGAGAGTAGAATGTGTTAGCAGTTTATTTATGCATCTTCAGAAAACTTAAGGGGTGATTTTGATGGTGGTAATTTCAGGCATGGTAGCAGAAGAAGAACCATTTAGGTAGTTAGGCAGGCAGGAGTTGGTGCTTGAAGTAATCAGGAGTCATTCAGCACAAGCTTTCTGATGATGACAAATGGTAGCAGAAATGTATGGTCTCCAGTGTTATACTAGGCCATAGTTGGAAATGATGTACATTTATGTAAAAATTAATGACTTTCCTCAAAACAATTCAAAGAAGTAGGTAATAAAAAGGCAAAAAAATTATTCATTCCTCACTTTACATATGAGAAAACAGGCAGAAAATGGTTAAGAAGGTTGCATACAACACAGAACTTACAGCTTGAACTCCTCTTACATTAATATTAGTTTTTTTTTCCATTTTACCACACTATATTTTAGATAAATCATATGATGGGGGGAAAAAAGCAAGAGTACTGCTTTCTACTTTAAGACTTCTTCACACTCAATGAAATTTCACTGTCCTTTCTAGCGCAATGCACCTAAACAAGCCCTAACTAGAAGTGATGATCATGATAAGTGAAGCAAATGGAGAGAAGATGAAGATGACTATAAATATGGGTCATTTCTGAATCTGAACTGAAATTTCCCAGTTTGTTTAGGTAAGTTCTCATTCAAAAATATCTTCAGAAAAGCTGATTCCAAATTTGCATTAGAAACTACGCGAGAGTGAGAGGACAACGGGAAAATCTTATGATGGTTTCAAGAAAAACACATAACATCTAGTTTCATTTTTTCTATGGGTTAAAATGTGTCTCACTTTATCTTCAGTCATCGCTCTTTGACCCAATTACCTGTTTATACCAAGAATATACTGAATTAGTATTTGCTCTTCTAGCTATTTTCACCAAGATTCCATCTATTAACAGGGGAAAGGCAGAAAAGGCAAGGACAGTCAAACAGCATGATGAAATGTGTCACAGGAATAGAAAATCTTGTGTATTTATCTTGGCATTCATGTAAACAAATTGTGGAATACTAGGATGAAAGCAAAGCATTTATTAACCATTGACTGCATGCCAAACCCTGCAAATCCAAATAGGACATTGTCCTAATCCTCGAGAAGCACACAACCTGATAGGAGAGACAAAACACAGAGGCAAGGGTGTTGTGTTCTGGGAAGTCACAGGGATAGAGAGCAGACTGACACGACTTTACCAGAAGCAATGGTAGTATTGATTTGATTACTGTTTCAAGTAAAAAGGTGGTGAGTGTGGGGTGAGGGCGTGGCATGGCAGATTTCAAGAAGCCGATCAGAAATGATGGGCTGGACGGGATGTGAAACGTGGTCGGTTCTGGTCTGGTCTGAGGCTGGCTATATATAGTAGTATACTGGTCATTCCTAAAGTTCCCATTTGCCAAACTTCCCAAAGCAATCAGTTTCCTAGGTAATTCAAATATAGTTTCAATTTAACTTTTGGTTTTTAGGTAGATGAGACAGATTAGTTGAAGCAGCAAGCTACCCTGTGGGAAACACAGGAAGTGGCATGTACTAGACCAGTCAAACCGCTACCACCACTTAGACCACCACCTCTTATCGGATTGTGATGGAGACAGCTGGATCCTGAACCCAAGAACGCTGGGAACAGCAGTGGCCCCCAGACCACCAGGCCTGCTTTTAGCCTGGTCCCTATTACTGAGGGGAGCAATCCCTGGAAAGAAAGGACCCAACTTCCTTAACACTAGTCATTAACCACTGATGGTCAGGTAAGCCTAAGATCTTAGGGAATGCTAATACCCCACAGATCACCAGTCCTATTTCCAGCTCAGTCTAAATTCTGAAGTCATTATTGCTTGTGAAGATGCAGCTTGGCAATTGTTTCTGCAGAAACTTCAGTCCCAGTCACTCAGCCATCACATAGAAGAGGGTTCTAGATACCAAAGTCCTTGGTCTTATAAAATGGTTCAAAGTCAGAAAGAGATACCAGTAAAAACAACGTTCAAGTTGTATTGCCATCTACATTTACCTATATATACTATAAGAACCATGGAATTGTCCCATTAGACTGCTGCTGAAAACTCCTATATGTGTTACTTCCCCCATTAGAATGTAAGCTCAATGACCGGTGGCATTGTCTTAAGCTTTTCTATTTTATTCACAATGCTTTGCACATATAAAGTGCTTAATAGATGTCTCAATAAATGTTATTCACTCATTGCTAGGGGTTACATAAATACCTTCCATAAATGATCAAGTGTTACATTGATTTCAGAAAGGAATTTTTTGGTCGTCCCTCATAATTTCCTAAATAAAAAAAAATGCTTAGCCTACTGCAGCATAAAATGTTATATATAGGTAAAATTTACATTGGATATATAACCTAAATAATTATTAAATAATAAGATATAAAAATGAACTTAATGATTAACATAAAAACATATTTGATAAACTTTACATCTTAAAAGACAAAGGCTTTCCTTATACAGAGAGTCCCAAAAATCTAAGTTGCAGTTTTCAACTTTAATAGTTTAAAACTGCTCTAAGACTTTTGGGAAACTGCTAATAGGAGGCCACTGGCAGTCTACCTAAGGCATTTTAACAAGCAGAATAACATCCTTGAAATTACCAGTAGCTAAAGTTCTCATTGTAACGATCTTGGATCTATGCAATTCCACATTTTTATCAATGAGTTGGAAAAAGATATATTTAAGTCTGCATACCTACACAGATAGACATATCATGCAGTCACATGTGTATGTGCACGATGTCTATCAGCCCAACAGATGACACAAAGCTAGGAGAGATTCTATCACAGATGACAGGATCGAGATTCAAAACAATCTGAGAGAATGCACGTTAAGTGACAAAAATAAAATGAAACTCAATAGAGATAATTGTAGAAGAAATCCGTTTTGGCAGCAAAGCGTATGCAAAAGATCTGAGGATTTTAGGCAGGCAAAGTCACTGAAAGCCTGCAGAAAGTTACCTGGAAAACACTGTAACGCATCCTCAGTTACGAGTGTCTTTTATGTGTTCCACAGAACACAGAATATTTCCCATGATCCATAGATGGATGTCTTTGCCTGTCTGTACCTGCCTTTTCCTCCTTTTTGTCCTTTGCAGGGAGAGCTCCCGGCCTCAAGGGGATGTTTAAATAGAAATGATCATAAGAGTCATGACGGCATTCATTTATAAGTGTCTTAGAGTTTGCGAAGTGCTTTCCATATGTTATCTCACTGGATGTCCACAACAGGCCAGCCAGACAGGGGCTATTATTATTATTTCTGCTTCAGAGAAGAGGCAACAGAAGCAGAGAAAGGTTAAGTGACCAGCCAAAGGCCGGATAGTATTTGAGGCAGAAATTGAGAACAAATGAAATCAGTTATTTAAAGCACTTTGCAATCAAGTTCAATATCAGTATTAGCAAGTAGTGGGAATTGATACTGACCCTGACCTAGGCCTAGGATGGAATGAGCCACGTTAACAAGCAAAGAGCAGCCTGTACAGGAAGGTACAACCTACCAGTCTGACCAAGAGCTGGCACTGGGAGAACTCTGTAGTCAGGATTCTGAGCGCCCTTAGCAAATGAATAGCCTTGGGCTTCTTGGTTAGCTCCTCCTAACACTGAGACTTGGGAAACTTGGCTGCCTCCCTCTGGTCAGTGGGCCCTCAGTGAATCCACAGATGTGAGCAGGTGTTTATAGAGGCCACAAGGATGCCTTTGGGGAGGGTACAATCCACATGTGCAGTATACTGAAGGGTAAGAGGAAACTGAAAAAGCACAATTTGCTGATGATAGCATTGCAAAAAATAAAAAGGCAGAGCTCAAAAGAAAAATAAATAACGATGAGAATTTATGTTCTCTAGTAAATTTAAAGCAAGATTTAAAATTGATAAAAAAATTAATAAATCCCAGAATGTGGTAGAACATTCTAAGAAGAATTAAGTTACACATATTCTTTGACTAAAGGGTAGGTCACCTAAGTAAATCAAGGCATTTTAAACAAAGGAAAACAACTGCAAACCTATGGGATTAAAAATGCTAGTATAAGTACTATGCCTAAAAAGTATAAAGCATACCCAAAGTATAATCTAAAAGCTGTTTTTCTCCCACCTTTTTTAGGAATGAGCTTAAAGAAAGCCTTGAATTATCTAGTCTTTGTTATGTTAGCTACTTAAAAGGGCCCAGACCTTAATAAACACTTGATGACTGACCATTTTGCGTGTAAATTTGGATTTTAAAAAAGTTACATAGGCTTATTCTGAGTTACAACTTTCTTGAAAATGAAAACTAGTTGTTTTATGACTTGAGTAATAAAGCCTTGAAGTTTATCAGTTCCTCCCCACCCTGCAATAGCATACAGGAAGAGGATGGCAATGGGTTTCATTTTATGATTTTTGTGAAGGTATATTCAATTCTTTTGGCACATTATAAACTTTTCCTGCAGCAGATGAATTACTGAAAATAATTTGCTTCTTCTGGGATGCAAACAGTGCATGTAGGCTCCTGGATTTATTATGAAATGAGCTGAATGAGATTTTACTGTAAAATTTTGGAAAAACATTCTTACTTAAAATTATACATACATATATATGAATAAATAAAACCATCAAAATGTTCCAATATTATAACAGTATTGTATACTGTAGCAGGATTACAGAAAATATGAAGCAATGACTTTTGGCAATTAGAAAGTCAAAAAGTTTCAAATTAGGTATAGATAGATTGTAATGTTCTGATCCAGATCGCCCAGGGGGCGGTATGACTTAACCACGATGATCCAAATCAATACTTTTCTGCATGAGTTTAATTAATAATAGGAAAAATCAAAACCTGTTACAAATGTTTTCAGAATGACAAGCTGGTCTAATATTTAAGCTTCTCTTAACGGGGAGCTGGATAGTGCACAATTTTGTCTATGAACCTACCCTTCAGAAACCAAGCAAGATTTCAGATACAGAACAGAACTAATCTGTGCACCTTCTCTTCTGGTTTTGTCCAATGTGTGCACGGATACTGAATCATTATTTTAAACCTCTAAGCAGGGAAGACAATTTTATTTTTACAGGATGAAGTGAAACTTATATAAATGAGGACTATTTTTGAAAATTTGTCATTATTTTCATTTTATATTATATGATTTTAAATTGGGGAAGGGGGTCTCAGAGAGAAGGCATTAAAATTAAGGCCTCCTGAAGAAGGTGAGACTTTAACTGAGATCTGCAGGAAGACCAGGAAGCCAGGAAGTGGGGAGGAGGAGGGAAGAGAGTTCCAGGTAAGGAGGACAGCCAGGGAAGATGTCCAGTCTGGAGATGGAATGTCTTGTGTAAGACAAAGCCAGGAGGCCACAGTGTCACTAGATTGAAGAGTATGTGTAAGTGACTATGTTAGAAGAAGACTGAAAAGGTAGGAAGGAGTCAGATTTTGAAGATGATTATGCTGATACAGATGCCACTTAAATCTGGTTATTTTGCTTTCATTTCTGTCTCTAATACAAATCCTTTTAAAAATCACAAATATGTTTCCAGTGTAGCTTTTAAATACTCATGTCTGGTTATATATTTAACACAATTCCATGAAAAATGAGGAACAGATTGTACTCACAGTTCTTTTAATAAACTGAAATAGGAAGGGCTCATATGTTTTAAATTTTGTTCCCCATGTAAAAAACACAAAGAAAGACAGGAGAGACACTCACATTTTTTATAAGAGTTTCATTTTGAATTCAGCTGCATTTCCTCTTTGATTTGCAAACAACTTCTTTACTTAAAGTAAATATAGGTGTTCTGTACTACTCAACTTAACTATTAACCAAGTTTTACACCTGTCTTCCAGGGTTCAGACAGTGACCTTTTCTCTTATTAATCTGAGACTGATATTACGCTTAAATTGCCATAAAGGCAAAAAGCAGGTGCAGCTACTCTTAAAGAGATATAACCTTATTTCTAATGTGAACTCCTAAGGACTTACAGACTATGAGCATATAGTTCTCCATGTGTGCCCCCCTCCCCAGGGAAATGCTTAATTAAATTACTTCAAATTGCAAGAAATTGTGTCCTTGATAATCCTTTTTCTTTACAGTTCAAGTGCTGGTATAGGCAAAGCTGGGAAATACGGTCTCATGACCATGGGGACTGCTTCCATGGGGGCAGTATGGTACCACTCTACAGAGTGTAACTTTGGTGGCTGGTACTTCATTCTAGTCACAGAAACGACAGCAGCTAATATTACCAGATTAAACAAGAGTTAGCCAGTCATAAACTCTACTGGGAATTTATATTCTTAGCATAGTTAAGCAAGGGCTTCAGAGTTGTCAGAAATCTCTAGGGAGACTGTGACGAAGTGAAGGAAAACAAAGACATAACATGTCCTATAACATGTGTTCTACAGGAATGCCACCATTTTGAGATTCCAGAAGGTTATTACATCTGTGGTCAGTAAAATGAATTAGGTAGTATTTGCTAGTTCTCTAACTTGGGAATATTAATGAGGAAAGGGGATTGATCTAATTAGTGAAGACATCAGTTGATATGAACTTGAGGAAATTTGACATTTTTTTAAAAATGGAAAATTCATTAAAAATTCATTACATTATGAGCTCCTTATGAGCAGAGATTTTTTTCTTTTGTTGTATACCTAGTGCCTAGGACACAGTAGGTACTTAATAAATGCTTGACTGATAAAGTCAATGAACTACTGTGAAATATAACGTGTTGTAATCCCTGACCACAGGGGTTAGAGCTGATATTTGTCATATGTATTTAGCTCCTTGACCAGAGAAATTATCATAGCTAAACCTTCTGGATTCATTCTTATGAATGAGATCTCTCTGTCCATGGGATTATAGCCTTAATTTTAGAAAGAGCTTTAGAGGTCACTATTCCAGCTCTCTCATTTTACTGAGGAAGAGAGGGCCACAGAAAGATAAAATGAGTTGATCAATGTCATGCCAGAAATAAATGGCAGAATCAGTATACAAACTTGGTCCTCTGGTCCCATGCTACCTGCCACTTAATATATACTGGTGCTAACCAGTAACATATCAGTTTGAAGGCAGGTACTGTTTCATGAGGTATCCTTGGCCCCTTACACACAGTAGGTATAGACATTTGCTGAGCTAATTGATTGAATTTATTCTTCAAATATAGAATAGAATAGATAGGAGCAATGGACTGTACACACTAAAAATGGCTAGACAATGAGTATATTCTACTCATTTTATTCCACAATAGTAATTTTACTTAAAACTTCATCCTCTGGTCAAATGGGGACAAGACTAGATGAAATAGCTCAGCTGTTTTTGTGATGCTGCTGTTTACAAATATATGTACTGATTGAAGGTTGCAGACTATATTTGTGATTTCATTGGGATGAGGACATTTCCTCCACTAACACAGGCCAGCAAATTCTTGGCAACGTACAGTCTGAAAGAGTTGCCTGAAGTACTGAGAAGTTAAATGACTTGCTTATAGTCTTGTAGTCAAAATGTAATGGAGGGACTGGAACTCAGGTATCTCTGGCTTTCAGATTGGCTCCATATCCACTATACCATATCTTTATATATCTATATATCTAGAGATTTAGATATGTATAATTGATCAGTTCTAGACTGATAAATGAGGCATCTAGGTGGCACAGTGGATAGCCCTGAAGTCAGGAGATACTTATTGTGTGACCCTGAGCAAGCCACTTAGCTCTGTTTTGCCTTAATTCCTAATCTAGAAAATGAGCTGGAGAAGGAAATGGCAAACCATTCCAGTATCTTTGCCAAGAAAACCCCAAATGGGGTCACGAAGAGTCAGACATGACTGAAACAACAAGAGTGATAAATAACTCTTCACTTTCTACCCAACTTGACCCTCTTAGTAAATTACTTCCTTTCCTCCCACTTTACTGAAGAGGAAGTGTTCCTTCAAAGTAAATTTTCCCAACTCACCTTCTCCACAATAGAAAAAACAACAATAACCACCACCCTCTGTTTTGGTCTTTCTCTCCTTTCAGTAGATGAGATGAAGCTGTCTTTCTCTGATCTCTCGTAACTTTGATCCCAACTCTTCATGTCTTCTCCAAGACCTTGCTTCTTTAGTCATTACCCATCTCTCATTAGCAGGCATTATGGTGTAGGGGAAAAAATATAAGATTTAATCCCAGAGGATTAAATGTGCTCAGATCCCAGCTCTGCTACTTACTGCCTTTGAAAATGTGAGTGAGTCATTTATGTCTCACAAATTCAGTGTCTTCATTTGTAAAATAAGGTTGAAACAGTTGTCCCTTAATGATGTTTAAGCTCTTCCCCTCTGTTGCTTCATTTCCCCCATATGCAAATAAGTCAGGTAAACTTCATACTCTAAATACTGTCATCCCCTAACTCTTCTTGAATGACTTTATTCTAATGGGAGAGACAAGATATAGATATAAAATATCTACAGCGTAAATATCAAATTAATGCATACACAGATACATCTAAAATGTACACAATATAATTAAATACAGAGATGTTTGGGAGGGAGGGCACTAGTAGGTGGAAAATCAGGAAAAATTTCCATGTAGGAGATGGTGCCTGAGCTGCATTTAAAAAGAAGAAAGGAACTCTACGAGTTAGAGAGACTGTCTTCCTGGAATAGGGGGCAGTCAGTACAAGAACAAGGAGGTGAGAAATTGAGAGTTCTGAGTAAGTTTGGCTAGATCACAGAGAGCAGGAGGGGAAGCAATATCCGTGAGTGCTGGAAAGGTAAGTTGGCAGCAGGTTGCAAAAATCTTTTAAAAGATAAACAGCACAGTTCAAATTTTATCCTAGAGGTTTAAATTTTTAAGATAAATGACTTCCCAATCTATGGTGCTAGCATTGTACAGCACTGCGAAATATCTCCACCCGAACGCCTTGTCACTTTAAAGTCAACATGTCCCAAATGAATTTTCTTCTCAGAAACTAACCCTAGTCCTAATTTCTTTATTTCTGTTGATGACACCACTATCCTCCAAATCATTCAAGTTCTGCACCTTGGAGTCCCGTTGGCCACTTGCTTCTCCAGCACAGTATTGTGGAAAGAATCCTGGCTGTGGAGTCATAACGCTGGATCCAAACCCCTTCCCCTGACCCCTAGTACTTGCACAACCAGTGCAAGCCACCGAACCTCCATGAGTATTCTCATATGTATAATGAGAGGCTGATCTAGACAGCCTTAGAGGTCCCTTCTGGCTCTAGATAAAGGGGTGTGCTGGTGCCAGATTGTGAGAGCCAGTTGTTACATTTTTGGGTGTGAACTTCCAATCAGGTCTAGATTTATTGTTTTGTTAATTATCTACCAGAGGAAGGGAACCTGAGGCCTTGAGGTCACAAGCAGCTCTCAAGGTCCTCAAGTACGGCCCTTTGCCTGAATCCAAACTTCACAGATGTGATAAAGAAAATGCTATGAAATCAGATTAAACTTAAAAGCCTGTCTTTTGTTTTGAGGGAGCTGGATATAAAACACCAGCAAGCTCTTGTTTAGATCAGTGATCTAATGGTCCTTCAGTGCCCTTATACCATCTAACTGGCCACTAAATCCTTTTGCTTTTATCTCTTCTGTATCTCTAATACGTGTTCAGGCCTTCATAATCACACCTGGACTACTGCAAAAGCTTTCCAACTTGTCTCCTTGCTTCTAGTCCTTCTCTTCTCTACTCTGTTCTTCACAGAGCTGTCCGAGGAATCTTCCTAATGCACATCTGACCACATAACTTCTCTACTCAAAAAAACCTTCTGTTGGTCCCCTACTTCCTAGACACCCTGATATTCAAGGCTTTCTAGGCTTCTTGAATAACAGTTTCTAAATACTAACTGTTACTTAAGATCATGGAAACCTGATGAGGTGTAGGCTCTGGGACTCCCTTCTCCCTTTTTTGAGCTCTCCTTGACTCTTTGAGGTAGACTCTGGGAAAGTAAACCTTCCCAGGGAAGATATTTGCCTGAGGTTATGAGCCTTAAGTTGTGTCTCTGCCCAAGTCTTTAGCCCCCTTTTGTTCCATCTGTTTCCCACCCTTGAGCCTATTAAAATATTAATCCACTCTTGCATTGATCTCATTAACTCCACCTGAAGACCCTCCCCAAACTCATTACTGGAGTCTGAACTCATTGGCTCCTCCTGAAGACCGTCCCCAGGCTCCTCCTCTGAATCACCCCTAGATTCCTCTGTATATAAGACCCCATCTTCTCTCCATCTGTGTGAGAACGCCATGAGATAGCTTGGTATAGACTTGCTCTGTGAGAGCGCCATAGACTAGCTTAGCATAGACTGGCTCCTTAAGAATCTACCCCACATGGCGAACTTGAACTTTCAATAAACTTTACTTTTTCTTTGGCTGAGAAGACTTGAGTGGAATTCTTTCCGCAGGACCTGGCATGTTGGTATTTTGGGGTCTCAGGCAACCCTAACCCTCTTTGGGCACCCTCTTCATAACTACACATGTACCGCCTGTATTGAATTGCTTGTCTTTCCAGTGGGGGTGGTTGACAAGGGATGAAGGGAAAGAATCTAGAATTTAAAGTTCTAAAATCATATGTTTAAAAAAAAAAATATATATATATATAAAATATTGTTTATATAAAATACATATAACAGAATATAATTTTTATATAATATAATAAATATACTATTATTATTTACATGCAACTGGGAAATAAGATATACAGGCACTGGGATAGGGAGATCCATCTTGCTCTACCAGAAAGTCAGAGGAGTGATGGGGGAGGATATAGGAGAGAGCAGATTGGGGGAGGGAGTATACAGTGGGATCACTGTTTTGGGGGGGTGTGTAGGGAAGAAAATTTATAACTCAAAATCTTAGGGAAATCAATGATGTAAACTAAAAATAAATGTTAATTAGGGGGGAAAGAGTGTGGGAGGATTTAGGGATGGTCTAGAGGAGGAATTTGGGGAGGGTCTTGCTGAGGAGTTTAAGGAGGATCTTGAGGGGACTGAGGTCAGACTCCAGTAATAAGATTAAGGGTGGGAAATAGCTGAAGGCTACCTGGAGATGACAGACAATGGAGGGCTAGGCTAGTTTAAGGGTAACAGATTTGGGTATAGATATTTTGATAAGATCAAGGGTGGGAAGTATCTGGACCAAGGAGGGCTAGGCTAGGTTAAGAGTAACAGAGATTTGGGCCTAAGACAATGAAAGGTTTACGACCTCAGGCAAATGCCTCATTGAGTAGGAAAATTCAATCAGAATTTAAGGGGTTTCCCAGAGCCTGTGCCTCATTACATGGAAGAGGTGACAGTTGGTGTGTGCCTTGAAAGAAGTATTTTAATAGGCAAAGATGTAAAAGGAGAATGTACAAAAGTTCAGAAGTCCTGACAAGAGAATAATGAATAGCTCAGTTTGGCTGGAGCACTGAGTAAATGAAAAGAAGTAAGTTTGAATTGGGGATTATGGACGGGAAGACTACAGTTGGGGGGGTGGGGAAGGGGGATGTCCTAAGGGTCCTGTGGCTTCTCTGCCAGAATCAAAGGGCAAGTTGTGTTCAAGGTGATTTGGCCTGCTCAGCACATCTGCTTTTTGTCTCTCCCAGAGTACCTTGCTGCTTGAACAGAAATAATGGTAGGCTGTATTTCCTGGCGCAGTAGATCTGTAGTGGGTGATAATGATGTCAGAGATGACTGATCCTTTCTCCCTATGGGCTGTTCCTCTCAGCGAAGGCTACCAGAGCAGAACTGGACTCCTGGGCTTACCTGCCCTTCAGTGAATTGGTCAGCTGTTGGTGTTGGCATTCGTTTAGATGATTATCCCTTTCTCCATTAGTGTTTCTGCCTTTCATGATGGCTATAGGATCCAGATATGTAGGGCCAGTGGTCCAGATAGCATAGCCATTCCCAGGGCTCTTGGGTTTGAAGAGAGTGCCCAAAGAGGGTTAGGGCTGCCTGAGACCCCAAAATATCAACATGCTGGGTCCTGCGTAAAGAATTCCACTCAAGTCTTCTCAGCCAAGGAAAAAAGTAAAGTTTATTTAAAGTTCA
>CM053593.1:294106162-294121773 GCA_028646575.1 Pseudocheirus occidentalis
ATGGGGTCTTATATACAGAGGAATCTAGGGGTGGTTCAGAGGAGGAGCCTGGGGAGGATCTTCAGGAGGAGCCAATGAGTTCAGACTCCAGTAATGAGTTTGGGGAGGGTCTTCAGGTGGAGTTAATGAGGTCAATGCAAGAGTGGATTAATATTTTGATAGGCTCAAGGGTGGGAAGCAGATGGAACAAAAGGGGGCTAAAGACTTGGGCAGAGACACAACTTGAGGCTCATAACCTCAGGCAAATGTCTTCCCTGGGAAGGTTTACCTTCCCAGAGCCTGTACCTCAAAGAATCAAGGAGAGCTCAAAAAAGGGTGTGGTCCCAGAGCCTTCACCTCATCAGTTATGTACAACATCTCCACAGTAGACATATTATGTAACACTGACTATATTTCCCTCCTTTCTATCCCATCCTCCCCTTGTTCTATTCTCTACTTTGTCCCTGTCCCTTTATAGAAGTATGTGCTTCTAACAACCCTCCCCTCCAACCTGCCCTCCTCTCCATCATCCCCCCTCTCATTCCTTTTCTCCCTACTCTCCTGTAAGCCAAGATACCCAATTTAGGGTGTATGTCATTCCCTCCCTAAGCCAAATTCAATGAGAGTAAGGTTGACCCATTCCCTTTTTGCCTTCCTGTTCTTCCCCTCCACTATAACACTTATCCCTTGCCTCTTCTATATGAAATAATTGACCCCATTCTGTCTCTCCCTGTCTCCTCTCATTCTATTCCTCTATTCAACTGGTCCTGTGCCCTCTGTCTATGTACATGTATATACACACACTCCCCTCTCACACTCCTTCTGTCCATCTTGCAAGGGTCCATCTTGCCTCCATAACTTGGCTGAGAATTCAATCTAGCACACAACCATGCTGTCAGATTATTCTGGCTGGCTTGTCAATACAATCATCACAGATACTTAGGTTCTGTAAGAGTCTACCCATTATGGCGCATCTTTAATAAACTGCTTTACTTTGGCTGAGAGGAGGCTTGAGCCGAATTCATTTGGCAGGACCCAGTGTGTTGGTATTTTGGGAACTCGAGCACCCCTAAACCTTAAATCTCAACACATGAAGACTTCCCTTTTCCTTTTCTTGTATGTCATCTTTTTGGAAATCTATGCATGTGTATTACAATCACTTTCATTGTAGGTTACTTGTGTGTCTTTCCCTACCCCATCCCCTCAATCAGCTTTGAGGATAGGAATGGGTTTTATATCATCTTTTCCTCTTCAGTGTCCTGTACAGAAAAGAAAAATCACACTGGGTAGAGTGGTCTAGAATGGATTCATCCTAGGAAATCTGTGGAAAAAAAAAGTTGGTACCTGGAGTGGGTAAAGGTAGGTATGC
The DNA here is from genome assembly GCA_028646575.1 of Pseudocheirus occidentalis. Taxonomy (NCBI): domain Eukaryota; kingdom Metazoa; phylum Chordata; class Mammalia; order Diprotodontia; family Pseudocheiridae; genus Pseudocheirus; species Pseudocheirus occidentalis. The sequence continues at coordinate 294,107,511 of CM053593.1, forward strand.
TGAGTGGTGGAAAGAATGCTAGGAGTAGACAGAATACAAAGCACATATTATTATGTAAATAGTGAGTAGACTCTGCTAGAGCAGATTGTTTATATTCGGGAGTTGTGGGCCAGATGTGTGTGTGTGTGTGTGTATGTGTTTATGGATACAGATGAATGACAAACTTATTGAATGCATATATATTTATCACTAATCTAGGTACTTGAGGAATTCAGAGGAATATAAGCAATATTCATATTCTATGACCATCACGAATTTTAAAAGTTGCTATGTAAAGGAGACTTGAGAACAAAATAAGGTAATTTGGCAAATATTACTGAAATACAAATAATGAGTACAATATAGCTTGCAATAATAATGATAACAAAATGTTCAAGGCATTTTCTCTGGCTGTCTCTCATGCCTGCAACGTCCTTCATTCTTCACTCATCTACTGACCCTCCGGGCTTGCTTTGAAGTGAAATCTCTACCTTTACTGGAATCCTTCCCCAAACCCAGCAGTGCCTTCCTTCTTGTAATTATTTCTTATTTAGCCTTATGATGAGGTGCAGGCTCTGGGACTCCCCCTTGAATCTCCTTGAATCTTTGAAGTACAGGCTCTGGGAAACCCCTTTAAGTCTGATTGAATCTTCCCACTTGATGAGGCATTTGCAGAGGCCATAAGTATTTCATTGTGGCTGGGCCCAAACCTCTGTTACTAGCCTGGCCCTCCAGTGTTCAGCTGCTTCCCACCCTTGAGCCTATCAAAATATCAATCCATCCTTGCACTGGCCTCATTAACTCTTCCTGAAGACCCTCCCCAAACTCCTCCTCTAGACCACCCCTAGATTTCTCTGTATATAAGAATCCCATCTTCCCTCCATGTGGTGTGAGAGCACCACAGAATGCTCTGGCACAGACTTGCTCTGTGAGAGCACCATAGAATGATCTAGCATAGACTGGCTCCTTAAGAGTCTACCCCATAGGGTGAACTTTTAATGAACTTTCAATAAACTACTTTTCTTTGGCTGAGAAGACTTGAGTGGGGTTCTTTCCATAGGACTCAGCATGTTGGTATTTTGGGGTCTCAGGCAGCCCTAACCCTCTTTGTAACCTCTTCACTTACATAGTTTACTTTGTAAATATTTGCTTTCAAGTTGTTTTTCCCCATTAGACTGTAAGCTCCTTGAGGGCAAAGACTGTCTTTTGCCTCTTTTTATATCCCAGCACTTAGTACAGTGCCTACCACATAATAGCTTCTTAATAAATGTTATTGATTGATTGATATAGCACTATGTAAATCAATTTACATACATTACCTCATTTGAATTTCCCAACACTGATGTAGTATAGTATTAAGTACTTTTGTTTTTGAGGGGGGGAAGGCATGGTAATTGGGGTTAAGTGACTTGCCCAAGGTCACACAGCTAGTAAGTGCCAAGCGTGTGAAGCTGGATTTGAACTCTTGACTCCAGGGCCAGTGCTCTATTCACTGTGCCACCTAGCTGCCCCTAGTATAAGTATTATTAGCTCCCTTTTACACATGGGCAAATTGAGGTTTAGATCAATTTACTTGCCCAAGGTCAGACAACTCTTAAATTCCAAGAGGCAGAATTCAAAGTCAAATTTTCCTGACTTAAATACAAGCACTTTATCCACTACCTCCTGAAAGTAGAAACAATTAGTTTAAGCAATGGGGGCTAATAAATTAACATAATAATAAAAAATTACCAAACAATACCTACACTATTAAGCATTATGTTTTACTCTTTCTTAATAGAGTATATCTGAGATCAGGAAGCCATTATAAACTGCTACTGCTGTTACTTCCCAGAGTTTCAGATAAATATGATCTTTATTTGATTACAGCCCTTAAGCATTTAATAAGCATGGGAATCTATAATCTGCCCAGAGGGAGGGGAAATAAAAATCATCCCTGCCAGGCTCAACTTTACTAAGTCCTATAACACAAAAGGAAAAAACAGAAATACAAACACAGCTGCCACTTAAAAAAGAAAAGGTCTATAGGGATTAACAAAAAAATCAAATGTATATTAAATAGCAGAACTACGGAGAACATTTTTCAGACACACTCGTAAATAATTTTGACCTATAGTTGACTTAATTTCCAACATTCAACTTCATCATTTAAAGAATAAAATTTATATAACATTAAGATTTATACATTACTACAAATTTATGTAACATTACTATTTCAACAATATTAGCATTAATATTAATACTAATATCTTCATTAATTAAAAATGATTAATTTCTTCTTTCTCATGAGAAACTTTTAGTTGTCTGTGCTAATCATAACTAACAGTCATCTGTCAGCCTTTGCTTCATTCTCATAGTCCCAAAGCAAAAACACGTATTAGCCCCAATCCAAATATGACCCAGCTGCACTGGCCAACTAATAATTCTTTCCCCTCTTGTCTCTGTATCTTTACACCAGCTCAAATACTCGTCTGGTTTCTCAAGTTCACCTCTTCACTTTCCTGGTTTCTTCACTTTCCTGGCCTTTTCCATCTGTTCTCCTACCACCCCTTCCCCAACAGCTGTTCATGTCTTCCCAGTGGAGATTCCCTTCTATCAATTCTGTATATATCTTCACTTTACTTAGTAACTTACATATTGCCTCCCCCATTAAAAGAAAAGATCCTTGAGGGCAGAGACTGTTTTTATTTTTATTTTTTGTATGTTCCAGTTGCACTGCCTGGCACAGAGTACATAAGGGCTTTAAAATTGAATAATTACACATGCAAATGTTAATAATCAATTTTAAATCTCAGGAAAAGATGAACAGAAAGTCTTTTAATTTCTTAGAAAAAGATTACCAAGTTTTCCTCATAAAAATGAAATATTATGGCAACTGGAAATTAGAAGTCTTAATAATGTGAAAAAAAATAAAAAACCAGAAAATATTTAGGGAAATGAGAGGCACCCAACTCACTGTATCCTTGCATCTGACACATAATGTAATGTTGTTAAGGCCAAGGAATTCTGCAAACAGAATTCCAGATGTCAAAATAAATAGGAGAAAGGTGACTTTTTAGCTATATACCCTCACATGTATATCAATTTTCTTCCTTCCTTATTGTATTCCATATTGCATACATTTAAAAATTAAATAAATGGACAATGGTAATATGTGGAGTCACTAAAGAGACATAAGACATTCAATATTGTGAAAAATAACTATAATCTTATAAAGTAATACATGTACATATTATTACTATTATTTAAATACATAAAAAGAATGACAAATCATGTTCACTTTTAAACTGGTTAATCAGTGGAAATAATGATTGAGATATATAAAACAAAAGGACTGTATTTTACGTGTAAACGGTTTGCAAGAGAATTTGTATTTCCCCTGCACGAAAATGTTTTAAATATCTGAAATGCATTCATATTTTAGCGTATTAGTTAAAGAAAGTAATTAAAGAAATGATGATAAGGCATTATTCAACTACTTACTACTGTTGGGGAAATGGAAAAAAAACCTCAGGAAAAAATGTTTCATTTTCTTAAAAAATGATGAAAAACTTTTGGCTTAAAAGAGGGAAAAGGAGTTTTTCTACAGTGAGAGGGTATAGAAAATGCCATTTATAGTTTTGTACCAATTTTTGAAATGCTGATATAGAATGGCTTACCATTTGCAGTGTGCTTGATGGTATTCGAATAGGTTTTCCTACCGGGCTGAAACCTCCTGTGAAAAAACAAGGCTGTGAATTTTTGCTTATTATTCTTAACCACTAATAGCTATTTTATTTTGAAAACATTATGTTAGCCAGACATATCTCACAAAGCTCTCCTGATAAAGAACTCATGCAATAGTAGCTTTGAAAGCTGTGGTCATGGATCCTTTAGTCAGTAACAGTCAGAGGGTTTATCTAACTAAAGATCTGACACCAGGTTATAGCTAATCCAATACTTCCATTCAAATGGTTTGGAGCAATAGCTTAAACACTGTTCACATGCTGTCTTATGCTTAAAACTGACACTATTATCTCAGCTTAGTTGTCTTTCTTTCATGGAACGGTTGAAATTCTGACTTGAGGACACAAAGTTTTCAGGCAGAAATGATCACAAAATGTGTGAAAGGAATTACTTCCTTATTTTGTCAAAAAGAATAAGTCTTCTATTCAGTATTCCTCTTTGATCATCAGACTTCCTACCACAATATATCTTGCTGTTTATTTTATTCAATCACCATGGAGTCCTTTCAGAAAAATAAGGACTTTTAATTCTCTCCTTTAGAAATGATTACATTGATGGCTAAACTCTGGGGAATTCTTTCATCATCTGTGGATTTATCTTTTTTTTTTTAGGTTCATGATAACTTTTATCACATTTCTTTTCAACAAGGGGCTATTTAAAGATAGAACAAGTCTCTTATCTGTACGGATTTGGGTTGAAAGTTTAGTTCAAGTTAAGGGTGAAAATGAGATCTCAGGATCACATTTTACCCTTCAGTCTTTGCCCATCAATAGACCAACATCTGATATATGAGTCAGTGGTCTGTTAATGTAAGGCTCAGGACTTCAACAACAAAGGGTGTAAGTGAAAAAATAAAAGATTGTTAAAATGTTTTATCGATTTCAAAAATAAAATATTATTCTTAATAATATTATAATATAAACATAAATATCATAAAATGTAGTTCTTTACTTTAAAAAACACATAACTCTCTTAAATATTAAAGATTTTCTTTAAATGTGCTGATATTCAAAAGAAAGAGGTTACTTTTATTCATGCAATTGGTCTGACTTTTGATTAGCTTAATGATAGTATTTTATTATATAGAGAGAGGGAATGGTGGAAGAAGGAGAAGAAGGAGAAGGAAAAGGAGAGTGTACCTTAGGAGGGTAACCAAAATGGTGGGCAGAATTAAGACCACGTAATAAATACCATGAACAACTGAGAGAAATGGGGATGCTAAACTAAGATATTCCAGAAACAGCTGAAGCTCAACATGTCCAAAATATAAATCACTATCTCTCCCACCTTTCCTATTTTTCTTAAAGCTATTAGGTTTGTAATGTCAAATTTATAGTAGCGTCTTCATTGACATATATATTGAATCCACTGACACTGTTCTCCAGGCTGTTGCATGAACAAGACACTCCATCTCTTAGCTCCAGGCATTTTCTTTGACTGTCTCCCATTCCCAGAACACTCTCCCTCCTCTGCTCCAACTACTGACCTCTCCGGCATCCTTTAAGTCCCAACCAAAATCCCACTTTATATAGGAAGCCTTCTCCAACCTCTTAATTCTAGTGCTTTCCCTCTTTTAATTACTTCCTATTTATCCTGCATATAGCTTGCTTGGTATATATTTATACATCGTCTTGTTTCCCTCATTAGATTGTAAGCTCATTGGGGGCAGGGTCTGTCTTTTGCCTCTTTTGTATCCTCAGCACTTAGCACATAGTAGGTACTCAATGAATATTTACTGAATAAATGAATGAAGAAAATAAAAATAACTGTACGTTAAGTCTTTCAAGAGATAAAAGCTATACTACAGTAGTATGAATTTTCCTTTAGGTCTCCAATTAAAAATGATATTGCTGCAAAACATGGAATATGGCAATCTCCTAAGAATCAAAGTTATAGGTAATTCAAAAGTTAATGGAGAAATGAATGCTGGGCAGAAACATAATATAATACATTTCCAATGATGTCCTATATGCAAGAATTGGTATAAAGGGCAGATAACATTTGGGAACTGTAAGATTAGAAACAGAGGTGAGAGTAAATAATGAGAGAACAGTTGAATAATCTAAGTGCTACATTGATATCCATGAAATGGAAAAAAGACAGACAGGAAGATCTCTATGGAGTTTCTATGGAGGGACAAGATTTAGAATCACACAGCATGAGGAGGCGTGAATGGGTTAGAATCTCACTGATAGAGGGTGTGTCCATATCAGTGAGATCCCAGAGCATAGTAGAATTAAAGAGCTTAGGAGAATTAAAGAAATTATTTCACTTAACCTACAGGTCTGTCATAGGTTGAACTTACACACACACACGCACACACACACACATACACACATACAGGCACACACACAGAGATTTCTAGTATATTAAATGAAAGGACAATTTACATATTTTATTTTTTAAATTTAATTTAAAAAATAATTAAGCATCTTAATCATGTAAGACACTATATATGTTATATATGTATACACATAAATAATTAGGCAAATGTAAATAATTAGATACCTATATAATCCCCTCTACACACATGTGTATATATTTATATGTAAACACATATATAAATATGTATATCTAAATATATATATGAAAGAGAGAAAGGGAGAGGAGAGAGGGAGGGACAGCATGAGAGGTAGGAAAGAAAGAGAAAGAAAAAAGAAGGAAGATGGAAATTATTTTGAAAGAGTTGGCATTAGCAGCTGGGACAACCTGGGAAAGCTCTCTTGGAGAAGGTAGGCTTTGAGCTGAGTTTTGAAGGAAGCCAGAGAAATTAAGAGGCAGAGGTGAGGGACCAGAGCATTCTGGGCATGGGAGAGAGCTGAAACAAAGCAATGTATCTGAGAGATGGAATACTTTATTTGAGGAACTGCAGGTCAGACAGTGTATGTAGCTGGATCATAGAATGTATGGAGGAGTATAAGGTATAAGAAGGCTAGGAAAAGTAGGAAAGGTCAGGTTATAAAGTTTTAAATGCCAAAAAAAGAAAATTATATTCGATCCTGAAAAAAACAGGGAGCCACTGAAATTCACTGAAGGAGTGAATTGTTCAAGTTCAAAAAATCTACACCAGTCTAAAAAAATCACCTTGGCAGCTTAGTGGAGGACAGATTGGACTTGGGAAGTACTTGAAGCTTGCACAGCAAACTTACTACTGCAAGAATCCACTCAAGAGATAAAAGGGAACTGACCTAGGTTTGTGGCCATATGAGAAAACAGAAGAGAAGGCACAGGAGAGATGTCAAAGTAGAACCAATATATTCTCCTGACTCAATCTTCCTCACCCAGGTCCCTTCTCCACGCACCCCCAGTCCTGTCACTCTTGCCCAATCCTGCTTTTCAATTTCCCTTTATGTGTTGTCATCTCCCATTAGAACATGAGCTCCTTGAGGGCAAGGGCTTTTTTTTTCTTCCTGCCTGGATTTATATTCTCCCCCCCTTAGCAGAGTTCCTGGTACAAGGCAAGCACTTGATAAACATTTGTTGACCTGACTTGTATCAATCAGTGTAAGTAGATTCTAATATCTAATCATTATCCCACACACCATCATCTCTCCTCTAGCTTTCCAAGGCAGCCTCTCCTACTTTCCTATCCTCCTTTCATCTGAGGGCCTTGGGTCACACTTCATTAAATAAAATGAGACCATTTTCCAAGAGCTTCTTCCTCTTCATCTCACGTGACTAGGCATCTTCTCTCATTATTTTCTTCTTTACCCATCTCATAACGAAGAGTTGGCCCCTCTCTTTGCCAAGGCAAACCCTAGCTCTATATGTACCTTTGATCCCATCCCCATCCTTTTCTCTCTAAAAAGACTATCCCCTCTCCACCTTCCCCACACAATCCCATCTCATCTACAGGCACCTTCCTTGCTTCCTATAAACAAAAAGACACTTGATTTTGCCATCCTTGCTAACTTCCATTCTGTATCTCAGGGCCTCTCAGTCTCTTGATTTGTAAAATATGGCAATATTTTAGGTTAGACCCTAGATGACCTCTAAGGGTCTTTCTATCTCTAAAATAGTACTATCCAATTTCCATTGTCCTGACTGTCAAATTAAAGTGCAATAAACACATACAATGAATAACTGTGAAACTGGGATAGGTTCCCCCCTACCCCTGGGCCCCATCATGCTATCCCAATAACAGTTTCCACTAGATCCACAGGACATATCAGTAGAAGAAAGCCCATTTGGTTTGTGATGAAGAGTTTTCTATTAGTGTTCTGGAGCAGCTGTCTAGAAAAGATAATTTTGCATCTTTTCTGGCAATGCTCTTAAATTCACTGTGATAATGAAGTATTTCTGTAGGCTTCCAGATGCTGGCTCTACTTGGGTAAGTCACTATAAGAATTTATATTTTTTGGCAAGCATTACAAATGCTTTGTTTTTAAGGAAATTAGCAAGTTTTTCATATCCCCTTTGCCTTTTTTTTCCCTTCCCAGGTTTATTTTCCTCCTATACAAGACTTTCTTGAACAACAGACTACTGCATGCTTTCTTCAGTTACTGGAATTAACACCTCAACACCTATAACTCAGGAACCTGAACCAAGAAAATACAGAAAGGGACTACATACATTTATCAGTGCCCAAGCTATCATATCACATGCCACATTTTAACTTTCCATTTGGGTCTAGGGATCTGATTCAATTCATTATCATGAAGTATTTATTAGATTCCCCCCCATCCCCACATGGGAGAGGATAGGCTTGCTATGTTCTCTTTTGAGAGTGAGTCAAATTTCAGGCAGTATGGCAAAAGCTTTTTATAGGAAATTGGGAAGTTCCTCCAAAAGGTGCTAAGCTAGGATGGAATTGATGCTGTCAACTTATGGCTACAGAGACTTGAAGGCAACTTGTTACATTCTGCATAAGAAAATATTCATAAAAGAAAAGAACAGTGTCTTTTTAAACTTTTAATATAGCCCAGGCCAAAGCTTTGTGATTTTAGGCATAACATTCATAAAAAACTGAAGCCAGGAATTTGTTAATTTCTAATATCCTCCAAAGTCTCATTCAATCACATGATTTTACATAAATATTGGAAAAGTTAATATCAAAACCTCATTTGACAATAATTACCAGTGTTATAAGAAAATATGTAAAACCCCTTCAAATATAAATACCTTGACTTTATTAAGATACCTTTGCTCAAGGGATGAAAAATTAAAAATATAATATGCAAACTACAATTTTAGTCAATTTCCATTCATTCATTAATTTACTCACAGAATTTCAAAGTTGGAAGGAAACTCAGAAATTATGTTACTACATATGTTATTATAGAATTGCTACATGACCGAATATCACCTCTATAAAAATTCCTTAAAAGGGATCACTGAGGTTTTTGCTTGAAGACCTCTAATGAATGGGAATTCACTATCTTCTGGGGCAGCCCATTCTTCTCATGGGGAACTCTTTTCATCAGAAAGCTTGTCCTGACATTGAACTTAAATCTGTCACTTCAGCTTCTCTCCACTGCCCCAAGTCTTGCCCTCTGGGGCCAAACAGAACAAGTCTAAGCCCTTCATATACCTGAAGACAGCTGTCTTCTCCCTTTGCAGTCTTCTTCCGGGTAAAACATTTCCTAGGTTCCTTCAATCAATATTTATGAGGCATAATCTTGAAATTCTGCTACCATGTCCTCTATTGGCCATCTCCCATGAAAGAGGTCTTATTCCTTGGAAAGGCTGACCTAGCTACCTGTACAAGTGATCAATCCCATTCCATGTCTTCTAAGATTGCTTCCTCTGTCATCTCCACTCTCTCTTTTCTTCAGTCTCTCCCCATTTACTAGTTGCTCCTCTATTATCTAGAAACATGCCCATGTTTCTCCCATCCTCAAAAAAACTCTCATTTGAGCCATCCATCCCCACTACCTATCACCCTATATCTCTCCTTCCTTTTGTTGCTGTGAGAAGGGCATCTACAATAGGTGCCTTTACCTTCTTTCCTCTCCCCTCTTTTAATTCTCTACAGTCTGGCTTCTATTCTTATCCAACTGAAATTGCTCTTTCCAAAGCTACCTAAATGATCTTTAACTTGCCAAATTTATTGGCCTTTTCTCTATCTACATCCTTTTTTGCTTCTCTTTAAGCTCTGATACTGCCAATTACCTTTTTCTCCTTGATACTCTATTCTCTTCAACTTCTCTGCAGCCTTTGAGACTACAGCTCACCCTCTTCTACTGCATCCTCTCTTTCCTCTAATTTTTTGTGACATCAGTCTCTCCTGGTTCTTCTCCTGATAGCTTCTTCTAAGTATTCTTTGCTGAATCTTTATCCAGATCATGCCCACTAACTGTGGATATCCCAAAGAGCTCTGTCCTGGACCCTTTTCACCTTCTATATACTTAGTGCCTTTATCATCTCCCATGGATCAAATTCTTATATGCTAATGGTTCTCAAATCTACCTATTCAGCCCTGACTTCTTTGCAGACCTCCAGTCTTGCATCTCCAGTTGTCTACAGGACATTTTGATCTGGATGTCCCATAGACATCTCAAACTCAACATGTCCACAAATGAACTCCTCATCTTTTCTCCCAAATCCTCTCTTGCTCCTTCAAGTTTTCCTGTTTCTGTCCAGGGCACCATCATCCTCTAGGTCACCCAGGCTTGTAACCTAAGTGTTATCCTTGACTTTTCATTCTCTCTTACTCTCCATATCCAATCTGTTATTAAGGTCTGCTAATTTTACCTTTGTAGCATTTTCCATGCATGTTTGCTTCTCTCCTCTGACACTACCATGATATTGGTGAAGCCTCTCACCAACTCACACCTGGAATATTGCACTAGTCTGCTGGCTGGTCCTCTTGCCAAAGTCTCTCCATGCTCCTGCCTTTCCTCTACCTGACTTCCAAAATGATCTTAAAGGGCAAGTCTGATCATGTCACCCTCCCTACTCACTACACTGCAATGGCTTCCTATCACCTCCAGGATCACAGATAAATCCCTCTATTTGGTTTTTAAAGTCTTTCATATCTTGGCTCCTCCTTGCCTTTCCAGTTTTCTTATACCTTACACCACCAACCCCCATGTATGTGATCCAGTGACACTGGTCTCTTTGCTTTTCCTCACACAAGTCATTCTATTTCCCAGCTCTGGAAATTTTTACCAGCTATCCCCAATACCTGGAATGTTCTTTCTTATCTCTTCTGCCTAGTTTCCCTGGCTTCCTTCAAGTCTTAGTTAAAAATGGCAACTTCTATATGGTAGTCTTTCTCAATTCCCTTTAATTCTAGTGTCTTCTCTCTGTTAATTATTTTCAATTCATCCTGAATATAGGTTGTATATACATAGTTGTTGTCTTCCCCATTAGACTGTGGGCTCCTTGAGAGCTAGGGGTGCATTTTACCTTTCTATCTCCAGCACTTAGCACAAAGTCTGGTACATAGTAGGTACTTAAATGTTTAATCATCCAGGTCACCTCCTCTGAATACTTTCCACCAGAGGAAGGTCTTTACTTTCCTTGTATGGGGTGCCTATGATTGAAGACAGTACCTCAAATGTCTTCTCCTCACAGGAACTATCACTTTCCCCACTGCTATTCTTTTACTGATGCCTAACACTGTATTCATTTTCTTTGGTTATCACATCATACTGTTGTTTTCTGGATGAACTGTTCTCTAGCTATGCCTTTATAATCTTGTATTTATGAAGTTAATTTTTTTTAAACTCAAGGTTAGAATATGGCATTACATATCACATCTTGGCTATGTCTCTTATCCCCTTCCCCTCTCAGTATCTTGCTGAGGCCTTTTTGGGTTCAAAACTGATTAATCAACATGTTTTTCATTTCTCCCAGATTTGTATCATTTGAATGTCTGATAGGTATGTCATTCATATTTAAATTCACATCACTGATAAAACAGTTCTGCCCTCTAATATGAAAGGGGGAAATGGCAAATTAGTGGGATGCTGCCATAGAAATTCCCCTCTAAAATGACTATTCTTTATGTCTGGTCATTTAAGTAGGGCCAAATCTACCTATCTATACTCTCCATTTTGTCAACAAGGACAACATGTGAGAATTGGTCAAATGCTTTGCTAAAATCTCCTTGTGACTAGTCTACTACCCCTGGTAGTGGACAATAAAAATTTAGTCCTAAATGATAAAGGATCCAGAAGGGACCTTAGACATAATCTAGTCTAATTCTCTCATTTTACAGATAGGAAACTGAGCCCCAGAATGATGAAAGGACTTGCCCAAGGTCACAAAGCTAACACATGTGGCAAAGGTAATGGGGATAATGTAAAGAAAAGCCAGGATTCAAACCCAGGTCCTCTGACTGAGAATCCAAGGTTCATAAGACCAAAGACTTAGAACAGTAAGGGACCTCAGACACAATCTAATTCAAACTTCTCATTTTACAGATGAGAAAACTGAGGCCTCAAGAGGGTAAGTGACTTGTCCAAAATCACACAGATAGTATATGACAAAGACAGGATCTGAACCAACACCATGTAAATTCAAATTCGGCATGGGTTCCATTGTATTCTGCTGCCCTAAGGTGTTCTCATCACTACATGAGATTCAGTTTGCATCTAATATGCGTAAGGCATTGGGTCATGAAATAGGAGAGATACAAATCAAAACAGAGGCTGGTCTTTCCCCTCTGGGAGCTTTTAGCCCAGCAGAAGAGAAGACACATATAATTAAAATACAGCACAATGAAGTGGAAAGAACATTAGCTTTGGCATCAACAATCAGGTTGGGGTCCCAGCTTTGGTATACTCTTGGGTAAGTAATTTATTTTCACTGAAATCAAGTTTCCTCCGCTGTAATAAGGCAATGAGATTACTACTTACTTCTACATACTTAGATTTGTTTGGAGGAAAATGCTTCTGTAAACTGCAGATTGCTATAGAAATGGAGAAGTAATCAATGACAACACAAGGTATAGATGATGACACCTATTATGTACCTCTCAATTTCCTTTTGGGTGTCATATTTTTTAAAGATAAGATTTTGCAGTATCTTGTGATTCAAAGGTGTTTTATTAGCAGAAGAATGCTGGTATTTAACAGAAAGATTTTTTTCTTCAATGAGAATTTTGGGGTCAATGAAAGCATTCTAAAATTTCCCAAAGATTGTCTTTTCCATTCATTGTGTCCAATTCACTGTCTGTCTGAAGTGACTGTTTAAGATATGTGTACTGCTGGACCAGCTCTCCAGACTATGTGATTTTTTTTTGTCCAGATGTTTTCATTGTTGAAGACAACTCTTGCTGAGGAAACTCTCCCTACTAATGCAGATTAGGAACTGTTCTGCAACTTTGAGAGATGGTTAACTGACTTCTCCATGGCCACCCAGCTACTATGTGTCAGTAGCACAACTTGTACACTGGTCTTTCTGACTCTGAGGTGTGCTCAATATCTACTACACCAAGCTACAGACATTCTTCACTCACGTTTGTCATGTATGTAGAGATCAGCTGAGTTTATTTTTCTTTTTGCTTTTTGGAGGGGGGAAGGCAAGGCAATTGAGGTTTTGACTAGATGTACTGAGGGGGGTGGAGCCAAGATGGCGGCGTAGAAGCAGCAAGGTTCCGCAACTCCCACACAGCCACCCTAAATACCCATAAAATATGACCCTAAACAAATTGTAGGGCTCTCAAACTCACAAAAATACAGAAAACACATCTCGCACTGAAGGCAGCTCAGCAGGAGGGGCTCATCGCAGGCCGGGAGCCGAGGCCAGACCAGCCCGAAACCAAAACACGGCCAGGCCCCAGGACGGTAGGGAGGAGCCAAGCCTAGCTGCAGCCTGAGTCTACCCAGGGGAGCAGATCTACAGTACCTGAAAGAATCTCCACATCTACCAAGGCATGGAAAATAAGGATTAGAGAAAGGCAGCTTGGCAGGGGGGCTCATTGCAGGCCAGAAGCCAAGACCAGCCCAGCCCAAAACCAAAAGCGTGGCCGGGCCCCAGGGCGGTCAGGAGGAGCCAAGCCTCTGAAGCTGCAGCGTGAGTCTACAGGGGCCTGTGGACTCGCAGAGGGGCTGAGTCGATTGATCAGGGCCAAGTGCTCTTACCCTGAGTGGCCTGAATATGGATCATGGTCTTGGGTGGTGGTCCTGGGGTGCACTCTCAGCAAGCCAAAGCTGGGAGGGGCTGCAACATCCCTCAATAGCTCTGGCAGCTGGAAAAACCCCAGCATTTTGGAACAGAGCTTTCCCCCCTGGAAGCAGAGTTCCACAAAGCTAAAAAAAAAACCCAACCAATTAATTAACTGGCCAACATGAGGAAAGGAAGCAAAATAAGATCAGAAATAAAACTCTAGAATCCTTTTTTTTGTGGACAAAAAGGATCAAAACATGGAACGGGATGAAGACAACACAGTCAGAACTTCCACACCAAATGCTTACAAGACACTTGAAGAATTCCTAGAAGCTATAGATCAGCTGAAAAAGGACTTTGAAAAACAAATAAGAGAAGTGAAAGAAAAATTGGAAAGAGAAATGAGAATGATGCGAGAAAATAATGAAAAGAGAGTCAACAACCTGGCTGAAGAAAATAACACTTTAAAAAATAGATTAACTCAAATGGCAAAAAAGGCCCA
>CM053593.1:294122273-294155549 GCA_028646575.1 Pseudocheirus occidentalis
ACTTGAAAGAATTCACTGATCACCTTTTCAAAAAGATCCCCAAAAGAAAACTCCTAGAAATGTTATTGCCAGGTTCCAGAATACCCAGTTAAAGGAGAAAATATTACAGGCTTCCAAAAGAAAACTATTTGAATACTGCAGAAGCACTATCAGGATAACCCAGGATCTGGCAGCTTCTACACTGAGGGACAGAAGGACCTGGAATATGATATTTTGAAGATTAAGGGAGCTGGGATTAAAACCAAGAATCAACTACACAGCAAAACTGAGCATATTATTCCAGGGGAAAATATGGTCATTCAATGAGGTGGGGGACTTTCAAGCATTCTTGCTGAAAAAACCAGAACTGAATAGAAAATTTGACAATCAAACACAAGAAGCATGAGGAGGTTAAGTGACTAGCCCAAGGTCACATGGCCAGTAAATGGTGAGTGTCTGAGACTGTATTTGACCTGAGGTCCTGCTGATTCCAGGTCCAGTGCTCTATTCACTCTGCCACCTAGCTGCCCCTGTCAGCTGAAATTTTAATGAGATTACAGACAGATACCATTTGGGAATTTTGATAATATCCTAGAGCTTGATGCAAATATCAGAATGCCACCTCCAAATCACAGCATTTGGGGCAGCTCACCATCTGTAGGAAATCTCTCTTCAATTTGGACTCCATGATGCCCATCATTCCTGGTGAATACACATATTCATGCTAATAATCATGGTTCTGAACAAAGTTCTCTCTGTTATAGAGAAGGAAACTTCTATGTTCCTTACATGCATGGGAGACACACTGTTGGAAGACAGCATTTAATGTGGCTTAGGACAAAATGTTACTCTGTTCTGATGAATCATATGTGAATGCATCATTGCCAATAAACAATAAACACAGTGACAAATTTTTTCCCCTGAACCTTTCAGTCAACTGTATGACTATGATGAAGTGGTCTGCTCTAGAATATTACTAATTAATATTAGTAATTACTAATTAGTAATATTAGTAATTAATATTACTAATTAATATTAGTAATATTCATAAGAATCTGTATGTTTATAATAACTTTTCTTAATGTGTTCATCGAGGATATATTGTATATATGCATAGATTAATTGATTTTGTTGAGATGGAATATTAGACGTATGGGGGTCAGTATTTTCGATCGCCTGTTTTAACTAATAGTAATAGCACCTATAGTTTTCTGCCTCTAGTATTTGGTATCTCCCCCTCTTTTAGATATCTTAAGTATCAGTCTCTTATTGCCCAAGACTGTATCCTTCTCTCTGTACACTAGGCTGGGTTCAGTTACCCTTCCCATCTTTGTTTTCCTTAATGCCATTTCTATTCCTTCATGCAGCATATCAGGAACTGAGATGTGAGAACCCAGTGGTGGTGTCTCCACTGATATTACTACAGAAAACAATTTGTTGACAGATTTTTAAATTTGCCTACAAATTGCCCTCTTTCCAGTTTCCCCCCTGGAAGCATGATTTTAAAAATTACATATTTGATTCCTCCCCACAAGTACACGTTAAAACAATTTTTAAACGTTAAAAAAGGTTTCAAATTCCATGCCTCCCTACCTCCTCTCCCCCTCTCTTGGACAGTAAACAATCTGATACTGTTTATACATGTGCAATCATGTAAAATATTTCCATATTAGTTATTCTGTCCAGTTTCATTTTTTTTTTTTTTTTTGCTTTTTGAGGGCACTTGGGGTTAAGTGATTTGCCCAAGGTCACACAGCTAGTAAGTGTTAAGTATCTCAGGCTGGATTTGAACTCAGGTCCTCCTGACTCTGGGGCTGCCCCCCAGTTTTATTCTTGGAGGCCTTTAGGATGACTTTATTTATGTGTCTTATCAAGCTTTTTCAAATTAGGTTTTCCATCAATTACTTCTTAGGACTTCATGAGGTATTACTATTGACATTTACCAACCTTCTCTATAAGAATTTATATTCTAGGGTGGCTAGGTGGCCCAGTGAATAGAGCACCAGCCCTGGAGTCAGGAGGACCTGAGTTCAAATCTGGCCTCAGACACTTGACACACAAACTAGCCATGTGACCTTGGGCAAGTCACTTAACCCCAACTGCCCTCCAAAAACAAACAAGCAAAAAAAAAAGAATTTATATTCTAAATTCGGATTATTTTTGGTTGTCACATCTTTTCATCTAATAAGGAGATCATATATTTGATGGTTAAGGTGGGATTTCTGGCTTTATTGGTGTCCGTGTTGTACCAATGTCCTTACAGCAGTTAAACTTCTTTAGGACAGAGTTATAATATATTTTGCTGTGTATTTCTTCATTTTTTATCCTTTGTGGACAGCTATAGTTTATTTAAGTAAGTCAGACTGGTGTTGTCTTAATTACATGTCATATATTAATCTCAGGTTTATTTTTTCTTTTAATCTGGTATTGATTTTGACCTTTGTACTAACAAATCAATGGTCTGACTTTACAGAGATAGTTCATTTGGCCACAACTCCTTATATTAATTGTCAGTCTTTTCCTTCTAGAAAGACTAAGTCAATTAACTTCTTATTTTGTTTTGATATTTTCCCCTTCCTTCCTTTCCTATTCTTCTTTCCTTCCTTCCTCTCCTCTCCTTTTTTCCTCCCCCCATCCCCAACCCCCTTCTTTGGGCTTTTTATTGTTTGCCATGTCTAGCACCTTTAAACTCTCTTCCTTAAAAAAAATAAATGTATAGATTTGAAGGTTTGCTTTTTTTTTTTCTTGATACTGATCTGTGAATATGTCTGTATGCCTGAGTGGGTGTATGTGTAATCTGCCATTGTCCCTTTAGCTCACTTCTACATTGAAGTCAATGAGTATTAAAGTATGTGTTGATTTAATCAAGAACATCCTCTGAAGTCTGTGTTAGAAGGGCTCTACCTCCACATCTGCTACTACAGATGTCAGTGCACAAAATACAATTACCTGCATGGTGATCTTTTTGCTTATGCTCATCATGAGCACTATAATGAGAAATGACTAAATGTGTATGGAAATGATGTTTCCTGTTGCTTTTTGTGCAAATTTCTTTATTTGTTTCTACATTTCTACATGGCAGCCTTTGGAGGTAACTTCCTTTTCTCCTCTGATTTCATTTACAACAAGAATGTCAATATTGGTGTGATTCAGTTTCTCCTTTAGCATGATGACTCACTCATTTGTCAGTGGACAAGGCTCTCACATTGAGAGTAAAAGAAGGTGGTGCTTTCAGGGCTTCTAAAATGGTTGTTCTGAGCATCATCTGCCTTCTTTCATAAGTGGAAGCGGAATGTACAGAACTAAAGGTTATTTTGTGATTTTCTTTGTTTATGATAATATTATTAATGTTATACTATAAGGAAAGACAACTTTGAAAGACTTTAGAACTCTGAATAATCCAATAATAAACCATAAATACAGAAGATTGAAGAAGAAAGAAGTTACTCATTTCCTGCACATGAGATGATGAACTGAAAATTCATATATATATATTTCAGATAATATGGGAATCTGTTTTGCTGAACTATGCATGTTTACAATGAGAATTCTCTTTTTTCTTTTTTTAATGGGGAGTAATATGAGGGATATTATAAATGCATATAAAATGAAGGCATTTAAAAATGCACGTGTAAGCTATTGCTATTATATCAAAAGATAAGATTATAAAAATAACAAAATAACATATTAAGTACATGAAAGAGGTAGAATAAGTGTTCAGAAGAAGGATGAAATTTTAGGGAAGGAATTTCTGTGTTAAATGTGCTTATCATTTACCTGTATAGATTCATAAGGATCATAAACTTAAGATCTAGATGGGATTTTAGAGATCATATGGTCAAGCCAACCTTATTTCACATATAAGGAAACAGATCCACAGTGAATTGCTCAAGTTAATATAAGTAATCAAGCTAAGATTCGAATTCATGTGTTCAAATTTAAAATCCAATAGTTTTTTCTCTTGCCCTGTGTTCATTAAAAAAACAAAACAAAATGTAATTTTTCTTAATTCAGAAGTCTTGATTATAATATATTATTCTAAGTTCAATCTAAACTAATTTTAGACATTAAATTGTTATGTTTTAAAAATACAATGGATATGATAATTTTACAACACAAAAAATTAATATTTTATAGGTGAACAGACCATCAGGTTATTGCTTGATTTTGTTGTTTAAAAAAAAAAAACAAGTACAAAGATATTACATTTTGGCTATTAGGAATTTTATAGTGGGGAAAAAAATGACACACAGTCTCTTCATTAAATATTTACATGACAAAGAACCAGATGTTCTGACTTAATGAACATAAATATCTGCTTTACAAAACTACATAGCTACACATTTGCCTGAAGGTTAAATGGTACCTCGATTACCTTCAGCAAAAATATTTTTGTTTTAAAAAAAAATCATGAACAAAGTGCAGGATTAACAAATAATGAAATGTAAAATTAAAGCTATTATTTTTTATTTCTTAGGCAATGAACTCCTCTCTGTGGAACTCTATGATTTCAATGTGTAAAGCTAAAAGCAAGTAAGTCTTTAAATGTATTAAATAGTTAATAAATTTTTATTAGTGTATTTATTTTTAGTTTTCAACATCCACTTCCATAAGTTTCAAATTTTCTCTCCCTCCCTCCTCAAAATGGCATGCAGTCTGATACAGGGCCTACAGGCACGTTCCTATTAAATATAGTTTTACATTAGAAATAGAAAATCATTTTGTTGCATAGTATTTGTCTGTAACCTTCTACTTAAAAATTGTATCAATTATTTTGTAAGGAAATATTTAAAATCTAACACAATTGTTTTTGTGAATTCAGAATTTGTTTAGTGGTTCATTAAGCAAAGATAAATTTTATTCAGTGAAAAATACTGTGTTTACAAAAGCTCTTATATAAACAAGTATTCTTTATCTCTGGAAATCTATGACTAATATGGAAAATTAAGACTATTATGAAATATAAGAAATTATTAATTAAGAACAAAAAACAAAGTAAAAGATATTGTCATAGTGAAAATGTTACTATTATAAGAGAACACACCTGGAACACTGAAAAGGGACACTGTAGAATGTATTTTTAGGCCCTCAAATTTTATTTCTAACTCTTGTTGTTGGTTGACTTTGTTTTCCCACATTAATGGTGCCATCTTAGAAGATGAACTCTCTAAGGGGAGTCAAGTAGCTGATTTGATTCTTTTCTGTACAGGTTGGTTTCTTTTCTTTTTTTTTTCCCCCTTATATATAGCTTTATTAAACAATATGATAAATTCAACCATTAATTTCAAAGTCAACAGGCTTTTCTGTTTCCTTCTAAATTTACTTCTGTGAATTCCAAAATGTTTTTTTCTTTCTTTCTATTCCTTCCTTTACAGGTTGGTTTCTTGAGGGAGCTGTTGAGGTAAAACTGTTGCCTCATCTGTCTTTTTATACCTCAGCCCACAGCACAACACATTTTACATTAAGTAGCACTTAATAAAGGTTTGTTGAATAAAACAATGTGCAAATAATGAGTGCTTCATCAGATTGAGAAAGGCTATTGCAATCATTTAAGTGGGAGGTGATAAAGGCCTGAACTAAAGTGGCGGCTATGGGGGTAGAGAGAAGGACTGGGATGGGAGCGATGTGAAGACAGAAAGATGTAGCTACTGACTGGATACTTTGGGTGAGTGATAGTGAAGAGTCAAGGACACTTCAGAAATACTGAAAAGATGATGCTGCCTTTAGCAGAAACAGGAGCCTGGAAGAGGGAAGAGTTGGAGGGAAAAGAATTATGAGTTCAGTACTGGACATGTTGAGTTTGAAATATCTGAGTCATCCAGTTTGAAGTACCTAACAGGCAATTTGTGACGCAGTACTGAAGCTCAGGGAGAAACTGAAGCTGGATACAGAGATCTGGGAAGCATTTATATAGAAATGATAGTTAACTCAGAGGAGCTGAAGTGATACAAGTCTAGAATACACTGGAGTTATATATGTATTTTTCTTAAATGATATTTCCATATTTTCACCATCCCCCCATGTCCATATTTACATAGAAGTCACTGAACATCAAAAATGTTGATTTAACTTGAAGAGTCTCATCAAATTCTCTGTAAAATCCCTTACGTTCTTTTTCTTGTCAACAGAAGACGGCAATGCATAAAGTACAATTATTTTCTTAGTAGACTTTACAATTATTTATCATGAGCTCTGCAATACAAGATGACAAAATGTCCCATGAAACGATGTTCCTTCTTGGATATGTGGACAACCCAACCTCTCCTGGGAGAACCTGTAAATAATCTTTATATTCAAGTACAACCTCATTTTGTCTTCTGGTCTCAAACAATTTTGAGAATGTCAAGATTGTTATGTCCCATTCCTCTGGTCACTGAATAAAGATCTCACACTTAGGATACCAATAGCTAAAGTCAAATGATAAACTTTCCTTCTGAATAGGGAAAAGAAATCTTGATTTAGAAGGAGTCCTGGGTTATGATTTTGGCTTTGTTACTTATCAGCTATAAAATCTTGCTGAAAAATTAGGGCTTGGAGTATAGGGTGTGGGGGGAAGAATTAGGGAGGATTAGATTGTCTTTAAGGTCCCTTCTTTAACTCTTATGGTCCTATGAACCTGCTGCTAATACTGCTGAATATGATAAAACTCAAAAAAATACTGAGTATTATTATGATTATTATTTGGAATACTGAATTCCTTTATACACGGGTAAACCTATTCTATTTCACAGTAGCGAAACTATTCTTTTGCTTTGTGGGGAAATGTTAAAAAAAATTAAGTGTCCTTTCGAGAAGAGAAAAAAAATCAAGTCATTATTTTAATGTTATTTTCTTAATATTTATGCCAAATATGCATGATAAGAGCAAAGGTTACTTGATTGTGAAATTAACAATACAGAGTTATTCTGTGGTACTGCACAGTGCTGTACAGGTCAATGGTCAAGAGTCCTAAAAATACTTGTTATAATGAATCTTCCTCTGTTCTTTTTCTTCTCTGTTACCTCCAAATAATGAATGGAGGTCACTTCCTCTTTTGTGTGCCAAAGTTTCTCCCTTTTCCACCCACAAGGCTGATTTGTGTGTGGATTACAACTAAGTAAACAGAGGTCCAGTTTAGCTGTACAGGCAGGCACAAGAACTCTGGGGAGGAATGTGTGAACTTATCCCATTAAGTACATAGGCACAAAACCAATGTCAACTTGCTAAAGCTGGTAAACTGCTCTAGAGTAATGAAAGCCATCTCTAAACTATTTTTTATGGCAACATAGTTTTAGAAAGCTAGAACATATCTATAACACAAGATATGTCTCCCTTTTTGGAATAGACAGATTCCTGAAAAGTTAAGATTTTGATCACATAGACTTTATTAAGATACCTATGTTTAACAGAGAGAAACTAACAAATATACTTATATATTTGTTTTCCATATATAAAGCCCCTCTCATTCAGAGAGAACATGTTAGAAGCTTTCAATGAACTGTAAAAGGTACTAAACTGAACCTGTATGTAGATGGATAAAAGCTGTTAATGAGGAACCAAGATATAAGGTGATCACAAGAGATTAGTAGCTATGAGCTATGTTTCTGCAAGATTTGGTTGCCTAAATCACTGATTGCATGGATTGACAAGTTAAATAATGAATTTATCATTGATAAATATTTGGTAATTAGATACATTGTCTGCTAAGACCTTCACTGCTGGTTGCTTTTTTGAATAGGAACTCAGATTTATAAAAAAAATTATTGGTGACAAACACAAATATGTTTGTAATGTAACACTGATTATGGTTTTTCATGCTTTTGTTTAAGCAACAGATATGCTCCTGAAATGTTATATAAATCATATGCTGAAACCCTCCTGTGGGTGCAAGGACCATACTCCAAGAACCCTGTGGCAGCGCAAGTCAAACAAACCTGTGAATTCTTCTCTCACTCCTACTGCCCTGCCTGAGTTTTCCCTCTTATCTATAGCACTTAAAAGTCCATTAATACCTGATCTTGGGCTGAGGGAAGTGGGTTATAGGAGATATGGAAGAATTACAGGGCACTACAGCAACAAAACAGTTTAAGAACTGAAATTCAGTTGGCTTGCTTCTATTAGTCATGACAGTAAATGGTAATCCATTTATCAAAAGCACGTACACATGAGTACAGGAAAAGTTTTCCTGAACTTGGAGATTGGCATGCTTGTCTCCAGTGAAAAAATCCAAATAGGGCAAGTAAGGCAAAATGGTGGAAGAGTAGCTAGCCCCAGTAGCATAGTGTATTGGAAAGAAAACTGGATTTGGAATTGGAGGAGCTGAGTTCAAATTCTAAATGTTACCATGTCATTTTAGATAAGTCAATTAACCTGTGTCTGTTTTCTTCTCTACAAAATGAAGACATTGAATGAGATGATTTCTAAATGGTCTCTTCTAGGTCTAAACCCTAAGATGTGATGAAATTGGAAAAAGCAAAGACCTCAATTTCAGGGAAAAGAATTCTGACCCAAACTTTGTTTCCAACCATTGTAGTCACTTAGACAAGTCAGCCTCTCTATGCTTCGGTTTTCTCATTTGATAGATGGAGAAAACACCATTTGCTTTTACTCACTTCATACCAGTGTTATGAGGATCAAATGATAATTACTATCATGTTTAAGGTTGTAAAGTGCTTTACAAGTGCTAACTCATTTGATCCTATCAAGGACTCTCAGAAAGGTACTATTATAAGCCCTATTTTACAGATGATGAAGCTGAGACACAGAGAGATGGCAAGTGACTTGCCTCGAGTCACACAGCTAATCTGAGGCTAGATTTGACCTTAGGTTCCTTGATTCCAGGCCCAGACAGTGCTCTATCCATTGAGCCTGTCAGCTATCTCTGTACCACCAAGTTGGTACTATCCTTTATGGGTAGTATGGGAATAGGAGTTTTGAAAATAGAGATTTATTTGGAAGAATCACTATAGAACAGTATTCGTGAATCTACTAGAGATGATAAAAAGATTACCAAAGGATAGTACATACGGGGCCTACCTTCAGTCCTTTCAATGGGGAATCTAGGATATTAGTAAAGGCAGTCTCTTTTATTCTGGCTGGGTTAGGGTTTGTGGTGGTGGAATTTTGGAGGTCAAGGTGGTTGTTTAGCACTCCTTGCTCAATTTTCTCCAATTTGTCTTAAAATGGGACTCTCAAGACCCT
The DNA here is from genome assembly GCA_028646575.1 of Pseudocheirus occidentalis. Classification (NCBI taxonomy): domain Eukaryota; kingdom Metazoa; phylum Chordata; class Mammalia; order Diprotodontia; family Pseudocheiridae; genus Pseudocheirus; species Pseudocheirus occidentalis. The sequence continues at coordinate 294,131,433 of CM053593.1, forward strand.
CAGGTAGAAATTATCATAGAAGGCCTGGTACCCAGAGATCCTTAGTAGTTTAAATTAATATATTAATACTTTTATTTGACACAGTTTCTTAATTTAGAAGAATTCAGCTAAAATTTGCCAGCTTTTGCACCTCATACCTTTTGTATCTTTTTTAAACATGAATTTCTCGTGTGTGCTCTTAAATCCTTTCTGTACTCCCTAAATGTCAGAGAAAGAACTCCTAATAATGAGTCCAAAGCCTGTTTATCTACTTCCACTATGCCCTATAGGTCCAATCTCAGGAGTAAGGGTCAGATTCTCCTAATACTAGCTTTGTAACAATTTTACAGAGCGAGTATGGCCAGCTCACTGATCTTTTCTATGTATTTATCTGTCTAGTATAATTTTCTATCTCTTAAAAGAACTGTTAGCATTCATGTTGCCTATTGTTATTATACATACTTAAAAATACCACTAAAATGTACAATTATTATTATTATTGTTTAGATGTTTATAAAAGAGAGATGTATCATTATAAAGGAATAAAGTACAATAAATAAAAGTGCTGTTACAAAAGGTAGTTGCTCATTTATTCTCAAAAGATATTTTTCTCTACAAATCCTGATGTGAATCTGATAGGGCAACAATGATCTTTTTGAGAATCAAGAATTACATAGGCAAAAAGTTATGTACATAAGAACTACAGGTAGAATGATCATCCTTTTTTATTTTCATATTTTTCCATCATTAAAACATTACAGAAGTATTAGTTGGCTCTAAAGTTGTTGCTCTTCAGTCATTCCAGTCATGTCCTACTCCTCTGATCCCATTTAGGGTTTTCTTGACAAAGATAATAATCTGGGGGTGGCTAGGTGGCGCAGTGAATAGAGCACCGGCCCTGGAGTCAGGAGTACCTGAGTTCAAATCCGGCCTCAGACACTTAACACAAAAAACTAGCCGTGTGACCTTGGGCAAGTCACTTAACCCCAACTGCCCTCCAAAAAAAAACCAAAAACAAAAAAAACAAAAATAAAGATAATGATCTGCCATTTCCTTCTCCAGTTCATTTTATAGATGAGGAAACTGAGGCAAACAGGATTAAGTGGCTTGCCCAGGGTCACATAGCCAATAAGTATATGAGGCCAGATTTGGACTCAGAAAGAAGAATATTCCTGACCTCAGGCCTGGCCCTCCTCTATCAGCTGTACCAAATAGCTGCCCCTCAAAGCCCCAGTTGAATTTTCAAAATAGGATAGGCATAATACTCTTAATTTTAATTTGCTATACACTCATTTTAAATAAATGCAGATATCCACAATTTGTATCAGTGTAATCATTAAGGTCATTAAGTCATTAACAGAAGGGAAAAGGAGATTATTAAAAAAAATTCTTCATCACTAGCATAACCTCATTTCTTAATCAGAGCATTACAACCAACTGTGGAAGAGAGAAGGACTTTAAGTGTAAATAAATTATAGTTTAATTAGAGTTAAGGTCTTGTAAATGTGAAAAACAAAATTTTTAAATAAGGAATTAACAAAATCTTGGTAACAAAATTTTTAAGTATCACCCCAGTGATTCTGCACCATAAATAACAAAGGCAATTTGCTGTATTTGTAAATATGTAGTCAACTCTTTATTATTCATACTTAGAATACTTGACTTCCTCTTATAATTCAGTACACTTCCTAGTTAGTAATGTGTGCTTAAGGATGGTAAACTAATTTTAGGGTTAACTTTAAAAAGGTGTATTTTTGAATGTAAATCTATTGTCCAATGTAATATGATACATATTAACATCAAATATAAATGTCTGAACACTACATGGTCTCATTTTTACACTCTTCCCTTTTCATTAGTTTGGATAAATAAAGATAAACTCTACATTTATAAGCTAAAAGAAGTATATATACATATATGTGTATATATAAATATGTATATATCACTAAGCTTTGCTTCCTTTAGATGAGTTGTTTCATTTCCTCTTTTGCAAGATTTTGTTGAATTAATGACAACAGTAACAAACCATGAAAAGAATGATCAATAGTTAACAAAACAAAAACTTCCCTTTCTGTCCTAGCAATGGATTTTACCTCTCTGGCTTACAAATTATAACATTCTAATTATCATAAAATTAAACACTAATTTGATAAGAAGAATGGCATTGGCAAAGGAAAGTATCATAATAAAGGCCAAAAAGGTAAAATAAGCAAATCTTGAATAGTACTCAAAATAAGATTATTAGAAATTCCTCCTTCATATCAGACTAAGTACATAATCTTATAAAAGGTTATCTGTGAGGAGTGAAGAAACTGGAAAAAAAAATAAAGGAAAGTGGTAGGAAGACTTGAAATAAAGCATAGGCAGGCTATAAAATCCATAGACAGAGGTGAAAGAAATCTTAGAAGTACATCTAGTATAATTCCCTATCCAAAGGGTAAAACAAAACAAAACAAAAAGCACCTCTAAAACATCCCAGATAAATGGTGATCCAGATTCTCTTTGAAAATACCACCCATGTACGTCAAAATAAAAACTTCACTAGCAGCATACCCTGTCTGTAACAAATCATACAATATATATTTCCTTTCTGATGACAGGTGCATCATCTTGCCATTTAAATTTTTTCTAAGTTTCTGAATTTGTTCTGTTCTCATTCTAAGTCTATGACAAGTCATGGAACCATGAATATCTACTGCCTGCTAAGGCTTGTTGCTTTAAAAGATACAATACTTTCAACATGCTACTTTCAAAACTTTCCTATTTGTCTGTGCTTCCTTCTGAACTCCCTTTTGTCCTTTTCTGTGCATTAAAAAAAAGTTTTGATAATTTTCCTTTTATGCTCTTTTTTTATTCCTTCTTTTTTCTGAGCACCATTAGAGCTACTACCTCACCCTTCAATTCTCTCCAAATAAAAATGGAAGAAAAAAAAATCTCATTACAAATAAGTATAATCAATCTAAATAACTGCACTGTGGACTGTTGGACTGTGTCCAACCTTGAGTCCCTTAATGTGTAAGGAGGTGGGCAACATGCATAAGTAGTGATTAAGATTAAACAGATTAAGAAGACTGGAGATGGTCTTGCATGCAGTGGGAGACATTGGACGTTTTAATCTAAAGTCTTTCCCAGATCTCTGTTTCTTTGAGAGAAGGCCTATTCATTGATTAAGGCTAGGTATGAAATGAGGCAAAAATGGCCTTTTCTACTTACTAAAAAAAAAAGTATAAGTAGTGACATGCATAAGAGGATTTAGAGTGAGAAAGGAAATATCAGAGTCTTTTAGGGGACTTTAAGACTTTAAGGTCAACAATGTGATGTAGCAGCTAAAAAGCTAATGGTTAGACTGAATTGAGAGACATTTTCTGGGACTAGGGAGGTGATAACTCCACCTCTTTCGTATTTTTGGTCACCTGGTCACCTACCCAGTTAACTTGGGTTTACTGACTATGTTTCTTTCACAAAGACCAAAGAAGTCTCATGGATTAGATAACAGTTATGTCCTTGCCCAAGTACTACTTTTGGGCCCTCCAGGCTCAGAGTGAATGTAAATAGTTAATAGTTTTTCTTTCCATCAGCAACCTTGAGGGTCTTCCCCTCCCAATTTGATTTGTTTTTTTAATGAAAGGGGCCATTCCTTGACTCACTTCTTTAAGAGGCTTATTCACTGAGTGGGAGTTGGCTCACTCAAAGTGAGAACTTGAAAAGACATTAGCTTCAAAGGGCCAAGGTCTCCAACTGCATCCTGAGCATCCCCAGTCATTCTGATCCATATCTGGCCACTGGACCCAAATGGCTCTGGAGGAGAAAGTAAGGCTGGTGACTTTGCATAGCTCTCCCTCACTCAAATGAAAGTCAATTGCAAGTCATATCATCATCTTCCCTTCAAGTCATGGTCCCCCTTTGAGTACGAAATACAAAGCACTGGTCAGAAAATACCAAGATCACTGTATTCAATTATTGGTGCTACAATTAAAAAACAACAACAAAAAGCAAACACTGATAAACTGGAGGGCACCTTGAGGAGGGCAACCAGGATAGTAATATCATGTTATATGTTGTTGTTTGTCCTTTGTGACATCTGGAGGTGATGTTTTGACTTGTAAATTAACTGGATTTAAGTAAGGCAGGGATATGCAAAGCCACCAGCCTCACTCTCTTCTCTGGTGACAAGAAACAGATTAAGAAGACTGGAGATGGTCTTGGATGCAGTGGGAGACATTGGACGTTTTAATCTAAAGTCTTTCCCAGATCTCTGTTTCTTTGAGACAAGGCCTATTCATTGATTAAGGCTAGGTATGAAATGAGGCAAAAATGGCCTCTTCTACTTACTCAAAAAAAACCCCCACCACAACCCATTTTAGGAGGGGAAGACATTTAGGGTTTCTGTCCAGAAAAGAAGCAATTACTACTTTTACTTACTCTGAGCCATCAAAATCCAAACAATGACCAAGTGAGGCTTGAGTTGGTACCTGCTGTTGGCCAATTAATGAGAACCAGAGTAATTTGGGTTTAAGGCATGGTCAAGTAGCTCCATTTGAATCACAATGGGTTTTTATCAAAGCCTGGTTTTCCAGTACAGTACTTTCAGAAATCATAAATGAAAGTACACTGGGCAAAAGAGTTAACTGTCCCAATTTTTTTTTTAATGATGAATAAATAATTATTACATGAGGTCTCTTTGAAGGAATGGAGGTAGGTAGAAAGATAAGACCCTGGGGGGAATGATAACGTGTAAAATGGGATTAGGTATTTTACTTGGCTACAGGGGGAAGCAATAAAGCTGACTGAGTGATGGATTTGGAACCAGAAAGAGTTGGGTTCAAATCCCACTTCAGAAGGTGATGAGTTTTGTGCTCCTGGGTAAGTCACAACCTCTGAGAGCCTCAGTTTCCTTTTCTGTAAACTAAGGGCATCAATTATTTGACCTTCAAGATCCCTTCCAGTTCTAAATTTATGATGAATTAGTAAAGAAAAATTTTAGGTTCCATGTAAGAAAAAATTTCCTAACAATTAAACTGAGGTCAGGTATTTATTTCATGCATTTAATTCAATTCATGCAGAATATAATTTCTTAAAATTTCCACAACAATTAGAGCTTTCTAAAAATGGAACAGGCTATTTTAGGAAGTAGTAGGATTCCCCTTGGAATCCTGGACATATTCAACCAAAGCCTGGATGATATTTCTTGGGCACAAAGTAGAAGAGATTCTTGTGCAGGTGAGGATTAGAGTAGATTGCTTCTGAGGTCCCTTCCAACTCAGAGATTTTTGATTCTGTAATAGACCAACCATTCATGTTTGTAGATTAAGAAGTTAAGCCCTAGAGACAGAGACATCAATCACAGCAGTAGCTGCTCTAACTCTAAACCTACTGCTTTTAAACACACCATACTCATTCTTGTGTACTGTGGTTTTTCCTTCCTTTGAAAGTTGTGCATATAGTAAAAAAAAATTGATTTAGTCTGTTTTATCATTAATACTTTGCATTTATACATATCTTGCCTTTAGTAGTAGGTTTTCAAGTGTTGTAATGTCAAATCCTCTCCCTGCTCCCTTATTAATGAAAGCAAGAAATAATCATGATGATACTTATTAAATGTGAAGTCTAGGAAAGGTATTACAGAGAAAAAAGGAGAAAGAAAAACAGACAAAAATATGATTGAATGTTGTCGATATTCGTTCCCTTTCTTGCAACATCAATAAACCTCAAAACAATTTGGTAATTCTCTCCTAACAATGAATATCTCACTTCATGGTAAAATTTAACAGCAAAGTAATGTTAAAGATTTAATTGCATTTACCTGATATATATTTGTTCATAATAATCATATCATAGAGATTATTTTTAAAAATCAGAGTACTTTACAAACATTCTTTAAGACTCAGCCTATCTCTGGGACATAGATTCTCAGGAAGCCATCTTTATTTTTAACAAATGAAAAAATGAAGCACAGACAATTTATTAAAAGATTTGACACATACTATCCTTGAGAAAGGTCATTATTATAACTAGTGTTTAGACTTCTAGCTTAGTTTAATCTACGAAATTAGGCCAACTGTATTTTATTGTATCTGTTGTTACACTTGTTTTCATATCTGAAATAAAATAAATATGGGGATTTGCAGTGGACTGTTTTTTTTAATGAGTAGGCTTCTCCTGAAACAGCCTTAATATCTATTTAAGATGGATCTTTTTAAGAAGAGATTAGGTACCTATGAATTAGCATTGAAAACTTGATTTAAAAAAAAAAACAACTGTCTCTAATATAAGAGCACTAGGAGTTTGTTCCAAATTTCACTTATTAACCATTTACAATACAAAGTCCCTTACATGATTAAAAAATGACTAGTCACAGCATATAGACCCTTTCCAGTTTCCATATTTCTCATCATCTTTGCTTTGTGACTTTTAAATGAGTGCTGATTAAGAACAACTCAGAAAATGATCCATCTTCCAGCAACAGCACTGAGGAGTATATAGCACATTTTCAGGTACCTTATATTCAAGGAAAATGTTTCCAGCAAACAGTTAAAATTTTGGAAAATATAAGTCAGCATTATCTCTCAGGTCCCTGTCATTACCACAAGAATTTGTCCTGAGTCTAATTTGCCTCTTAAGTTAACACTTTCAGCAAGTGATAGATATTCATTTCCAGAAAACATTACCAGTAAATTCTGTGACATCATCTGCTGCCAACAATGCAGATCCCAAACTGACTAAACCTAAAAATGCAAGAATAACAGCTTAACTAATGTCAGGGAAACCATTAGGGTATTCACAGAAGAACAAATTAGGTCTTAAAATCAAGTATACCCTCTTCCCAATGCTTCCTGAAATCAGCTTAAAGCCCAAAAAAGTGTGCTACATATAGCTGACTTAATGATCAAAAGATTTCTGCTTCCAGATTTAATGAATGAATGACTTTGATACATAGCTTTTACCAAAAATTAAGAATCAAAGGCTCCAACTGGCATTTTATTTTTCTGCCTAAGAAGCATGTATAAAGAGTAGCTTCTCTGACTCTAAGTATGGCAAATATAAGCAAAACTGAGTGAAAAAAAAATAGTCTTTGGTGACCTGTGTCCTTTTCTGTGCCCCTCCCCCCACTTCCCTTAGCTGCCTTTCTTACAAATTTTCACTGAGACTTCTATACCAGCATGTTCTAGTAACCCCTGACCCTCTTTTAATTGGGCTTTTCTTCTCAATTTTTTTTTAGCCTTTCTTTGTATCCCACATAGTAGGTCCTTAATAAATGGTCGTTGACTTGACAGTGTATTATATACCAAGTTGGCGACATTGACTGACTTTTCTATTTTTTAGCCAGTGTAGAATTGTTTTGATTACTACTTCATAGAAAAATTTGAGATCTGGTAATGCAAGGCTCACTTCATTCTCATTATTTCCTTTGAGAATTTTAATCCTTTGTTCACCTAGACGAGTGCTTTTTTTCCCTCCAAACTTTCTAAATGCATTGGAGATTGATTGGTATAACATTGAATAAGTAAATTAATTTAGGTAGCATTGTAGTTTTTGTTATACTGAAATGACTCAACTGTTAGCAATTGATTTTTCTCTACTTTTCAGGTTTGCTTTTACTTGTGTAAAATGTGTTTTGTAGTTTTATTCATAGTGTGTCTTGGTAGGGCAATTCCTAAATATTTTATACAAGTTAAAATTCTTTTAAATGAAATTTTTTTCTCATGTCCTATTGCTAGTTTTTGTTAATGATATATAGAAAGAATAATGAAAGAATAAATATAGATTTATTTTGTGTCCTGTTTTGCTGATGTCATTATTTCAATGAACTGTTTAGTTGAATCCATGGGGTACACTGTGTAAAACACGATATCATTTGTAAAAACAGTAATTTTGTTTTTTTTTTTTCCTACTTGGCTTATTTCTTCAATTCTTTGGTGTGTGTGTGTGTGTGTATGTGTGTGTGATTTTTATAGTTAACATTTCTAGTATTATGTAAAATATTGGTAGAAAGGATGTATATTCTTTTTCCAACCCTGATCTTATTGGAAAGACTTCCAATGATTCTGTTATATATTAGTGGGCTCTTGGTTTTAGATATATACTTTTTGCCTTATATTGATTTCTAAGGTTTTTTAAAGTGCTTTTTAAATCAGAAATGTTTTATATTTTTATATTTTTCAAGTTTTTCTTGATTCCATCAATGTAATAAAATAATATTGATATTTTAGTGGTTAATATGGTCTTTTATATTTATTTTTTCTTAATACTGAAACTACTTTGTACACCTGGTTAAATACTGCTCATTCTCAAATATACAAAAAAATATAAATGAATATACAATTTTTGATGTGTTACTATGGTCTCTTTGATAATATTTTATTTAAAATTTTTACATCAATGTTCATTAGGGATGTTGGTCTATAGTTTTGTTTCTCTGAAGGTAAAGGTGCTACCCAGACTTTAGAAATATGTAAACTCCATTATGTTCCTATTCATTATTCACCAGATATCTATTACAGCTAAATTTTTAACAAGTCTATTTAGATCTTTAACTTTTTCTTTTATTATCTTTTGGTTAGATTTGTCTAGAACTGAGATTATCTTGAAGTTTCCAACTGTTATAGTTTTATTGTCTATTCCTATAAATCTATTACATTTCCCATGTTTGCTATTTCTGATTTTTATGAATTCACCTAAAGTTTAATAACTTTTGCACAGTCTCATGTTAATTCTGTGTTTCCTACAAACAACTTGTCCTTGGATTCTGCTTTCTAAACAATCACATCTCTCTATTTTATAGATGACTTCATTCCATTCACATATACAATCATGATTGTGTATTTCCTTCCATTTTATTCCTCAACTTGGCCTCCATGCCATTCTCTGTTTTTAAAAATGGGGTGGTGGTGGTCGTGGTATAAAAGCTGTGTGCCCCCAATAGCAGCAATCTATAATTAATGTGTTCTGCTTCTGGCCCACTAGGTCTTTTTTTTTTTCTTCTTCCCCTTATTGAGTCCTGATCAGAGTTTCTTACACTATCCTTTTAATCTCCACTTCAGGCTCCACACTTTAAACCTGGAGGTTTTGCTTATGACCAATCCTTCCCTGAAATTACTTCTTTTTTATCCCCAACTCCCCTCTCTCTGTTTCCTTCTCATTTCCTGTTGAATTTAATGTACTTCTATACCAGTGGTTCTCAACCTTCTTAATGCTGTGACCCTTTAATACTCATATGTGGGTGTATCTGCATGTGGGCTGACCCTCCTGGAGATGGATTGAGGAGCATTGTCTAGGTTCCTAAGACCATTGGAAATATGTGTTTTCAGATGGTCTTAGGCAACCCCTATGAAAGGGTTGTTTGACCCACAATGGGGTCGTAGCCCACAGGTTGAGAACTGCTGTTCTATACAAAACTCTGTGTGTATGTGGTATGTGTTCAAATGAAAGTGGTGTTTATCAGGAGCTTGCTCCACTTACCCTTTCTACATGTTTATATAAACTTTTTTCCCTATAGTACACTGATGTAAAATGTCAAGTTTCACCTTCTTTATCGCTTTTCCTCCTTCTCTCCCAAGTCCTTTTTTCCCCTTTATTTTCTTAAGATTATCAGTGTCTAACAGTACCTTTCCTATGTCTTATTTACTCCATTTATGACTCTTAAAGTTATTGGAGTTCTGAAGATACACTTGTTTCTTCTTCCTCTACCAGAATACAAACACTTCATTAAAATAGATCCCTTTCCAAATGTTCAAAAGCATTTACCTTATTTAATTCTTCTGACTCCTACATCTAAATTTCCAGTTATCCTCTCATTTCTGATCTTTATCAGGAATACTAGAAAACTCCTTAATTAAAAATTCATTTTTTTCACTCTATAAGATTATACTAAATTTTGCCAGTAGGTCATTTTTGGTTGTAAGCACCTCTCCTTTGCTTTCTAAAATAATATATTGCAAGTTCTCTCCTCCTTATGAGTTGTAGTTTTCATGTCTTATGTGAGCCTGACTGTGGTTCTTAGATACTTACACTCTTTTCTTCCTGGCTACTTGCAGTATTTTTCCTTTGACTTGGAAGCTTTGGACTTTGGCTATGATATTCTTGGGAATTTTCATCTTGGGGTTTCTTGATAAAGATGTAATCAGTGAATTCTTTCTATTTTCTCTTTGTCCCTTGGTTTCAAAAGGTCCAAGCAATTTTTATTCATGACTTCTTAAATCTTAGTATTCATGTATTTTATGGTCTAAGTTTTCAGGAGGTTCAATAATTTTTAGCTCATCCCTCATCATCCTTAGATCATCCCACATCAGTTATTTTTTTATATGAAACCTTACACTTTCTTCTGTGTTTTCAGTCTTTTTATTTTGTTCTACTTATTTCTGATGTCTATGAGAAATAGAACTGGAAGGGTTGTGACTTGTCCAAAAACATGGAAGTTAAGTTGCAGCATCAAGACTTAAACAAGGTCATGTGACTCCAAATCTAGGCTTTTAATTATATTACTTCCATGTCCAAATTCTATGATCCAATAATATACACATATCAAACTATTATGTAAGGAACCTTCAAGTTCCTCAAGTACAACTCCTTCATTTTAGGTCAGCTGATTTACCCCAAGGTCTACAAGTAATACACAGTAATTGCAAGATTCAAATCCACCTAAAGCTGTATTTTCTCCATAGAAACACACAGCACTCTATAAATTTGTAAGTATATTAAGTGGCATTTGTATATGAGTGTTACATGACTCACATGACCACTTCAGATAATACACTTTATTGAATATGTATACATAGGAGAATTTCCAGACTCATTGCTTTTTATATCTACACAAACATTTTTATACTCACATTTACCTCTTATAAATATACATTTAAATCAGCAGAATAAATAATTCTGAGGTTGATTTTTCAAAGAGACAATTTAGACAGATCTACTATGCTTCAGATGAAACATATTACATGCTAGAAAGGATGAATTATGAGCCTAACAGTTTTTTTTAAATGCTGGAATATCTGGCACTACAAAATCAGATTGCATTTAGATTTGATTCAGGTTTTAATTGTTTCTATAATTATTATAGTTTATTAAGTAACTTTTTATTGATATCTTTATTTTTTCCATTACCAAAATTTCTTCCATTATCTCCTCTCTCAGAGAGCCGTGCCATATAACAAACAGAATTAAAAAAAAACAAAAGTAGAAAAATGAAAAAACCAGCATAACTGATCAATATATCAAAAAAGTCTGAAAATATGTGCCACATACAATATTTATGGACCTCATGTCTCTACTAAGAGATGATGTGGGAGTATATTCTCACACTTCTTTTGAATCATGTTTATTCTTTATAATTTCACTATATTCACTTTTTTTCATAATTCCAAATTGCTTCCCCAAATTGGTTGTTGCACTGACTGACAGTTTCACAATGCAATACTATCTGCAATACCTTTCCTCCCACAACCCTACTAATATTAACTCTTCCAACAAATCATCATTGACAATTTGCGTGACACAGAACCTCAGAAATATTCTGATTTTTATTTCTCTTATTAGTGATTTGGAGCATTTTTTAAATATGGTTGTTAAAAGTTTGCAATTCTTTTGAGTACTGTTTGTTTTTGTTATTTGTCCTTCATTTTCAAAGGGGGCCAATAACATTGTAGGCAGTGTCTTGACTTGCACATGAATTGGATCCAAGGGAAGCAGAATTGTGCAAAGTTGTGAGCCTCACTCTTCCAAAGTCATCAAAGTCCAGAAGCAGGGCAAAAGTCAAGACAAGTGGGAAAGGCCCAGGATGCAGGGGATGACTGTAGCATCTTCAATGCCTGACCAAGCTGTAGGCATTCCACAGCACCTGCTTCAGTTGCCTTCATAGTTGCTGGAAGGGGAATGAGAATTTGCTCATTCCACCTGGAAAAGTCTTCACATACTTGAGGTAGATCTCTCTTTAATTCATGAATAGCTCTGAGGTCTACTGGTTACCCTCAACCTGGTTTGGCCCGTCTGTTGAGACAGTTTTACTCAGCTGTGCCACTGTACATACTATGGCTTCTTGGAGACACAGGTGAGAGATGGATGAATCAGGTGGATACAAAAGGTGGTGAGCAGCCTTGAAAAGGGTTCAGCAAGCGTTCACACCTGAGGTGCCAGTCCTCCTGGCACAGCCCATATATCCCTGTTTGTTTGCTTTTATTTCCTTATTGTTCTCTATTGGGGAATAGATTTTGATCATGTATATACATTTATGCACACACATGTATAATATGTATATTTTTTGTCTTTTTGGAAGGGGAAGGCAGAGCAATTGGGGTTAAGTGACTTGCCAAAGGACACACAGCTAATGTTAAGCGTCTGAGAGTGGATTTGAATTCAGGTCCTCCTGACTCCAGGGTCAGTACTCTATTCACTGTGCCATCTAGCTACCCCTGTATAATATATTTTTAAAACTGCTTCCTTTCTTATTCTAGGTACATTGATTTTGTTCTCACAGAAACTTTTCTATTTCATGAAATCAAAGCTGTCTATCTTTGTAATGATCATTATCCCTCATTTACTTAAGAATACATTTACTCAAAGCTATGAGAGGGATATGATCAGCCTCTCTTCTATTTTTTTTATAGTATGATCTTTAATATTTTAAAGGTCATGTCTGCATTTAGAATGTGTTATGAAACATGGTTTAAAGTGTTGGTCTAAACCTAATTTCTGTCAGATTGCTGTCCGGTTTTTTCTCAAACAGGAAATTTTTTTTCTGGGTGATTGATATTTACCAGCTTTTCAAATGGTCAGTGAGTTTTACTGTTTCTGATTCTCCCTTGTCTAGTCTGTTTCAGTGTACTCTGTCTCTGTTTCTCTCTGTCTCTGTCTCTCTCTGTCTTTCTCTCTCTCTTAATCAATGTCAGATGATTTTGATGACTACTGCTTTATAAAGTAGTTTGAGGTCTGGAAGTGCTATGCCCCTTTCCTTTCATTATTTCCCTAGACACTTAAAAATTTTTGTTTTTCTAAATGAATTTTCTTATTATTTCAGTGAGTTCTCTTAAATATCTCTTTGAAAATTTGACTGGCATTTAAACTGTAAGTTAACTTTGACAGTACTGTCATTTTTATTATATTAGCATGACTCAGGTAGAAATATGCTTCCAGCTATTTAAATGTTTTTATTTCTTTAAGGAACACATTGTAATTGAATACACACAAGTACTTTTAGTGCTTCAGTAGATTGATTCCAAGATATTTTATGTATTTTGTAGTTATGGGGGATGAGATTTCTCTTTCTGTTATTTCCTTATATATTTTATTATTCATGGTAGTTTATTACTAACTATACTAGATACAGAAATATCTTCTTCCAATGCCTCATTGTTATATGGAGGCAACCACTTGTTCTTAAAGACTATGTATTGTGCAATACGAGTTTGTTGATAGACGATCATTTTTACTTGTTAATGTTACTGTCTTCAGTGTGGTTATTCTGTACATATCTTGGCTGTATATAGTCCTATGCATATGTCTTCCCCATTAGACTGCAAGCTTATTGAGAACATGTCACTTTGTGTTTGATCTTTCTTTGTATCTCCAGCACTTAGCACAGTGCCTGGCACACAGTAAATATTTAATAAATGCCTTCTGACTGACAAGGGTTTATCTAGGCAACTATGACAGTAAGTGTAACTTACACAATATCTCTAACAGATGATGAAGATGTAGGAAAATTCTCCAAATAACTTAATAAGATCTTTCAAACCAAATCAATGTATTTCAAAAGTCAGTGACTTTGATGTTAAAGAGATAACAAAAGAAAAACTATATTGGAAAACATGATTCAAGATAAAGACATGAAAGGCATCTCAAACCAGAATATAATGGATAGTTTATTTAATAAGAAAATCAGAAGATAACTGAATCTGGAAAATATTGAATATTCCCACATAAAGTCATAGTAACTATATCTCAATAGTCAGGAGAATACTAGCAACAAATGTGGAAGTATTTTCAGAATGAGATGACTATGTGTGGCTAGTTCATCAATTAGGTAGTGCCAAGATAAAAATTAACACCAAATTAACAGAAATGATAAAGATAAGCTGGGTGTAGTTACATCAACTCCAAATTGACCTATTTAAACAAGCAGTCACTAAGCAAGCACTCACTAAGGGTCTTTGCCAGTATCACAGAGGATCTCTTATACAAACACCAAATAAAAGGGTAGCTTCTATAAAAAGGGAGATCATCTAGATGAGAAGCATCTCATGAATGACATTATTCTGAAGGCATTTCTCTTTTTTCTTTTTGTAAACCTTATTTAATATTTTATTTTTCCCCAGTTACATGTAAAAACAATTTTAACATTCTTTTCAAATTCTGAGTTCTAAATTCTCTTCCTCCCTCCCCCCACCTTGAGAAGCCAAGCAACTTGACATAGGTTATGCATGTATAGTCACGCAAAACACATTTCCATGTAAGTCATTCTATGAAAGAAAACACAAACAAAAAAAAACCCAAGAAAAATGAGGAAAGTAAAGAAAATGTATCTGTCACTTGCATTCAGGCTCTACCAGTTCTTTCTCTGGAGATGGACAGAATCTTTCATCATAAATCCTACAGAATTGTCTTGGATTCTTGTATTGCTGAGAATAACTGAATTATTCATAGTAAATTTCAGACAACGTTCTCTTGGTTCTGCTCAATTCACTTTGATCAGTTCATATAAGTCTTTCCATGTTTTTCTGAGAGTACCCTCCTCCTCATTTCTTAAGGCAGAATCATATTCTATCACAGTCATATAAAACAGCATGTTCAGCCATTCCCCAACTGATGGACATTCCCTTAATTTCCAATTCTTTGCTACTGCTAAAAGAGTTGCTATAAATATTTTTGTACACATAGGTTCTTTTCCTTTTAGTTTTTTTATCTCTTTGGAATACAAACTTAGTAGTGGTATTGCTTGGTGAAAGGGATTATGTACGGTTTTATAGCCCTTTGGGCATAGTTCCAAATTGTTCACCAAAATAGTTGGATCAGTATACAATGTCATTAATAGTAAATTAGTGTTTTAATTTTCCCACACCCCCTCCAACATGTGTCATTTTCCTTTTCTGTCCATTCTGTCCATTCTGACAGATGTGAAGTAGTAGCTAAGAGTTATTTTTAATTTGTATTTCTCTCATCAATAGTGATTTAGAGCATTTTTTTATGTAACTATAGACATTTTGTCTGAAATAGATTATTCTGAAAACTGCCTGTTCATATCCTTTGGCCATTTATCGATTGGAGAATGGCTCCTATTTCTATAAATTTGACTCAGTTTTCTATATGTCTGAGAAATCAAGTCTTTATTAGAGAAACTCACTGTAAAATTTTTTTTCACAGTAATGATTATGAATTATGTATTTCCCTTCATCCTATTTTTCCTGTTTATTCTATTTTTTCTTTCCTTTTACCTTGTCCATTCTTAAAAGTATTTTACTTCTGACTTTTACCTTCCTTAAACTGCTCTCCCTTTTATCAGCTTCCCAACAACACTCCCTTCTCTTATTCCCTTCCCTTCCTACTTTCCTGTATGGTGAGATCAATTTTTATACCTAACTGGGTGTACATATTATTCCCTCTTTGAGCCAATTCCAAAGAGAGAATGGTTTGTGTGCTCCCCTACTCACACCCCCCCCCTTTTCTCCCTCCACTGGAAAATCTCTTTCAGGCCTTTTTTATGCCAGATAATTTTTCCCATTCTACCTCTCCTTTCCCCTCCTCCCAGTGCATTCTTCTTTCTCATCCATTAATTTTTATTTTTTTAGATAATCATAACATCACATTCAATTCACACCTCTGTTTTTTATGTATATTCCTTCTAACTGCTCTAATAATGAGAATATTTTAGGAGTTTTAAATATCATTTTTCCAGGTAGGAATGTAAGCAGTTTAATCTTATTAAATCCCTTATGATTTCTCTTTCCTGTTTTCCTTTTTATGTTCCTTTTGCATCTTGTATTATCGTGTCTAGGCTCTTTTTAAAAAAATCATGGCTATCAAGTAGTCCAGTAATTCTTAAATTATCTCTCCTGGATCTATTCTCTAGGTTAGTTGTTTTTCCAATGAGATATTTCACAGTTTCTTCTTTTTTTTCATTCTTTTGATTTTGTTTTATTCTTTCTTGTTGTCTCATAAAGTTATTATCCTCCTCTTGCCTAATTCTTTTTTTTTTGCTTTTTTTTTTTTTTGGAGGGCAGTTGGGGTTAAGTGACTTGCCCAAGGTCACACGGCTAGTTTTTTGTGTTAAGTGTCTGAGGCCGGATTTGAACTCAGGTACTCCTGACTCCAGGGCCGGTGCTCTATTCACTGCGCCACCTAGCCGCCCCCTAATTCTAACTTTTAAGGAATTATTTTCTTCAGCGAGCTTTTGTACCTCCTTTTTTATTTGGTCAACTCACTTTTTAAGGAGTTCTTGTGAATTTTTGTATATCTTTTTCCATTTGACCAATTTACTTCTCAAGACATTCTTTTCCACTAGATTTTCATGCCTCTTTTACAATTTGGCCTATTCTGTTTTTAAAAGGTGTTATTTTCTTCAGTATTGTGTGTCTGTGTGTCTCTTTTATCAAGCTGTTGACTTTTTTTATGATTTTCTTACATTCCTCATTTCTCTTCCTAAATTTTCCTCTACATCTCTTAGTTGATTTTTCAAAATTCTTTCTGAACTCTCTCGTGTCCTTAGATCAATTCATATTTTTCTCTGAGGTTCTGGATGAAGGAATTTTGACTTTGCTGTCTTCTGAGTATGTGTTTTGATCTCCCCTGTTACCACAGTAACTTTCTATGGTCAAATTTTTCTTCTCTTGTTTGCTCATTTTGTGGCCTATTTCTTGACTTTTAACTCTATGCTAAAGTGGGGTTCTACTTCCCAAGAGAAGGGGGCACTGTTTCATGCTTCAGGTTCTTTGTACAGCTGTTTTCAGAGGTAATTCTGGGGACCTGTAAGTTTTTGGCTCTTCCAAGGAAGTGTGATCTAGAGAGAAGTATATTTACTACTCTTTTCTACTATGCACTGGTTTGTGAGTGACCACAAGCACTCTTTTCAACCCTGGAACTATGACAAGAGTCCCTGCTCCCCTGTGGCCACAAGCTCTGCTGTGCTAGTGTTCTTTCTCATACTAAGACCCAGGACTGCACCTCACATCCAAATATAGGCAATGCAAAAGAATCCTGTCCCTGGTGTTAGCAAAAGGGCCCCTGTAAATTTCCTTTTGCCTTACTGTCTGATTCCCTGTCTGTGGGCTGAGAGGTCAGGAAATGGCCACTGCTGTCACTGATTCAGGCACCCCTAGACCTGCTCCTGGAGTTTACTGAGGTCTAGCCTGTGCCGGACTGAACTCCTCTATCACCCTTGTACAACGGATCTCTTCTGAGACCTTCTAAATTGAATTGGGCTGTAAAATTATTTCACTCTTTTTGTGGATTCTGCCACTCTAGAATTTGTGTAGTCATTATTTAAATATATTTGGAAGAGTTTGGGGGACAGCTCAGGTGAGTCCCTGCCTTTATTTAGCCATCTGGATTCTGCCTCGCTTCAGGCATTTATTTCGAAGATATAAATATAATATATATATATAATGGGATTCGTGAGAACTTTGAAGAGACTGAACAATACACACAAGAAAAACGAGCTAGATGAAGAATACATAAAGTTCAGACTGCATCATGCATTTGTAGGGATAAAGTCTATCTGGTAGACAATTGATTTAGGCCATCAATGTATACAATGTGGACAGTTGTGGCAGATAAATAATGAGCTGGGCCCAGAACTGAAAACAAGAATAGAACAAATTGGGTTGCATTCAGGAAGCTATTCAGAACTTTCAATGACCTCTGAAAACAATGGCCTTCACAAAGAGGCCTAAGTATTTTTCCTTAAGTGGAAAACTGATTAGGTTACTCTCCTATTACTCCACTTGGCATTTAAAGCCCTTCAAAGCCTGGCCCCAAACCATCTTTCTAGCCTCACTTGATATTACCCCCACTTTTTCACTCTACAATCCAGTCAAACTGCTCTTCTCCCTTTACTTCACAAACAGCTATTCACTGCTAGATGAAGCCTTAAAATGCATTCCCTACTCACATCAATCTCATAGCACTCCTTACATCTTCAGAATGCCATTTAAACGCCATTTCTTGTATGAAGCATTTACTGATGCCCACAATTATGAGTGCCTTGCCTCAAAGACCTTAAACTCAATGTTGTCTTTATTTTCTATCATCCTGCATATATTTATTCTTTATATATTTATATATAGAGATATATATAATATACATATATAAGATATATATATATAAATACATGTATATATAATATATATTTATTATCTATTTACTTATATATGTGCATGCTAAGATCTAGGATTGTTTCATTTTTTTCTTTTTGTGTCACCAACAGCTTCTATAGTATGTGGCACAAAGCATATAAAAATTATTAGATAGAAGACTTTTAGATGATTTCTTATTGAATTTTAAATAGATTTTTCTCCTAGTTTCATTTTCAGTTCTCATTAATGAAAATTAAAGGCAAAAATCTGTTATTATTTACAAGAATATAATTAATATATATAATAAATATAATATATAAAATAAATATAATTAATTTTGAAATGGTTTGAGAAAAAATATTCCTTTAGAATTACTGGATGGTTCTGTTCAAGATTTTTTTTGGGGGGGGGCAACAAAGGGCAATGAAATTGATTCTTTATTATGTAGAATTATTTTGACATTGCAGCAAACATGAGTAACCAATCATCATGAAGAGACAACTTTGTGTACCAATCAACCAGGACAATTATTTGTTCCCCTTCCTGAATATTTAGAATTTACCACTGCCTGGAAAAGAACTTCCTGGAGGAATAACCAAAGTCTATTTTGAGGCAAAGCAGAATTGTTAGCACATGGGGTCTAATGTGTTATTTTAAAAAAATTATGTGAGGCCACAGAAAATTATCTCCTTTACAACTTATCAATTAGTACAAAATAAAATACGAACAATGACATGCATTTACACTAGCAAACAGATGGAAGAAAATGAATGATTTATGACTGGTATGAATTGAATATGAATATGAAGAAATGTGATTCTAAAGAAATTTAGATAAGCACTTAGGAATTTCTAAATACTTTAAGCAAATATAGAGAGTGATCAGATGAAATAGTCATCCTTATATACTGACATTTTTTAAAAAGATAAAGCCCAGAGAGAAATAAATTAGCATTTATATAGAAAAATATCCAAATCATTTATGAAACAAATGTCATTAGTCAGGATATGAATATAGCAAATTACTTCATTATATGAGTGAATAACATATTAGTTAATGTAATATTTATTGTGACCTCTTTTAAATAACCTCTTTTCCCTATGTTGATATATGAATATTGATTTGAAAACTTTTGTCTTTTTTTAAAATCTGATGTTTTTTTACTTTGTTAAATATTTCCCAATTATATGTAGAATTTCAATGCTAATTTGAAAAAAAATGTGACTTCCAAATTCTCTCCCTTTTTCCTGCCCCTCAATTCACCCCTGATCCCCCTTCCCCACGAGATAAGGTAAGCAATATGATATAGATTATATGTGAAACTTCACTTTATCTTAAAAAGAATTACCTACTTATCCTTGTTCTGAGGAAGTTTTAGCATATCTAATACTCAGCTTACCACCAATTTATCTTTGGGCACACTGCTCTTCAAAACTACTTGACGTCTGTAAATAGCATTTTATGTTCACCTAATACTTTTCCTCAGAAAACACATTTTAACTTCATCTTATAGTTATAAAAACAGATAAATGAGCTATATAGTTAATATTAAACTAAATCTAGTAATTTTTTTCATCGCACATGATTAAAAAGGAAGGGTATGCTTGGGTTGTGTACTTTTGGCATTTTAATATTAAATGCTACATCATACCCAATTTTGCAACCTCTTATTATTTCTGCCAAGTAGAGCTGTAGTAATGCTTCATTTAATCCACACCCTTGTATGAGTTGGCCTGAAGTGCTTCCTCTACCCTGAAGGCACAGCAGTAATTATTTAATATAACTAGTTTCATATAAGATGTAAATTACGTCTTTTTGACAAATCAGGAAGACTTTTCAAAGTTTGCTTTTATTGTATTCAATTTATAGAATTTCTTGAGAAAGATTTTAATTACTATGCCTAGAAATAACACCTACAAAGAATATATATAGTAGAGAAATTTGGAGAGTCCTTATTCCCAATTTAAATACACATGGTATGCAAACATATAGAGTACACAATTTTGGTCTTTCTAGCCCTTATTTGATTAACTATGGGAACGTACTCACCAAGATTTCAAAGTAGAGTTTAACAAAAAAATAGCTATTAAAAGAGAGGTGTCATTGACCTAGAATTTGTTGTTCATATAACTTGTTGATAGTAAAGTTGTTTATCCAGGTAACCCGATTAACTGTTAATTTAAAACAAATAGCATTTATTCCCCTATGTAGACTCTACTTTCATGAGAAAGAGACAAATAAACAGGCAAACAAATAAGCAACAGAGACTTGGACAAACAAATAAAACCCAACCCAAATATATTTTAAGCATATTACTGAGTCAATACAGAGTCAGCCCAATAGCCTTTACCTACATCTACAGTACAATAGGTGATTGGAGTCATGCTAAGTTTTTTGCAGTCAGAAACCACATTTTACTTATTTTTGTCTTTCTGTCAAGTACTAGCAAGTGATCTGTACATGCTCAATAAATGTCTGTGGAGTAGGAATGAAGTGACATTCATTTATTTACTGAACATTTGTTAAATGTGTATTATATACAATGTCCTATTCTAGGTATTAGGAGAGAGACAAAAATGCCTAAAAACTAATCCCTGACTCTCCAGGAAATTAGTCTAGTAGACAGAATAAAATAAGCACAGATAAAGGTAACAAAGACCAGAATATAAGTTCAAGATATGTTAGGGCACAGAACATTAGGTCAGATGAAGGAGAAATCATGTTCAGCTGTATTGTGATTAGAAAAAGGTTGAAGGAGAAGGAAAAGGTGGCATTTAAGGTGGGTCTTGATGTTTGAATAGACTTTCAACAGATGACAAGGGATGAAGAGCATTTCCAGGCATAGAAAAAATGTGAACAAAGGGAATAAAAGAAAAGAGACTTGTCTTGAGGGTGGTGAGTAATTCAGTTTGACAGAAGCATAAAGTATGTGTCCAATAAAGCTAAATTGTAGCCAGTATGTGAAAAACTATGAATGTCAGGCTAAGGAATTTGGCCTTTAATCAGTATGCAATGAAATTTTTTGAGAGCTGGTCTTCTGAAAAATACAGAGACATCATCATACCTATGTAGCTGGAAGATCATTTTGCTACAGAATTCCAGGGATAAGGAAGGGAATTCTGTGATCATTTAGCTCATCCCATACTTGAAAAATAATTTTCTGTCTAACATATCCAAGTGCTTACCCAACTTTTGCCTGAAGACCTCTTAATAAGGGGGACCTACCATTTTCTAAAGCCACTCATTAGGAAGTCAATTTTTACATCAAGCTTCAAATTTTCCTCCCTGAAATTTCCACCCACTGTTCCAGTCTGTCATCTGGCACCAAGCAGAGCAGGGATAATTCATTTTCTAAGTCAGACTGTATCTGACAACATCTCTCATATCTCCATGAAATCTTCCCAGGATAAATATTCCCAGTTGCTTCATGCAGTTCTCAAATGGAATAAACATGGGGCCCTTCACCATTCTGGTTACCCTCTTTTGGATTCTCAATCTGATACATAGAACAAATTTCAGATGAGTTCGGACCAGAAGAACCCAACAGGGCTACCACCTCCTTCTTCTCAGGTTGCTATGCCTCTCTTAATGAAGGCTAAAACATCTTAGTTCTTTGACCATTATGCTTACTCAGATGGACCTTGTTCTCTAGTATATCCCCCATATCTTTTTCAGACAAGCTGTTGTCAAGCCATGTTTCCCCTATCTTGTATTTATGAAGTTTATTTTCTGAACTTATATGCAGTATTTGATAAATTGTTGGGTCTGGAGTCAAGGAACCCTGAATACAAATTACTTAATACAAATCTGGCCTCAGATACTTACTAGATGTGTGATCCTGAGAAAGTCACTGAACCCTGTTTGCTTCAGTTTCCTCATCTGTAAAATGGGGATATTAATAATAATAATAGCACCTACTTCCTAGGTTTGTTTTAAGGATCAAATGAGATAATAATTGTAAAGTACACAGTGCCTGGCACATACGAAATGGCAGCTAGTCTTCTTCTTAAATTCAGCCAAAGTTTCAAGCCTGTCATTATATTTTTGTTTACCTAGTAAGCAAAAGAATAAGACAAATATTTCCCTTTTCTAGTCAATCAATAGCCATATTCCAGCCAAGTATGATAAGTACCGAGGATACAAAAAAAGGCAGTCTGCACTCTCAAAGAGCTCCCAATGTATATAGAGAGACAGTATGCAAAAGCGATATACAAACAAGCTACATGCAGGAAAATAGGAAGATTTCCTCACTACTATTTCAACATAGTCCTAGAAACAGTAGCTGTAGCAAGAATACTGAGAAATTAAAGGGATAAAGACAGAGAAAGAGGTGACAAAAATATTCCTATTTGCTGCTACGAAGATATGATACTTAGAAAATCCCCTGGAAAAAGCAAAGTTAAAGATAATTAATAGCATCAGTAAAGTCTCAGACTACACAATTATTCCACAAACAATATTTCTATAAAATATTAACAAAATTTAAGAATCGGTAATAGAGGGGGATGGAGCCAAAATGGCAAAGTAAAAGCAGGAACTTGCTTGAGCTCCTGCTCCAACCACCTCCAATACTTGTAAAAAAAAAATGAATAAAGAAATTTTAGAGCTATAGAACCTACAAAGTGACAGAGAGAAACAAATCTCCCACTGAAGACAGTTTGGAAGGCCGACAGGAAGGGTCCATCACACCAGGCTGGGAGCTGAGTACAGTCTCGTGTGAGCTGGGCAGCCCAAAATTGCGGCCCAGGCCGGCTGGAGCAGACTTCAGGAGAGTGAATTACCAGCAGCTGTGGCAGTTTCTCTACTTCTCAACCCATAAACACCAAAGAGAAAGTAAAAGGTCAGTAGGAAATTCTGTTGGAACTAGGTGAGAGAAGAGTGCAGTCTGGCCCCTTCCCCTGGGGCACTGGAGGTGACAGAGGCTGCAGCTACTGCCATGTGGCTGACTCCAGAGCTCCTGGCCTGCAGACTTTAGGGGAACCAAGAGACCATTCAGAGGGTAATTGCTCTTGCTTTGACCTGCTTGTATCTGGGTTGCAGTTTTGGGTGGCAGTCATGGGGTGAGGAGTGCTAGCATGCCAGAGCTTGTGGCAGCTGTACATAGGGTGTCCTCCTCATAACTCTGACAACAGCTGCACAAAATCCCAGAAATTTGGAACACAGCACTCTCCACTCTGGAGGCAGAGTTCTACCATAGTAAAGAGCTCAAAAATAAAGTAATTGGCTGGCAAGATGAACAAACAGAGGAAGCGCAATCGGACCATAGAATGTTTTTGTGGGGAAAAAGAGGATCAAAACACAGAACCATAAGAAGATAACAAAGTCAAAACTCCTACATCAAAAGCCCCCAAGAAAAATATGAACTTGTCGCACACCATGGAGGAGTTCAAGAAGAATTTGAAAATCAAGTAAGAGTAGTAGAGGAAAAATTGGGAAGAGAAAAAAGAATGATGCAAGAAAATCATGAAAAGTGAGTCAACAGCCTGCTAAAGGAGACCTGTAAAGTACTGAAGAAAATAACACCTTAAAAAATAGACTAACTCAAATGGCAAAAGAGGTCCAAAAAGCCAATGAGGAGAAGAATGCCTTAAAAAGCTGAAGTGGCCAGATGGAAAAGAAATTTAAAAAAAACTCACTGAAGAGAATAATTCCTTCAAAATTAGATTGGAGCAAATGGAAGCTAATGACTTTATGAGAAATCAAGATATTATAAAAGATACAAACAAATGAAAAAAATAGAAGGCAATGTGAAATATCTCACTGGAAAAACCACTGACCTGGAAAATAGATCTAGGAGTGATAATTTAAAAATTACTGGACTACCTGAAAGCCACGATTGAAAAAATAGCCTAGT
>CM053593.1:294156049-294201741 GCA_028646575.1 Pseudocheirus occidentalis
ATCATCTTTCAAGAAATTCTTAAGGAAAATTTCCCCAATATTCTAGAAACAGAGGGCAAAATAGAAACGGAATGAATTCACAGATCATTTCTTGAGGAAGACCCCAAAAGGAAAACTACTAAGAATATTATAGACAAATTCCAGAGTTCCCAGGTCAAGGAAAAAATATTAAAAGAAGTCAGGAAGAAACAATTTGAGTATTGTGGAAACACAATCAGATAACACAAGATCTAGCAGCTTCTACATTAAAGTATTGAAGGGCTTGGAATATGATATTCTGGAGGTCAAAGGAGCTAGGATTAAAACCAAGAATCACCTATCCAGCAAAACTGAGTATAATACTTCAGGGGAAAATATGGACATTCAATGAAATAGAGGACTTTCATGAATTCTTGATGAAATGACCAGAGCTGAACAGAAAATCTGACAAGAAGCAAGAGAATCATGAGAAAGTAAACAGGAAAAAGAAATAATAAGGATCTTATTAAAGTTGAACTATTACATTTCTACATGGAAAAATGATAATTGTAACTCATGAGACTTTTCTCAGTATGAGGATAGTTGAAGGGAATGTATATGTATACATACATATATGTGCATGTATAAGAGGGTATATATAAGTATATATATATAATATATATATAGTGAATGTGTATATATGTGTACGTGTATACACAGACAGAGGTCACAGGATAAGTTGAATATGAAGTGATGATATCTAAAAAATAAAATTAAGAGGAGAGAGGAATATATTGGGAGAAGGAAAAAGAAGAGATAGATTAGGGTAAATTATCTCATATAAAAGAGGCAAGAGAAAACTGTTACAAGGAAGGGGAAGAACAGGAATGTGAAAGGAAATGAATCAACCTTACTTTCACTGAATTTAGCTTAAGGAGGGAATATACACACTCAATTAGGTATCTGACCCTACAGGAAAGTAGGGGGGAACGGGATAAGAGGGAGGATAGGGAAGGCAGACTGGGGGAGAGGGTGGTTAGAAGCAAACACTTTTGAAAAGGGACAAGGTCAAAGGAGAAAATAGAATAAATGGGGGGCAGGATAGGATGGAGGGAAATACAGTTAGTCTTTCATAATATAACTAATATGGAAATATTTTGCATAACTACATATGTACAACCTTATATTGAATTGTCTGTCTTCACAGTGGGTATGGGTAAGGAGGGAAAAAGGGAAAGAATCTGGAAGTCAAAAGTTTTAAAAACAAAAGTTTAAAAAGTGTTTTTTACATGCAACCAGGAAATAAGATATACAGGCACTGGGGTAGAGAAATCCATCTTGCCCTACAAGAAAGTTAGTAGGGGGTGGGGGAGGATATAAGAGAGAAGGGGGAAGGAATATTCAGTAGGCTTGGTACCTTAGGGTGGGGGTTAGGGGAGAGACAGGGAGAAAATTTGTAACTCAAAATCTTGTGGAAATGAATGTTGAAAACTAAAAAAAAAAAAAATTTAAAAAATAGAGAGAATTTCCATTCAAAGTAACTACAAAATGCATTTTAAAAATCTGGGAATCAACTTACAAATTATATTCAACACTTTCACAAATAGAAATGTGACTAGGAACTCAACTATATGATATCATTAGACTAGGAAGCACCTGCAAGGAAAGTTCCTTTACTAATATGGGGCAACACCTTTCCTACAACTTATAGTATTAGAAAAGGTACAACAAAAGTTAAGTGGCTTGTCTAAGGTCACAAATCTACCATGTGTAAGAGGCTTGAACTTGAACCCCAGTTTTCCTAGCATTGAGGTCAGTCCTCTATCCACTTTGCCACTCTTATCTGTATGACCACAATTGTAAATGTGCCTTAAGGAAATAAAGAATGTCTTGATGCCTGGAGGAATAGTCAGTACTAATGCCTAGACCACGCCAACATAATAAAAATAACAATACTATAAAAATATATTTACAGATTAAGTGCTATCTATACCAATCAAACTACCAAACAGATATGTAGAGTTAGACAAAATAGTAGCATAGTTCATTTAGAGGAATAAAAGTTCTAGAATATCTAGGGAAAGAATAAAAACATTATGGAGGCAGCACTTCCTGACTTCGCACTATATTATGAAACAACAATCATTATTAAACATTTGGTGCTAGTCAAAAAATAGAAAAGACTATCAATGAAACATCCTAGACAATCATGAATTAGAAATAACTGAACTTGGGGCAGCTAGGTGGTACAGTGAATAGAGCACAGGCCTTGGAGTCAGGAAGACCTGAGTTCAAATCCAGCCTCAGACACTTAATAGCTGCATGACCTTGGGCAAGTTACTTAACCCCAACAGCCCTGCATTCCCCCCTCCAAAAAAAAAAAAAAAAGAAATAACTGAACTCAATTCTCTGTCTCAGAAATCCAAAACCAAAATTACCTATGAAAAAATTCTCTATTTGAAAAGAACTGCTGGAAAAACCAGGAACTATAACTATCTCACCAATGATCTAACAATAGTAAAGCAAGTAGTGATAGGGAAATCAAAGAATATTCTACAGTGGGGATGGGTGGAATCGTCTTTCTAGCCTCAGTTCACAAACTGAATCAACAGAGAAAAGGCCAAGGCAGAAACTTTAGAATAGGAGAGGTACAGGCCAGAAGGAGCTAGGTGGCTTAGTGAATAGAGTGCTGGGCCTAGAAGTCAGGAAGACTCATTTTCCTGGGTTCAAATATGGCCTCTGACAGTTACTAAATGTGTGACCCTGAGCAAGTCACTTAACTCTATTTGCCTCAGTTTTCTCATCTTATCAAATGAGCTGAAGAAGGAAGTGGCAAACTATGCCTGTTATCTTTGCCAAGAAAATCCCCAAATGGACTCTCAAAGAGTCAGATATGACTGAACAACAACAAAGACATGGACTCTATGATCAGAGCTCCATGCTAGGCTGATGACAGACTCATCAACTTGCTCCCCACTCCCAGGTCAAAAGTACAGATTCAGACTTGGGCCCAGGTCCAAGACAAGAAGGAGAGGCTGGCAAAACGGCATCCCAGTGCTCTGGGATACTGCAGCAGAGAGAGAAGGCCTACAGTGGATCAAAGACTAAAGTTATAGGACCAGATCAGCAGTTTGGGCACTGGAGTGGGGCACCAGGAACACTGCGTCTGCATTCAGAACTCGGAGTTATGCCAGTAACACTGGGGTGACCAGAGAACATAGCTGGAATAATGACTGAACAAAATCCAAGATGCCAAGACACAAGCCCTGAAGAGAAGAGTAATTCTAAAGCACCTACAAATAAAAAGAAAAACACAGCTTTTCTATAAAATCAACTGAAATTTCTAAGAGAGATGATTCAAGAATTAAAAATCTTACTATAAATGAAGTTAAAACAAGAGAGAAAATAATAGGAAATAAATGAGAGCTGTGGAGGAGAGACTTGGGGGGGAAATTATCAGCTTTTTTTTTCCAGTGATGATTTTCAGGTAGTCCAATGATCCTTAGATTATCTCCCCTTGACCTGCTCTCCAGGTCAGTTGTTTTTGTATTTATTCCCTACATTATTCTGTTTTTTTCCCCTCACTCTTTTGACTTTAACATTTGTAATTCCCTTGTGGATTTGTTTTCTGTTTTAATCAATTCTAATTTTCAAGGAGTACAATTTATGGGTTAATCTTACAACCATCAATTCTACGGTATTCATTCTCTTTGCCATTGTGTAGTTTTCTTTTCTCTGATGCACTCATGATTACATGATTACACTCATGGAGTTACCTTCTTTTTCTTCTGCATTTACCTCTTGGGACCATTTACCACTCTGTCCAAAGTATTTCTTCACTGCGTTCATCATTTTCTTCTGGTCACTTCTATCTACAGCCTCTGGGTCTGCATTTGAATTTTGTGCATGAATTAAGTCTCTGCTCCTTTCTAAACTCTGGGAATGGTATGGGTAGGAACTACTTGGTCTTGGACGTGGCATTTAAGACCATATCTCACCTTCTTCAGGAATTTCTGGGTTTTGGTTCAGTCAGCTGGTGGCTCAGATGTTTTAACCTTGGTTCCTTCTTGTAAAGTTCTGAACCTGGGGCTGGCTCCATCCCTTCCCATGAACCTGACAGGCCTGGTTGATTTTGTTGAATGGACTTATTTGCATATTGTCTCCTCTATTAGACTTTGAGATTCTTGACAGCAGGGACTGTACTTTGTCTTTATATACCCAGCACAAAGTCTAGTATTTGGCATATAGTGGACACTTAATACGTGTTTAATGATTGATGGTGACAAGTCTCCTATAAAATCCCAGGTCCTTTGTTTTTCAGGTCTACTTTGTCCCTTTTTTCATGTTTCAGTTTACTCATGGGCCACCAGTGGCTGGATGTTGGGCTCTCTGGTCCTGAGCCTGGGGAAGTGTACGAGCCTCTCTCACACTGCACCTTCTTTGGGACTTCTGGGGTGCACAGTCTAAGATACCACATGTGCCTGGCTAAGGTGCCACCCCTGAGGGCTTGTGTACCCTGCTCTCATCCTGGTTCTGGATCAGGTGGATTGCTTGAGAGATGGCTTCCAATTACTCTGAGCTTCCACATGACTCTGGCAGTCTCTTTTTGTGTTGTCTGCTTTGGTGTGCTCCAGCTCTAAGGTGGAGGGCACACTGATTTCTCTTTGGTTTCATTATTTTTCTTTCTGGAGAATTTTTATTGATGCACTTGTGGAAAATCTGGGCTCCTCTAGGTCCTACAATGCCTTTATCTTCCCAAAATTCCCTTCCCTAAATATTTTGCTAAATTAGAAACTATAGGGATTAGGGAAGTGGCCCCCCATATCATCTCACAAGTCATTGAGATTCAGTATTTTAAAAGTCATGAAACTTTAGTCTGGTATAGAACCTAAAAGCAGGATTTTTTTTAACTTCACTATCTGTGTAATAAAGTATACTGTTTTAACTTCCAATTCTCTTAATTTGGTCTATTGCCTTTATTTATATTTCCTTAAGACTTCAGTGTTTTCTAGTGTATGCCAAAAACAGATTTAAGTTTGGAAATTATATGTAAAACTAAACTTTCAAAATAAGTTTACTAGTTTGATGGATCACTCAAGTTAGTGAAATTTATTTGAAGCTTGTCTCTTTAAAATTACTCTTCTCTACCATGTTGCTGTAAAGGTTCCTTAAAATATATTTAATTTCTATTAATCTTTTCTATGAGTCTCTTTTCAGAAATACTTCTAGCATTTTTTTTACACAAATCATATTTAACCACTGACTTCCTTTAAAAAGAAAGAAAATTATTTTAAAAGCACATAATAAAACCATTATCCTTGCTATATAATCTTGGTACTGACAAAATATAAGAATTACTACTTTATTGCAACTTGAGTTGATTATTAATTAAAATAGTTTATAATTAAAGGGAATTAATCCCAAAGTTAATTCAACCTATGGAAAATCATATTTTGCACCTCTCCTTGCATGTACAGAAAATGTCCGATGAATCACTTTCTTTTTCTCTTATCAACAGAAGGTAACACTTTGAATCATAATAATTTGATAGAATTTTCTTTAAGAAACGATAGCTTAAAGTCTATTCAATTGAATGGAAGGCTTATAATGACACCAGGTAGGTACGGCAGTCTTTTCAGACAGGATGAGACTGAAAGAGTTCTTTGAAGCTAGTTTTACTTAAAGTGGAAACCCCCTTTCACTATCAGCTGTGTTTATTGAGAGTCTATCTAATTGTTCTCATTTTTGCCAAAGTTTTTTTTCCCCTTAAAACACAAGAACCATCATGTTTTCCAGGCCAGATATAATAAAACTTCTAAGACAGGTTAAATAAGGACATCTGAAGATTTCCAATGGAAATTATTATTCTTGTTCCATTTTATGTTTCAGCTATGACAGTGTTAAAATGTTTTTCATTCAATTTTTGTAAACAAACAAAAAAAAACTTAGTTCTGAAAAGAAGGAAATAAGCAAGGTCTGACAAAACTCCTAATTTGAAAGATCCATCTGATTCTTATCATTAATACTGTACATAAATTAAAAAAAAGTTTTTTATCTTCATGTTTTTCTAATGTTATTTAACATCTGAAAGAATAAAAGCTACTTTGGTTAATCACGTAATAACAACAAAGAACAAATTGTCAAAGGAAAATGCTTGATTCACACTTTTTTCCTGGAACACAATAAATGCCTGGATAAACAGAATGTTTCACTGACAAATCTGATCCATAGTTTGAATGGTTGGAAGGAAAATGCAAAAGTGAACTTGCGGTATGTAATCTCAGATGTTAGATGTTGGGAGTCACAAGTTTTAAAACCTTTACTTTTCTCTCACTTTTCCATCAATGCTCAGTTTCTCTTCTCTTTTCAGCTTTTTTTTTGTGTGTTCTCTTCTTTCCTATTGGAGTGTAAGCTCCTCAAAAGCAGGGTATCTCCTTTTATTTGTATCTGCATCCACCAGTCATGCAAACTGTTTTTTTTTTATTTTTTCCTCTTTTCTTTCCCTGACAAAGGGCTACAAAAGTAGAGCAGGTGACTTTAAGGGTTACATTTGCATTAACTCAAAGAGGCAGACACAGTTTCACCTATTGTTCCTTCAATTTTCTGTCAATCACTCAACAGGCATTTATTAAATGCCCAGTATGTGCCTGATTTAACCTAAATTGAAACAAAATTGAAACAAAAACTTTAGAACTTGTTACTATACCATGTGAATACAAAATGGAATACAAAGCAAATAATATAAGTTCTTTATTTTATTGGGTCAAATTATTTTTTGGGTCAAATAAAAAATGCAAATAGAGAACTTGTGCTGTGTAATCTATTAGCTATTTGGAGCCATAAACTGTAAAACCTTCAGGTAAGGAGGGATCCCAGGATCGTCGTTTCCCATTTTTCAACCAGCTGGACTACTTTTGGACATCTTTGGACTTTTGTGCTCTTGTGTGGAGTTTCCCCCTCCCCTCTTTTCAGCTTCCTTTTGTGGAAGATAATGGATGGGTATAAGGTATAAGAAGACTAGAAAGGTAGAGGAATGGCTGAGTATGAAGGACTGTACACACAAAACAGGATTTTCTAATTGATTTTTGGGGTGATAAGGAATCACTGGAATAGAATGAAGGCGCACATGACATGGTTTGACTTCAGCTTTAGGGAAATCACTTTGGCAGGTTATGTGAAGATGGACTGGAATGGAGAGAGCTGTAGCCAGCAGAGCAAACAGCAGGCTATTCTAACAGTCCAGGTGTGAGGTAATAACTCACTGGGCCTGCACCAGTGTAGTCGTACTGTCAGAGGAGAAAAGGGGCCTAATCAAAAAATGCTACAGAGGCAAAATTGACAGGTCTTGGGAACAGACTTGATGTGGGGGGTAAGAGAGAGCAGCCACCCAATATATATGGGATATCTTCTAGTACATTTGATATATTTAATAGTATTTGGTATTGTGACTAATTTTTTGACTTCCTGGAAAGTGTTCTGTTGGAAAATATAATTTTTATTAACAAGTCATTAAGCTGCTTATTGATTTTACCTCAAAACCATAAAGGTCAACTTGTACTATTATAGCAGACTACTTAGAAATACTAACAGTGTTTTGGATATAAAAGGGCAAAAATATTAAGTATCCATTATCCACTATTTCAATGATTCTCTGTTTTAAACAATAAAGAAAAAAATTAACTGTTAGGTACTTACAAAGATGGTCACAAAACCACACATATCCCTTCCTTTTAGGAGGTTACAGAATGAGCCCATTATGTTGTCATGGAAACATATTTGGTTCTACATATTTAATCCATGTAATTATTACCCCAAATGCTCCAACTGAAATGGAGGCCCTGGATTCCTGAAGGCTATAAAACCAAGCACAAACTCGGACATACTCAATGAAATTAAAAAGGCTTCTGAATACATATAGAAATTCTTTCTGAAGCCCAGAAAATATACAGAAACGGAGGCACTAAGTACTAAGTTTTTTGGCTACAGCAAAACATGAAAAAAAATGATACTACTCTCAACCCTATGTAATTCCCTCCTTTTCTAAAATATGGAGAATCCCCAAATGAAGCAATTACAAATACAATCTTCTTTTAAAAATGTACTTTGTATGTAAATGTTAATGCTTGTTGATGTTTTTCAAGTTCATGATGATTTTTTTTAAAGGACACTTGGCAAAGAAAAAAATGCCAACAACAAAGAGCAAAAGCAAACAGATCACTGTGAAGAAAAGGGCAGCTTATGTGGCAGCGTCTATTACTGAGACTGAAGAAATGAAATCCTATTAAGAAATTGCCAAGATATTGCAAAACAAGTCAACATTCACCTGGATGTAAAGTGACTTCAACATAATGATGTACATAAGAAGCAATGGCAGAAACCGCGCTGAAAAATATGGTTCAGGACAAAAAGACAATGAGGTCAAAGACATGTGGACCACTCAGAAGTCTTAGGGTTGTGCAGATTAAATCTGTTCTTCAATAAAAAAATCAGAAGTCACTCTATGTGACAAACATTCAAGGGCTTTATAAAGTGAAACCGATATTTTTCAATTAACAAGCATTTGTATTTCTCTCCCTTATACTTCTACCTACAATAGGAAAAAAAAGAAGAAAATCCTTGTAACAAATAATCATAGTTAAGCAAAACAACTTCACACACTGGCCATGTCCAAAAAAGGTATGTCTCATTCTGCATCTTAAGTCCATCACCCCTCTGTTAGGACATGGGTTGTAGGGTTCATTATCAGTGCTCTGGAATCAGGGTTGGTAACAAAACTGATCAGAGTGAAACTGAGTTTACTCTCACAGAAAGGAACTAGTTTTCAGTGAAGAAATAAATCATTTCTTATTGAGGTGTCTATGAATGGCCAGACTATCAACTGGTCAGAGCTGTACTCCAAATCAGTACCAAAGCTGGAGGCTAAAATGAGAAGGCACTGTATGCAACTACAAGAGCTCCAACAAAAGTTATTTAAAGAAGCCACCAACTCATAACAATGGGAAATGAACAAAAGCAAAAGCACTGACTGTCAATGATTTTGAAGTTTAAAATGTGTGTGTGTGTGTGTGTGTGTGTGTGTGTGTGTATGCATGCACGTGTGGAAGTGAGTCAGAAGTTGTAAAGAGACCATTCTGGCTAGAAAAACTTGATTTCCCAGATGAGGTGAGAGATCTAGGAGCCAGAGGCAACAGTAATTTAGAGCACAAACTTATTTGCAAAACATCATGCGAGTAGAATGAAAGATTATGCGTTATATTATTTCACAAAACAGTGAAAAGTCACAGAGGAGCAAAAGAATCTGCAGAAAGATTTTGGAGTGACTGCCAGATTGATCATCCACTGAAAATAGCAGACACAAAGAAACGTCTACAAGCCTTTATTAAGAGCTAAAGCTTGCTATGTGCCAGGCACAGTGTTAAGCACTGGGAATACAAATTCCCCCAGTTCTGATGAGTACCCTCACTTCCCTAGAGGTCACAAAGTTTCCTATGCTGGAAAATGTGTCTTGTATCAAACAGCAGACTGGAGTTTATCATCACTGGCACCTTATACTTCTACATACCTCAAACAGGAGAAAAACTAAATACCAGTTGGAATATTTTCTTTCTTTTCTGTCCAGTCTCCTTTATTTTCTCACCTTTCACTTTATATAGAACAGCCTCTGAAGGGATAACTTAAAAGTTGCTCTGCCTCACCTTCTTCTGTTAGCATGTGGCTTAGCTCTTTAAACCTCAAAAAACCAATATCCTATGAATCCTGACACTGAGGCATTCTCCTTCAGTGCCTGATTCTTTAGCCGAAAACACATTACAGGAAGGGGCAAAGATGGTAAATGCCTCTCTCAATACCTGTGCGTCATCACAAGAGCAGTGCCCGTGTCAGATTACCAACAAACCTTTAGAAGAGTTCCCTAGCTTTTTTACGTCAGTGCAAAACCTCCTGAAATCTTCTGATGGAGGAAGATCAAAACAACCTACAGAAAAAATCATTTCAACCTGGAAGCTCACACCAACCCTGAATTTCACACATTGCAAGGACTCTTTCTCCTTTGTCCCCCACCCCAGCACCCTCTCCCTCTCATTGGCTGGTTCCTCTAAGAACCTTTACTTAAAAAAAAAAAAAAACACTTTATTTTTTTCCATTTCAGATGGGGAAGGCAGGGCAATTGGGATTAAGTGACTTGCCCAAGGTCACATGGCTAGTGTTAAATGCCTGTGGCTGGTTTGAACGCAAATCCTCTTGACTCCAGGGCTGGTACTCTATTCACTATGCCACCTAGCAGCCCCTAGAACAGTGGTTCTCAACCTTCCTAATGCCACAACCCTTTAATATAGTTCCTCATGTTGTGGTGACCCCCCAACCATAAAATTATTTTCGTTGCTACTTCATAACTGCAATTTTGCTACTATTATGAACTGTAATGTAAATATCTGATATGCAGAATATATTTTCATTGTTAAAAATTGAACATAATCCACAGGTTGAGAACCACTGCCCTAGAACATTTATTTGAAAGAAGAGACCCAGGTCACCTGCATTCCTCTGCCTGGAGGTATTCCTGACTCTCCTAGACTTTCTTTACAATGCCTTATGCTGGGTATCTTCATTTTCATCTTCTCAATCCTGGGCCCCCCAGCAGGAACCCCCCTCCCACCTCCTCCATTTATCTTTTCAGGCTCCTTTTATGTGTTGCCCTCTTCCATTAGACTGCAAGCTCCCTTGAGAGCAGGTACTACCTGTCTTTGTATCTGTGTTCCTGCTATTTAGCACAAGTGCATGGAACATAGTAAGCTTCTCAGAAATATTTGTTGACTTGACAAATATAAGTGGTATGGATAGTTCCTGCCCTCAGAGAACTTATATTCTGGTAAAGAAAGACAATATATAAAAGGAACCTGAAAAGGTATACGGGGAAAGATTCTAAAAGAATGAAAACAATGATAGTACTATTTTTTTTAAAAGCAACCAAGAAACCATCAATAACTATTGTCCCATGTCTCTATTTTCTCATCTTCATAAAATGGTAATGGCAGTCACTAATTCAGACAAGTAGTGCCCCAGGATGAAAATTTCAAGGATGAGAATTGAACTTGTGGGAACTCATGAAATTCCCCAAGTGAGAGTGCAGAATCAGAAGGAATGCACAAGAAGGCAAGGGGAGAACCAAAAGGGAAAAGTGTCAGGAAAACTGACAAGCAAGTCTCCAGGAGCAGAGAGTGATCAGTGGCAGCAAATACTACAGAAAAGTCAAGAGGTGGATGATTTCTCAGAAAAACCATTAATTTTGATGTCTAGGAGACTACTAGAACCTTTGGGGTTTTAGTTCAGTGTCAGAAGCTAGATTGTAGAGGGTTTAAAAGTGAGAGTAGCCTTTGCCAGGACAGGGTGGGAAGAAGGTAGGAAAAAAAGGAAAAAAAATAAATTTACATGATAATTTTGTTGGATATTGGAAAAGAATGACAAGCACAGCAGACTTGCACTTTCATGTATAATCATCTTTTTATTATACTATGTTATGGAAATACTTGTTTTATTTCATAAATATGTATTAATGTAAAAAAAAAAGAAAAAGGAGAGGAAAAGAAACACAGTCACCAAATGTGTATGACTTTTTTAAGAATCTTGATAAAGCCTAGTCTATATCCAGTACTAGCACAGTAACTGACACAGAGTAATACTGTAATAAAAGATTGCTTACTGAATCAAGTCTCTCTCTGATGTTTTATCACGATATGTAGATAACTGCATTCTAAAAGGCTTTCATTGATCATTGTACAAATATTCCATGTTAAAAGAACCAAGAGTTAAAATCATGTTTAGAGCTGGTCTAAGAATTGCACAATTCTTATTCCCTTAAATCTCTTCTGACAATCTGCCATTATTAGTATGGAGGCAGCAACAAAGGACTGAATGTTAATACACACACACAGAGGAGAGCTGAATTGTGGCACAGAAAGTCTAGAGCTGTTATTACAGCCCTAATGAAGGTATCAGATACTCTCCTACTCTTAAGGCTGATACTCTCTCACTTTAAGGTTAACTGTAGGAAAACTATAAAAGTTGGTGGCAGGTGTGGGGAGAAGGGGGCTTCCATCTTTGGACTAGTAACTGAGACAGTGCACACTGCAGTGCCATAGCTGTGAGTGTGAAGGAAAAAGGGCAAAAGGAAAAGAAGTGAAGCTTTAGTGGGTTCCTCTGCACTGATGGATTTCCTTGGGTATCTGTGTCCCTCTTTGCCTTATGGGTCTCAGAGGAAGTCTTGTGTTTTAGGACATGAGTTAAGCTGGCTAAATCTTTAGATACAAAGAATAACAGAGAGTTAAGTGATAATAAATCTCCTTCACAAAGTCAGCAATAGCTACTTCCATGGTACTTTCTAAGTTATTCACTAGTGTCTCTAATGTAGCTGTGTCAAAGGTAAGGGACATTGACTCCAAAGTCCTATCTGTATGTTTTTACCAAGTTCATGGGTAGTTCAACTCAAGGAGTCATTCTATACAACAAAAATTTAAAAAGAGAAAAAAAAATAGCACCTTTTCAGAAAAGCTAAGCAACACAACAATTACATGACAGTATTTACAATATCCATCCCTACATTCCCACACTTTGGCAATGAAGGAAGTGAGGTATATTTTGTTAAATCTTCTCCAGGGCCAAGCCTGATCAATGGAATTACATAGCATTCAGTTTCTTTGTTGTTCTATTTACATTTCCGTAGTTATGTACATTTTTTTCCTGATATGGTTTGATTCACTCTGTATGAATTCATATGTATTTTTATTCTTTTTTGTATCAGAGTAGTATCACATAGATAATGCTCATATATGATAATTTGGTTAGTCATTTTCCAAACAATGGACATCTATTTTGTTTTTAGTTTTTCTGAATAAGTAATACATTGAATATTTTAGCAATATGGAACCTCTGTTTCTATTTTGGCATCCTTGCAGTATATACCTAAGCAATGAGCTCTCTAAATCAAAGTCTACAGACATTTTGGTCATGTTGCTTTCATTAATAATACAAACTGCTTTCAAGAATGGTTAGAAAAATTCACTGTTCTGTTAACAGAAGAAAATAAAATCAGGTTCCTAGTTCACAACTAGGCAGAAAGTGCTCAATCAAAGAAGAGATAGGGAAGATCACAAAAGATGAAATAGATATGAATCCTATCAACTTTTAATAGCAATTTTCAAGGAACTTAACTGTTGTGGTTGCTCTATTGATATATTTAAAGAAATGATCAAGAAGAAGCATCATATTAGAGAGTTATCAACAGTGCTTGCTCTTAGCTTTATGTGCTTATGTGAATAAGGAGGTGGGGAAGGGAATAAGTATCTGTTAAGTACCTACTATGTGTCAGGCATTTGTGCTTAGTACTTTACAGCATTTGATGTGTATTGATAAATAAAGCCCTGGTACCGAATTTCAATTGACAACTACTGGATTGGTGTTTATATGCACAATTATAGGGTTTCATATTATTTTTTACTCAATTTAAGAGTAGAAACAAACAGGACATATCACATGAATGTAAGTATTTGATACCAGTCAAAACCATACATTTAGGCACATTTAATATTTTTGTTAACACTTAAAACTTGGGTTTCAAAATGGCTGACAACTTTGACAATAAGACCTCTGGGAACCTGGCTAAGTGAGCTCTCCTCCAGAGTCTCCTCTTTCTGCCAAAGTATTTTTTTTCCCCTAGAGTCAATCAAGACTATAATCTTGGAATAAAAATATTATTGACTTAGAACTAAAAGGGACCTTGGAGGACATGTAATTTAGCTTCCTCATTTTATAAATTAAACTGAAGTCAAAAAAAGTTAAGTAATTTGTTGAAAGTCATATAGGTAGCAGGTACCAAAGGTGGGATCTGAACCTAGGTCTTCAGCATCCAAAGTTGGCGGTCTTTCCACTGAACCCCTCTGTCTCCTGCCCATCCTTCACTACATTCAATAAATGATCAAGTTCTATTTATTCGTATTTTGGATATTTTCTAGCACTCAATATTTTTAAAAAAAATTTCTACCACCACTACCCTATTCCAAGACCTAATTACCTTATATTTCAACTACTATACCTGAAGAGGTTTCTAAGTGTTTTAAGCTTCCACTCTCTTTAATAGAATACTGTATTTTGCTGATAGTTTAGTCTTTGTAAAATATACTTTGAACATGACACAATCAATCAATAAACATTTATTAAGTGCCTGCTAAGTGGCAGGTTTCTAATTCTCAGAACCTTCCAGTAGTTCCCCCATGCTATCAAATAAACTATAAACTTATTATAAAATTTTGGCATGTGAAAAATATAAACAGATACAGTATCAGAATTTAAAAAAAAACACTTAATTTTGGAGATAGATCAATATCCTATAAAACTAACTGAAGCACTGTAATTTGAATTTATAGAAACTATATTTTTTGTCTTCAACAGCAGAAAAGTGATACTGTTTATACAATTCCTACAAAGGCAATACTTTCATGGCTAAATAAAAAAAATTACATTAGGCAAGGGATACTGTTTTTCTTAATCATTTACTAGTTGCCAAAAAGATGTCTAAAAACTAATTTCCTGATTATTCTGAGATGTTATTGATTTAGTTTTTGAAAGGATCTCTCTGAAAAGGTTCATTTAACAATGGAGAAGAACATAGTGCTATGAAATCATAAAAGATAAGAGGTAGAAAGTAAGTCAAATCACAATACTGAAAACAAATATTCTACCCTGATGCCTTTTTCTTGAAAGCATTATTCCAACATAAAAATAATTTGCAAGACATATTTCACAGCTTAATGACTGATTAGTTTAGATTTTCTTAAAAAATCTAGCTCTCTTTTTCTTTCTTCTTTTTGTTGGTGTTGCATATTTTGCTAACTTGTCAATATAGTTCAATCTGGACACACCTGTAGAAATTTTATCCTCTTTTTGCAAAACTGTGTTTTCCTTTTTTTTTTTAAAGCATTAAAGGTAATTAAATAATTGTTTAAATAGATGAAGTTTATATACATCCATAATTTGTGTTTTGCTTCTATTAAAATATTATACACAACTAAAATAATTTAAGAGGCTAAATTTAACCTAGAATTTTCAGTTAAAATAAAAATAATGTCAAGTGGAAGGAAAAAAAGACATTAGAATTCAGTGAACTACTCTATTCATTTTATCAACTAAAGTAGTAACTAAAACTTGATCACTACAGTACTGTAAAATAAGTCTTTTTCTTTTAGTGAGGATAAGGGAAAATATTCATCACTAACTGATAAAATATCTGAATACTAAAAGAAATGACCAAAATAAGAAAAATGCTTACCACTCTGAGCAGTAAAAGGATGCTGAGGAATCAGATGAGTGCCCATTGTATTTAACAGCCTGAACTTGGAGTGTGGTGAAAACAATGATGGAGCAGGAAGCAAGAGATTTGAGCTGGCCTGTAATAGGAAAGGCAAATCAGAAACTAAGTGTAATTTCCTGGGTTACTGATGCAAAAACTGGATGCGAAATATTTAGTTACTGTACGATACACAGACTGGGACTCGAGGAAGGTCAGACAGGTACTACTAGCTCAAATGATCAATGAAATAACCTATTTGCTCTTTGAATAGCAGTTTCTGGAGTTCAAAATTATGAACTTATGGTTTGTAATAGAATGATCTCTCTCTCTCACTATGTATGTATGTATGTGTGTATGTATGTATGTATGTATGTATCTATCTATCTATCTATCTATCTATGTACCACTTTACTAAAGAAGGTAAAGAACAGTTGTGGAAGTATAATTAAACCAAAGTAAAGTTTCACGATTTATTAAAACAAAGTCTGTTCATCACAGAGTCAGGATCTTTGTTAACTCCAAGGTTAAATTAAAATAGTTAATTGGAAGTTAGACCAATATGAAGAAAAAATAAAATGTGTTTGCAACTTAGAGAATTAATATAACTGCCATAAAGCAAAATAAGCATTCCAACTTACATTTGTGTGAAAATTTACCAAAATAACAAGGACTAATGTTAGAGATTATGTAGTAAACACTTAATAGATAATGCCCTATAACCTTGGTTGTTACATAGATTCTTTGACAACATAGAAACACTTAACAAAACTCCTTCCTCAACAGACCATTAAAAATAGCATATGAAATAGTACACTTTTAAGTTTTCATGAGGAAATAAGATATTTTAGCCTTTGAAAACTACTATAAGTATTTTAAAACAAAAAAGATGTAAAAAAATAAAAATAATTCATTAATAATTACTGATTTATTGTTAAAGTATATACTACAGAATGCTCTTCTTTTCCCTTAAGGGATGATCTACTCTGTTCACTGTTCATAAGTTACCAAATAATTCATTACTGATTTCATTGGGTTTATAGATCTATTTATTTTAAAATGGATCTACTTAATTTTTTTTTGCCATTTTAGATTACATTCATCCCTTATTGCCACAATGTCACTTGTAAACTAAGAATGATCAAAATAGCCTTTCCTTTATATGTTAACTAGTATGAACAGTTCTCAGTTACTTATTTAAAAAACCCAACAAATAAACAGCATAGCATAATGGAAAGAATGTTGGATTCAGAGTTAGAAGAGACAGGTGGGGATCCCAGCTCTGTGCTATGTGACCCTTGAGCACTCGGCCTCAAATTCCTTCTCTCTAAAAGGAGATGACAGACTATATGATCCCTGATGTCCCTAGATATTATAAACTTCAATGAAAGGCAAATATCTTTTAAAACATTCCTTTGTTAATGTACATAAGAAGGTTGTGATATGCCTTTTAGCTAAGCTATCATATATGTACTTTACTCTCAAAGTACTTACTTGGAACAGAATAATAAATAACTAACTTTAAAAACATAAAACTCTGGGAAATCGATCTTCATGAACATGAAATTTGTGTGCTTTTGATTTTTAAAAAATTTTCTTCTTGTTTGCATAATCTAAAAACAAACAAACAAACAAACCTAAACCTGTTACCACCTATAGCTATATGTGGATATACTGGTCTCATTTAAAGTGAAACTAAAGGAAGAAACCATTAAAAAAAATCATTATTAGAAAACTTTCTCCTATTCCTCAAAACTAGATATGAATTAGATAGCATTCCAATCTTATGAGAATAATAAATTCTGAAGTTTCCATTGAGACATGATGTTTTAAAAATTAAAATTATGTAAATAAATCTAATTGAATCATTGTTTCTTTTAAACTCACATTTTAAAAACTTGGGTGAACCTGGAGCAGAAGGGTAAAAGAGAACTATCTGGCTAGACAACAGCTATCTTGTTAGATTTTTGTGAGTAGAAGGAATGAATTTACATGCAATAACTACAATGAAAATGGCACACTCACTACTTAATTATTTAATTCACTTCTCTTTTTAGACTCACTTTTCAGTTTTACTTCTGTATTCCTGAAAACTTTTCATCCTACATGTCAAACATTGTGTTTTGAAATCAAGTGCAAAAGAACAGGTGTACACTGGGGGAAATAAAAAGTCTGCTTTTCAGCCTTCCTCTTCAGAAAATTACCCTAGCTAAAAAGCCTACTAAAAACCTTGAACCAGAAAATACTGATACTTTTCTACAGAAGCAGAAAGATTACTATTCTTTTTCAATCAACTGCTGTTATTTGGAAAATAAACACTGCAATTACATGTTCTTTCTAGGCATTTTTATACTTCTGTTCTTTATTGACATGTTACTTAAAAGCCCATTTAAATGCGGATAAAGTAACAAGTACCATGATAAAGGAGTAGATAATTCAATCTCTCAGGTGCAGGATTAAGGTTATTTATTACAGAGGCTTCAAATGAGAAGGACGGAAGGACAAAAAAGCCTACTTATACATTTTCATGATTCCATGCAGCGGAAAAAAATAATAATGCTCATTAAATAAAGTGAAGCAATATCTATTTTTGAAATAGATGCTGTGGAAAGGAATTGCTAAATAATTTAACAACAGCAAGGTTGGCTAAGATAGCCTACACCAATCTACCCACTTTTCCCAACACACTTCTCTGCTTGCTTCATGCAGAAACCACAGTCTGTCAAAGGCCGTTTGCTACAGCTCCCCTGTTGAGTAAAACTAAGAGTATTAAAACTTTCTGGATTTCATAAAACAAAGAAAATAAAAAGAACCCACCCAGAAACTTTGCCAAGTATAGAACAAAGCTGCTTTGGCCTTCTCCTTACGAGTAGAGCAGTTCCATGCAAAATATGCAAATATTCCTTCTCTGAGAGAGCTCATTTTCATGTTTAAAAAAAGGCACTGTCCGTGTGACTAAATATAATGGTCTAAATCAAGACGAGACAAGCTACCAACAATAATTTTCCTTTTTACTGGTTACACAAGTTTTATAATCCTTTGAGACATATAATCCTAATTTCCATACATGCTTGCAAGTCAAATTAGGTTTAGATGATTTTGGTTTACACTTTAGTTTCACCTGAGTTAGGGATGTTTTTGAAAGTCTGTATTTCAAAAACATCTCAAAATGCCTTTAAAATTATCCTCAAAGTCAAGTATTCAAAGGACACTCTAAAATCCTTCTTAAATTATCCCTTAAAACCTGATGGCACTATATGCTCACCATTCCAAATTTTTTTCTTGTAGCATTCTATTTTTGGTACTAACAGAAATAACACTTTAATGTGAAACACAGATGGGAAGGAATACTCGAGTAGGAATCAGAAGACCTGGATTGGAAGATA
The DNA here is from genome assembly GCA_028646575.1 of Pseudocheirus occidentalis. NCBI lineage: Eukaryota > Metazoa > Chordata > Mammalia > Diprotodontia > Pseudocheiridae > Pseudocheirus > Pseudocheirus occidentalis. The sequence goes on from CM053593.1 coordinate 294,174,731, forward strand.
GCTCTAACTCTACTACTTACTGACCAATGTCAACTCATTTGGCCTCTTAAAGACTGTTTCCCTATCTGTAAAATGGGAATTATAATATTCACCCTGCATGCCTCACAGGGATATTGTAAGGATCAAGTGAACTTTGTTAAGAATAAAATCTTAAACAAATGTATTGTTAATATTATAATTAGCCAAATATGCAAATGAATCTGTGATTTAATCAATCTGGAGTTATACTGATAAAGTATTAAGTGCTTGTTATGTTCCAAAATTGTGTTGTCCTAGGAATACAAAAAAAAAGATACTTTCTCTATACTCAAATATCTTACATGTTAATGGGAGAAAATAAAATATAAAAAGTAGCTGAAAGACGGTGGTGGTGGTGGTTTAAGACTTGCTGAAAGAAAGATTGATGAGTCAGGTGTGGAGTGAAAACAGAAATGAGAATGGATGGCCTAGGTAGTTCATGAAATGGTGGTCCTAGGCAGGGACTCACGAATCAGAGGAGCTGGCCGCAGAGGCATCTCCAAGGGAGGTGAGAAAGTCCAGAGTCAGGAGTAAAGCTTTAAGAGACATTCCCTCCCATTGTGCAGACCTCCATCCTGTAAAACATTTGTCCATGTCCACAAATAAGACGTTTTGTTTTTTTGGTTCAGGGGAATCCAACAAGTTACAATATTACTATAATAAAGACTGCTCAGTCATATTAATTACAACAATAAAGACATCTCAAATAATATTAGTTTGTAATTGGGTATAATCACAAAAGGAAGGGACTTAATAGATTCTCTGCTTTGGCACATCCGAGTTTAGTTGGTTCATTATTTTGTTTCTAAACATTTTTATTGTTGGTCATAGGATCATAGATTTGTAGCTGGAAGGGACCTTTAATGCCATCTAGTTCAACCCCCTCCTTTCAAAGACAGGAAACCGAGGTTCAGAGAAGCTAAATGAATTGCTAGGTCACACAGTTGGAAGGGTCTGAGATGGGATTCAAACCCAGGTCCTCCTGACTACAAGTACAGAGCTCTACCCAGAACGTGCTCCCTCATTAGTCAAATTTGAATACTTTGCTTGGCTTTTAAAGTCCTTCATAAACTGACTCCTTATCTCTCCAGTCTTACATTTTCCTCCCCTTCCCATACTTAATGATCCAGTAACATTGGCCTCCTCATTGTTCCTTACACATGACTTGCAATCTCTGCCTCCACACCTTTTTTACTTCTTCTCATACCCAGAGTACCTTCTCTCCTCATCTCTTCCTCCTGATTGGAGGAGAGCAGAAGAGAGTAGAGAAGAGGGAACTCTTTAAAGCCAACATAAGGAATTTGTATTTTATCCTAGAGGCAACAGGGAGCCACTGATGACTTTTGAGAAGGGAAGTAACATTATCACACCTATATTTTAGAAACATTATTTTGAAAGCTATGTAGATGACATATTAGTGTTAGGGAGGTAAGGAAGACAAGGTTAGAAAATTACTATTATGATGGTCTAGGCAAAAGAATGATGAGGATTTTATGAGAAAGAGAAGGCAATAAGACAGGTGACAATAGACTGAACAGGACTTAGCAAATGATTGGATAGAGAAGATGAGGGAAAGGGAAGTGTCTAGAATGATTCTGAGAATTCTAAACCTGGGTTACTGAGAAGACAGTGGTAGTATAGAAAAAGGAAGTTTGGAAGATGGGGACATTTAGCAGGGAACATGATTGCAGCTTTAATATGCTAAGAATGAGATGCAGATTGGACATCCACATAGAGAAGCCAAGGTGGCTGTTAGAACTGTGAAAAGATAATTCAAGAGGAATGACTGAACCTTTGCAGATTTAGCGGATACAAATGCCATGCATAAGTACTGACACAATTTAAATAAGGTAAGTATCATTGTGCAATGGTGCTATTCAGAAAAAAAAAAATTTTTTTTGAGATGATTGGCTCTGAACTCATTAAATGAAGTATAAAATAAAATTTGGAATGGGAAGAAGATTACTGCATGGGAAATAAATGACATAAAGGCAGAAAAGTAGAATGAACAAAGAGTCTGAGGAGATCAGATTCTCTAGATAAAGGGTCTGGTCATGTAAAGGAGCATGAAGAAAAGGAAAGATATGGTCCAATGGCCATCCATTGGAAGTAGAAATCTGAATGTCAGCCTGAAGAGTCTGGGTGATGTAATGGAAATGTTGGCTTTCAGAAGGTGAATCTGGCACCAAAATGCAGGAAGGCAAGGAATAAGAAAGTCAGCCAAAAGGTCTACTAGATCTGACCAATTGCAAATAAATTTCAACTATCCACTAATGGGCTTCTATTAGAAACAGTTTGGGAAGCAGGTTATCTCAGTTACCTATTTACATAAATTTACTTGATAGGCTAAAAATTATTCTACCTTTTCACTAATTCAGACTGGCCTCTTTCACCATTAGCCTGAAATTGTTAAATTTTATCTTATGTTCCAGTTCATTGTGTAATAAGGGTGCACAAAGGTGGTGGGATGGTGTGGCAAAAGTAATAGAGACTGGCCCATGGAGGCTGTCAAAGGTTCTGAATTGGTCATTGAATATAAATGTGTAAACCTAGACAAGTTGTTTGAGTCTGTTCAGGGAGTTCTTTTATGGAAAGTGTTTTACATAGAAATAAATGTTTATTGCTATTTTTACAGTGTAAACCTAAGACTGTGGTGACAGATACAAGAAGAATTTCATCCTGTTTTATATGAGAAATGGTTCCCAAACGTTGTCATTATGATTTTTATTTTCTTTCAGCAACAAACTTACTTAATAATCCTCCAATCTCTCACCCAGTTAATACTGAAGAACATTCCAAAGGGTGCATTATTCAATTCGCTCTCTCCCTTCTCTCTGTTCTCATTCAGATTAATTTACCTATCAGTGCTAAAGTTAAGACTATATTCCCATAGCTGATTAAAATACTGTGTATCTTGGAAAAAAATTTAATAAAATCAGGATAAACTCTATCATTGCCTATGTGATTTGTTACTATCACAGAAGGAAAATTAATTGGCCTGACATAATTTACATTTCATGAAGACATAGTTACCTTGTGTTGTCATAGGTGGCTCTAAACTGATTATTATCAGACAACTCAACACTTAAAAGTGACAAAATGAAGCTTTTTCTTTTTTTTTTTTAAAATGAGTGATTTAAAGTTCTTTATACACTATTCCTGTCTTTCAAGTCTTCTCCCTTGCACATACAGCCAGACTGGAGCACTTCCTATTCTTCATCCAGGGCACTCCACCCACCATCTCTAAGTCATTGGGCTAGTCATCTCCTAGGCCTGGAATGCTCTCCCTCTGTGTCTTAGAATCCCTTAGAATTTCATTAGGTCAAATCCCAACTTATGTAGAAGGCCTTTCCTGATCACCTCGGACACCAAGCCTTGCATGTATGTGCATGTGTGCACACACACACACACACACCATACCTGGAATCTAAAATATAGAGCGAGAGAGAGAAAGTAACATGTAAAACAACTGGAGAAGAACGAAGTATTAAACTAGATAGTTCCTAGGAAGTTTCACCAAAGACGAAATGGGTAGGGTGAAAAGACATGGAAAACATGGACAGAGAAGAAGTTCATTTCAGAAAGTAGAAAAATAGGAACTAACTCCTTCTGTAACCCTCCAGATAAGGCTGAGCACATCCTATGGAGAGGGCAAAGGAGAGAGAGAGACTGATCTGACTGAATTATGTACAAAGGCTGTGGAAATTCTGAGATTATTGTTCTGAATTTAAAATGGAACTTTTGCTCTCTTCCATTCATATGGAGAAGGGAAGATAACTAAAAAAATCAATTTCTTTAATCACTGGAGCATTATGGTATATCGGCAAAAAGTATTCTACCTGGAGTCAGATGGCCTTTGGTTGCCATGTTTCTGCCTCTTGCTGTGTGCGCCTGACCCATTCATTTCAGCTTTCTCAGATTCCATTTCCTTATCCATAAAGTGAGGGGATTAGGTCTGTAAGATCCTTCCAGCTCTATGATCTTATTATACTGAAAGGTAGGATAGGGCCACATTATGAGGAGTTTTGAAATCCTGGCAGAAAAACAAAACAAAACAAAACTGGACTTATATGTCCACTAACAATATAATTTAAGGGTTGGTTCTGGATGTTTCTTGATTCATTTCTTGGTCACTTTTTCACAGTGCCCCTAGACCACAAAAAATACCTACAAGTTCTTTTATTAATTAGGGCCAAATGAATAAGTATTTGTGTCCTAACAACATAGTAGCCTTTTGAAAAAGTAATACACATTAAGGAGAAAGAAGAAAAATGGTATTTTTATTTCATTGTTTAGCAATCAGAGTTACTTATTAATGGATATGTACATCTATTGGGCACCACACAACTTCTCCAACCTTGGAAACAGATTGGATATTGCCATTTTTACATCTCATTCCACAGTGCTTTCCACATGGTACTTGCTTTTCATCACAGCAACTGCAGAAAACACAGCTTTGCAAAGATATGATGTCAAAAGTACATGAAGTCCCTGGCACATGCAAAAAGAATAAGTAAACAGAAATGTATCTCAAACATTTTGAGGACATCATGAAAAGGAAAAGAACATGTTCTAATGTTGAAACTAACAAACCTTAACCTAGCAGTTCCCTCAATATCTGACAGATATCAAATATTACTGTATTTTCCTCAAAAAAATACTGGGGTATATGACCTCTCTGGGGTCATAGATCACTGCTACTGTACAGATCTGGGAATTGTGGATCTAAAGTATAGCAGAGAGACCAGAGAGGGATCAACAAGCAGGCTGTTGCAGTAATTCTGGGCGAAAGCAGTCTTTGTAGGAATTGCAAGTGGGGTTTGGCTTTTATCATTTAGGAGGCATGGGTAGGTGCATGACTTTGTCCTCATGATACAGAATCAAAGTCTGGTGTGGTAAATATTCTACCTGTACCCATATGCCTATCCCTCCTCCCTCAGTCCTATTCTCCCTCTGCCCCATCTTCCTCTGCTAACTCTTGCACTGTACCCTATGAAGTTTTTGCTCTACTGATTATATGCTTTAAGCTAGATCTCTTCAGCTCATTGCCTTTTGTAATAATGGGGAGAAGAGACAGTGTGCAATGGATGACTTTTATTTCAGTAAAGTAGAAACTGATGTTCTCTAATGAGAGAGTAGGGAAAGGAAGTAACATAGATGGTACGAGGTGAGAGGAAAAAGGATTTGGAAGAGTGACTGTAGATTATGATTTTAAAAAATCAAAGAAGAATAAAAGGATTTCAAAGTAGCAATGAGGGCTGAATCGAGAGGTGAGATAAAAATATGCAGTGAATTCAGCTGGTGTAGTTGTATGGCTTTCCTAAGTTACAGGAGCAGAGAAAAGAGTTGGTGTGAGTGTGCCAGGGTTGAAATTTGTTAAAATGTGACTGGTGCGATTGGTAACTGGTGAAAGAAAGAGGGGAATAAAATCAATGATAGTCAAAGTTGTAAAGGAAGGGAAGGGAAGGCAGAATGGTTGATGCATTAGGAGAACATAAAAGAGTGGAGGGGATAGAAATTATGGTGAGAATGAAGAATGGGTTAAAGATGAGTAGAAGGAGAGGGGATTTTCAGATTTCTGGATCATGAAGATAAGTGTTACAGATGATGTCAGATTAAATATAAGACCATCCTTTTGTGTGGCTCAGTTAGAGTCAAGATGAAAGTCAAGGGATTTTACAGAGGTTGATCAAGTGGGAAACCAAAATGTTTGAGGAGAAATGAGTATATCTTGTAGAAGTCCTTAAGTATAAGGAGAGATCATGATGACTGTGAGCCAAGGGCTGAGCAACTTGAAAAAGGGAAAAGAATCATTTGGAAGTTGGCAAATGATTGTGGCAAAGGGGTGGACTAGATCAGAAGTGCATAATTCCTGGTGTGGCCCAAAACAGATTAAAATGTAACTGGGAAAGGTTAAACAAAATAAATAAAAATACAACATTGAGAATCTTAACTTGTCATTTTTAAGTGGCCCACAGCGATCTATTTCTCACTGACCCTTTGGACTCTGAGATAAAGATGAATGGAGTGAACCTAAGAAGCTGCTGACTGATGGTGAAAAGGAACAGTCTACAAATTATGATGAGGAGCAAGACTGTATCTATTTCTCCTCCTGGCCCAGTGTTTACGGAGGCATGAAGAAAGGAGCACCCATGTTCCACCCAGTGTGGAAAGGGATGCAAAGTCTTTCAAGGAGAATTAGATTTCCATTTCTATAAGGATAGGGGAATAACAGAGTTTGAAGAGATGAAGGGGATTTTGTTTTGAAAAATCATTCAGGGATTCTAGAGAGCACAATGTAAGTTACAGAGGGTGCAGTGGGAAGAGGAGTGAGGGAAACAGGGGTATAAAAGGGCAAGGATTAAGTGGACTGAGAGGAGAGCATGGGGAAAGATATGAATAGGAGAGGATTTTTGCCTCAAGACACACTGATTTTGAAGCATGGGGATGAGATGGAAGCTGGGAATTTTTTGGTCATAATTTGAGGAGAAATCAATTGATAGGAGCCAAACATCACCTAGGGTCATGTGATGATAGCACTAAGTCAGGGTAGGTCTTCTCTGTAATTGTTACTACTTTCTCAACAATTTTTCTTGGACTATATTCATTCAGTATGCATATCATGTTCCCCCAGTAGAAAGCAAGTTCTTTGTGAACAGGGTCTGTTTTGTCTCCCCAGCACAAAGTACAGGGCCTTGAAGGTTAGTAAGTACTTACTGAATTGAACAGGCACCACTACTAACAAAAACAAGGCAGGGCTACTTAGTTGGGCTAGGGCATGACATTGTATAGTTCAATTCTGGATAATCTAAGTTTTAGAAAATGATAAAATACATGTGGTAATATTCTTCAGATAGCTGAAATACGAAACTGGAAGGTGGGCTCAAGGTGAAAAATCTCACATTTATGTGCACAAAGATTGCTGAAGACATGAAAAAGAGGCAAAGACAAGATCTTGATGGACATCCATAGGTACAGAAGGGGTAATATAGACAAAGACAAAAAGAAAGGAACATGGAGGAAGAAAAAAACAAAAAATCAAGACAGAAGCCAAAGGAAAAGTAGGAATCAACAGTATCAGAACAGAGAACATGAAGATTTAGAAAAGATCCCTATGTTTGGCTAAGAAGGGAGCTCACTGATAATCTTCCAGAAAGAAATTTCAATGTAACAATGGTAATAAAAATCACATCGTAGGGCAGTGGTTCTCAAACTTCCTAATGTCATGGCCCTTTAATACTCGTATGTGGGCATATCTGCATGTGGGCAGACCTGCCTGGAGACGGACAGAGGAGTTTTCTAGGACTATTGGAAATATGTGTTTTCTGAAGGTCTTAGATGACCCCCAAAGGGGTTACAACCCACAGGTTGAGAACCACTGTTGTAGGGGATTAAGAAGTGAACACATGCATGTTTAACAAATAGAAGTAGCAACACATGGCCATATGTTTGATTGTGTTTGACAATGTTTGGACAGTAAGATTCAACACCACTTAGAAGGTATAGCAAGGATATATGAAGTTGATTGTTTTTCTGTTTTCTTAAATCTGCTCATGTTTCAAAGTAGAAGGGAAAAAATCTATGCAGTTAGAAAAAGTAAAGATAACAGAGGGTGAGGATAATTGTGGGAATCAGGGGAAGTAATGTGGAATGAGATAAAAGAAGGATTATCTTTAGAAAGGAGGGGAGAACCTTTTTCTCCTGAGGCTAGAGAGGGAAGAATAAAGAAAAGGGGGAAACTTATACTCTTAAAGGGCTCTTTCTCCAGGTGTCAGACATTTGGCCTGATACCACATGAGAGAAATGAAGAGTCTGATCCTGGAAATAAAACAATGTGACTTTTGTCACAAATAGTAAGCAGCAGTACATTGCCAGTTAGAAGAATTGAGTTCAGGTCTTAGCTCTGACAGTAGATGTATTACAGTGAGAAAGTCAAAACTTTTATGAGCCTCAATCCCTAAAGCCTCTTGCAGCTTTTACATTTTTGTGGTACTCCCAATATCCAACCTTTATGAAATATAATTGCATCATATGCACAGGGCTGGTTACTACACTGCCTGAGGGGAAAAATTTTATGCCCTAGGTACTCATGAAAGATTACTAGAAGAAGATTGCACATTTTTTAATAAAGAAAAGAAGTATCTTAAAATTAAGTCTTTTAAAGAAATGAAATTCATTTGTTAGTCTGACAAGTGATCTTAGAAATAAACAGCTAAAAGTGACATAAAGACAACTAAAAAGAGTTAGGATTTGATATGCTATAGAAGCTACAACTTTTCCTTGCCTCCTGCTACATTCTTGTCATATATTTAAAGTAGATTTGGCAATCTTGGAGCCATAATCATTACAGCAATCATTGCTACTGGGGACAAGTTTCCTGAACATCTGCTGCCCAAGGCAGAACACAGTCTTCTCTTTCTCATTTATCTTCCTTCCCCTTGTCAATATTCTATATCCTGTTGGTCTGTGATAAGCAGGTTAAAAGGTCTTGAGTGACTGTGACAGTTCAGTAGTGGATAAAAACTCCTTTCTTCACGCCTTTCCCACCAAAATTGTCCTGCTTTCATAGCGTCATATCCACCAAATATTCACGCTCTTCGTTCTGATGCTACCCTTTTGGTTGTCTCACTATGGGGTATTTTAATGGGGAAAAGGGTCATCATGGTGGTATTCCATCAATATGAAAATCAAAATCTCTAGCCCATGAGCAACTGAATCAAAAAGCTGGATTAAAAAAGTAGTCATGCATTCTGATACAATATGCCATTAAAAAACACATATATACTTTGTCTTCTATAGGAGAAAAATGTACGAGTATGATAGCTAATGATTATTCAACTCATACTGGTGAATTTAACAATTCAGAAACCATAAACCTAGTTTATTTTTGAGGATTTTAGACCTTAAGGAAAGTCTAATCTCTTTTTTTTAGTTAAAAAATGTAAAGGATAATTATAAATGAAAAGGACAAAAAATGACATACATGCATCAGATGATGTAAATCTTTCCATGCTTCTCTTTATTCATCATAGTAACTGCCTCGTAAAGCATTAAAACATTCTATTACATTCCATTCACTTAGCTATTGCCCTACTTTGCTTCCAATTCTTTATTATTGCAAAAAAGTGCTGATACAAATATTTTGGGATATATTGGGATAGTCTTCTTATCAATGACCTCCAAATAGGAAAGGGATTACTAACAGACGGTGGGGTCCTCCAGGGGCTCCATTTTCTGCATGACACTTGTTGATTACATCAAATATCATAACTTGAAAAAGCTCCTTAAATTAAATCTACAACCACTCACAAACTTGCACAAGGAAAAAAAAACAAGTGGATCAAGAATACTTATTGTTCAGTCTATGATATGTAAGTGGATGTATATCCAATAAAACTAATCCATTACTGCATGTACAGATATACTGTAAATAAGGAAAGTCTAATCTCTTTTTTTTAGTTAAAAAATGTAAAGGATAATTATAAATGAAAAGGACAGAAAATGACATACATGCATCAGATGATGTAAATCTTTCCATGCTTCTCTTTATTCATCATAGTAACTGCCTCGTAAAGCATTAAAACATTCTATTACATTCCATTCACTTAGCTATTGCTAGTGTAAACTAGGTCCAGATCTAAAATAGAGAGCGGGCAGAATTGCTGTTCAGAATGTTTGTTGTTGCTGTTTAGTCATTTTCAGTCATGTCTGACTTTTCGTGACCCATTCTGGGGTTTTATTGATAAAGATAATAGAGTGGTTTGCCATTTTCTTCTCCAGCTCATTTTACAGATGAAGAAAGTGAGTAAAAACACTTGTCTAGGGTCATACTAGCTAGTAAATATCTAAGACTGGAATCAAACTCAGGTCTGCCTGACTGAGTGTCTGGCACTCAATCCATTGCCCCACTTAGTTGTGCCTTTCAGAAACGTACTGTGCTTTTTCCTGAAACAAAGCACCATTGTTTTAACACTAATATTCTTTCAGAGACAGTCAAATATGGTGGTGAATCACAGAGCATCAAAATTTCCAAAGAATTAAAATCACAAATCACTGAAGGGGAAAGGAAGAGCTTCATGGTGACCATAAGTATTGTATATATATTACCAATGAAAAATGGTTCATAAGAAATAGAATAACAGATAAGGAAGAGAGATATGCTTGGAAAAGCGGGTGAGTCAGTCCCATAGAATGAAGCAGAAAGTCTGTGCTCTCAGTGTAGACTGAAGCATACTTTTTTCATTTTCTTCATTTTTCTTACTTTTTTTTTTTGCAACATAGCTAATATGGAAAAAAAGCTTTGTATGACTTCACATGTATAACTGATAACATTGTTTGCCTTCTCAATAGGTTGGGGAGAGGCTGGAGGGAAGGAGAGAATTTGGAAATCAAAATTTAAAAAAATGTCAAAGCCAAAAAACCCCAAAGCAAATAATGAATTTCATTTAAAAAGAAAAAAAAACCTACCACAAAAAAGTTAAAATCCAATGATGTGAAATGATAAAGAACAAACTTGACCCCAAGGAAGAGCTCTTCACCCTATCTCCATTGCAAAGTTGTATGAGTGGGAGGAACAGTGCATATATTGTCATGATAGAGAGATAAGTCTTGCTGCTTTTTTTCTCTTTTTATTTTCTTTAAAAAACATTTTTTTAAAAATAATAGATGTTTCTCTGGGGAGAGATGGGAGGATATGGGGAAAAATTTAGGCACTCTAAAAAAGATATGAATAAAATCTGTTTTACAAAAGGAAAACCCCACAGCATGTTTGGGGTATGGTAGATTCTTTGAGAAGGATGTATGTAGATCATGAAGACAGAGCAAAGTTGCAAGTGTTGGGAAGACATGCAGTCATCAGTACTATTAGAAGAAAAACCTATATTCATGAAAGTACGCATCCAGTCATTTAGGGACCAGAGCACGAGTTGGAATCTATACACTAAGGATGCGGTAAATATTTATTTTAGGAAGAAAATTTAAGTAAAAAGGAAGGGTAGGTAATTCTTTGTGATGGTCAACTACTCAAGCAAGACTTTCAGTTGGAGTTTCTAGTCTTCCACAAATGTGTTATACAATCATTCAGATTAAGCGGGCATAAATAAGTGTGCTTGGGGGGGTGAGGGGTAGTGGAGATGAAGATGACATTATTTTTCCTTTTTCTTAAACTTTAAATCTATTAGTCATTAAAATGATATAAACAAAGAAATCTAAGTAAAAACTTTAAAATATCTTTATTCATTAAAATTGTTCAGTTAGTTGGATTCTATGTCCTCTTCAGCAAAGTTTTTTTTTCTGCATATTTTTATCATGGAATTTGTTGTAATCATCTTTATTATTATTCACATAGTTCAAGTTAGCATGTGTATCACTATTTTGGTTCTGCATTTTTTCACATCACATCACTACATAGAAGTCATCTGATATCCTTTTGAATCTTTATATGTGCCTTTCCTAATGCTACAATAATATATTGTGTTCACAAACTAGAGTTTTTTCAGTATTCACCAAATTTAAAACCACAGGTGGGTGCCATTTGTTTACAATTATACATGATGCTATGGATATTTTTGTAGTGATAATTTATTTTTGTTTCCACAAATAACATCCATAGTACTAGTAGTGGTATTCACTTGTGGAAAGGCCATAAAGTTCTTGCTGTATAATAATCAGAATTCTTTCTAAAAATATTATAGTAATTCACAAATCCATTATTAGTTTTATGGTGTGCCTGTTCTCAACAGACCTGCCAGTACTGAATTTTATTGTCTTAAACTTTTTCCTAGTTTAATACCTGCCCCTCTACTACTGCCTGCAGGCTGAGGTGCCACTCCCCTCCCCACTGTCCAGTGGTTGTGCTACTGTCAGGCTGCTGCCTCAAAGTCAAGCATCATTGCTGCTATTACTGTCTACATTTCTGAACAAGGGCTAATATATTCCTGCCCTCTCGTGTCTATTTTTCCTTCTATAATTGTTCCTTTTTAGTATAGCTAAGAATTTTACTCTCCTCTGCAGCTCTGACCAGCTATAACGTTTCATTTTCAATTCATTTCCATTATAAATTTCATTTATACTTTTATAAATTCAGATTACTGACATACATAATAACCATAAAGTCATTATGATATAGCTTATCAGATGGGGATATTATTCTATTCTTTGTCGTGATATTATCTAATTTTTTACAATTATTATTGAATATTAAAATCCTTCACTGCTTTTTTATACTTACTTTCTCCAACACTGGTCTATTATGTTCCTTTCATCTTAATTTTGGATTTTCTGATCTATTCCTTCTATCATTTTTTTCTAGCTTTTACTAGTGATATATCAAAATGCAGAGTAAAGTCACTGTCTACATGTACTTCCTATTCAAGAGACAGGATGTGTCTAAAGACTTAGTGAAGTTTTAAGCTAAAGCATTAAGATTTTGGAAATACCGAGGATTCACCTGAGGATGAGCTATATGTTTTTTCCATCTGATTGTATACTATATATAGTTTAGCCAAAAGACAGCCTTCGTCACCTTAATTTTCCTTGTATGGGCATGTTCTTTGATTAATCATTGACTGCTCTAATCTAGGGGGTGGGGGCTTTACAATATTCTAAAACTTGATGAAATCAATACAATGTCATCTGGTTAACAGGAACATTCGGAGGTCCTTACCATTTATAAAAAATCATTCTTCCACTTAATCTCATCTCTGGAGTAATAGTGGCAAACAACTTTAATGAGCACGTGTTACCCTTTGACAGAAATCACACTTTGACAGATGCTAATAACCAGAGTTTTGAACAAATTTATCTTTGTTTTTCTATCTTTCAAGGGATAGTCTATCATTCTGACGTGTGCATAGGTAACAACATCTTACTGAAGAAGAGCCTTTAAAGTAGCATTTCACTTTATTTAATCAAATTGTAATCAAATTACACCTTTTTGTAATTAATAAACAATAAACCTAATGGAATCTTGTATTGTCTATGCCCTTCAGTCAATTATAGGACTATAATTTCAATTCAATTCAAAAGCATTTAAATGCCTTCTATGTATGTGGCAGGCATATATCTGGCTGGTTGTTGAGGGTATGAAGATAAAAACAACACACACTTCTAAGGAAAGCGGTTGTAAAGATATGATCTGTTGTAGAATATCATCAGCTTTTAAAAAGGCTCTCTGTTCCCTTCATGAGAAGCTTAATTGCCCTCAGTTTTATGTGTAGATATTAAGCTCAGATGCTCAAATGCATTGACCCTTTCATCTATTTGATGCAGTTTGATGTTGCAATAAGGTAGATCATACCTCATCCCTGTCTGCCTGTACCACGGGACCAATTCATCAGAAGTGGCTAATGTAAGGCACTCAAGGTCACAGGACCATAGATATAGAGTTAGAAAGCAGAAGAGAGAGGTCACCAAACCCAACCATCCAGTTTTACAGATGAGTAAACTAAGGCACAGTGATGATGACTTCTCTAGGACCACACTGCTAATAACTAAGAATCTGACTCCAGGCCTTTCTCATTCTAATTCCAGTTCCCTATCTGCTATGCTACTCTTTCTTGCTTCCTCCCCAACATTGTGAAATCATTAGTGGGACAATCTCAGTTCTCTCTTGAAGAGAGAAGCCAGGCTATCTTTCTCTCCATGAAGCCAGGCTATCTTTCTCTCCATGAAGCCAGGCTATCTTTTCCACCCATTATACAATTCCTTGATGACATCATTTACCTCTACTCTTCCTTGAAGGTCCTCATGAGTTATATGTTGTAGCCTGCTCATAATCTCCTTGTTCCTTTCCTATTAACCTCTGTGTGATATTAATTAATTTTAATTCCTCAGAAACTGTTGTATTCTTCTGTAAAAAAAAGTCCTAGTGGAATAGTTTAAGAAACAATTCATTAGCATCCTCAAAATTTTATGACCATTAGAATGGCGTGTGTGTGTGTATGCTTGTTTGTGTGTGTGTGTGTGTATGTGTGTGTGTACACAGATAGATATCTATCGATATATCTACAGGCAGATCTATCTATCTCATCACATTATGTATACACTTGGGCTAGTTTATTTCTACTTCCCCATGTAGAACACTGGGTTCATTCAGTGTTAACATGGCAGGAGGTCCCCAATGGAGGTCCCTAGGGATCTGTAGTTGGCCCTAAGGTGTTTAACATTTTGATCAATGACTTGGATAATGGTATAGATGGCAGGTTCATTAAATTTGCACACACACACTAGATGACTAAATTAGGATTCAAATAGAATCTAACAAGCTTAAGCATTCAGATGAATTCAATAAGGTGAAATTCAATAGGGATAAACATAAAATCTTAATATTTGCTTACAAAAAAAGCTGTTCTGCTTTTCTAGTTGTATTTTCAATGTTGCGCTTACACTCACCACATTCAGTCAGCCAACAAGTATTTATTAAATACCTCCTATATGTTAGGAACTGTACTAAGCACCAATCAAAAACCAAAAACCAAAAACCAAACAAACTATAAGCAAGAAGAATAAGAATCCCAAACCTCAAAGAGCTCTTATTTTAATGAGAATTGACAACATAACTGGGGAAGGGATAGAAGGTTGTCTGCTTTCTCCCCCTCTAGAGAGGAAGGAATAGAGCTGAAAGACATAAGAGCCATGGCTGACTGAAGCATTTATTCACTCAAACAGAAGTCCCAGGAAGCAGCAACACACCATGGGAAGGAGGGGTTGGTCAAAGTGGCAGAGTTATATACAGGGTAAGAATGTCATAGGGCCTTAGGAAAGAAGTTCAGAGGGTCTGGAGTGAGGGGAGAAAAGTTAACCATGGCTGGCACAGGCACTTCCCCAAATGGAGGTTCTAGGTAAGAACTTGTCAATGGGATGAAGTGGGATCCACAGGGATAAAGGTATCTCCAGGGTGAAAAGGTTGCTGAGATGGAGATAGAAAAGTCTGGCGAGTTAGAGATGAAGTCAGGAAAGAAAATATTACATATCTTTTCATTGCACTTCAGTATCCACAATTTTGATTCTTTGGACAAGATGCTGTTCCCTAATTCACAGATACATAGGATCTCCAGAAAGATATTCAAATTTGTTATCTCATCAGTGTGGGTTTTCCTTACAAAGATGCAAAGTGCAACCCACCCTTGCCTGCCTAGGTTCCTGTGATATTCTTACAAGTGATATCCCATAAGTTTTCACAAGGTCAATATTACCCCAAATGTTGGTTCCTTGTTTTCTCTTGATGTATCTAGGATACAGTATATAGACTACTAACAGCTTTTTAAGTTATTTTTTTCTCACTCATACATTTCTTGAATGATATACTCTATAGTAATTTTCTTTTTGAATTCTTCCTTGTAATGTCTGGCATCTGCATCATATTACTAATAGTGACGCATGCACAAGTAGTATAAATGATATATAGGAAATGTATGATTAGATAAGAGAGGGAAATCAATCATGCAGTGAGAGTAAAGGTTAATAGATGGATGGTTTGAGTGCTTTAACTAGGGAACATTAAAATACCATGAGGAAGATCATCTGCACATTATGTAGATCTCCTAAAAAGAATTTATAAGATAGCATGGACAAAAAATGTCCAGGATCACTGGACCTTAGACTTAGAGCCATAAAAGATCTTAAAAGTCATTTAATGCAACCTCTTTATTTTACAGATGAGGAAATTAAGACCAGAGGGGTTAAGTTATTTTTCCCAAAAGATAAGAAGATACAGAAGCACTGAAATTGGTATCATTTATCCATATTGATGAGGGCAGAGACTGAAACCTCTATGTATACATATATATTTACATATACACATATATTTAAATATATATATTTCAACAGTTTACTAAACCACTCTAGAAAGTAATTGTTTTATATATTTCAAGTTCAAAAGATTAATTTTTATAGTTTTTACCATGGTTAATATTTGTAAAAAGTCTTCTTTTCTATATTTCTTTTCAAAATTACTTATATACCTTTGGGAGAATAAAAATCTATCACCTGCATGGTCTCCTAGCCCTCATGAGAGGGCTGGTTTGTAGTTTATATGTCCCATATTCCTAAGCTGACCTCACATATGAAGGGAAAAAAGAGATTCTGTCATGAATAGCAACAGTAGGTTTGGGTCAGTGTAGTGTGTGACACTTTAATGATAATATCATCATCATCATCTTCATCAATAACTACTATGACATATTTGCTTGATCATTACTTAGCAAGAGATACTGACACTCTAGCTTAGTTTTCTTGTCCTTCAACCTAGCTGCTATGATCTTAAGTTAAAATACGCAATTTACAAATAATTATTTACTGAAATTTTGGAAGTACTTAAAGCTGTATTAAATGTACAATATTTAGAATAAAATGTGATACTCTCAAGGAAAACCAGGGAGATGATCTCATGCAAAAAGGAAGGAATTAAGGAATAATAAAGTGCTAAATTATATGGTACTGACACATCCAGAAGAGCTTGGAATAGGGAGAATTTCAAGGAAAAGGTAGAACTTAAGATGAGCTGGGGGAAGTATGGACAGGATCCAGGTAGGTGAAAAGAGAGAAAGGGCATTGTGTGTGTGTGTGTGTGTGTGTGTGTGTGTGTGTGTGTGTGTGTGTGTGTGTGTGTGTAGGGGATGGGGGTGTGTGTGTGAGCGAAGTACAGAGATAGGGGGAGTAGCTGATAACATAATCAAAGGCATATGAAAAGGCTGACTATAGCAAACACTATGCTAGGAAAAACTTGAAATAAAGTTGATGACGTAGGGTGAGGCAATACAGTCAAGTGTCTGGAAAGGCCACCCGAGGAGACCAAGAGGACTTGATACTGTTGTTGATTTATGATCAAGGGAGTAACATGAGAATGTCAGTTTAGGAAGATCCATCTGGTAAGCAAGATAGACAACAGAGACTAAAAACATGGCATCCAGCTTATCATAGAATAGTCTCAGCATGAGGTGACTAAAGGACTGGATTGGGTGGCAAGGGCAGGATTGAAGAAGGAAATGCTTATCAAAATGTAGATTTTGAAGGAATAAATGACAAGACTTGGTCAAAGATTAGATGGAGTGAAAGAGAAAGAAGAGTAAAAGATGACTCTAATATTTTTAGCTTAGAAAACTGAACAGGGAATATATACATGGATAAAAAACAAAATAATTCTTTTTAGCTACTTGGCACAAAGAGGACAAAATCATTTATATAGCATACAATTTAGGCAGTAACTTGGTGATAGCATGAATTTAAAGTTGACAAAATTCCTTGAGATCACAACTTACTAACCTTTTATGAATTCCTATGGTAAAAATGTCATTTAAAAAAAGATAACCTTGTATAATCAATCAGTCAACAAGTATTTCTTAAGCAACAGGTATACTCACTTCTGAGAAGGCAAAATCAAAGCCAACAGTTCTTGCCTTTAAGGAATTTACATTCTGATGGGGGCTACAACTTATGTATTTTATACACACACACACACACGTGTATGTATATAAAATGTGTTGCATATAGATATAGAAAGCATATACATAGATCAGATACAAGATAATGTTGGAAAGGAAAATAGGACCAATGGGGGGAGGGGGAGAGGAAAGAACTTTTGCAGAAGATGGTGTTTGAGCAAGGTCTTTAAGGAAGCCAGGGGTTTTAAGAGGTAGTAAATCTTCTGTGATAAAACTCTCTGACCTTAGCTAGGTTGGTCCTTCAATGACAGGGACAGCATATACTAGATGTGTACTTCAAGCCATTTTAGCTAGGTAGCACCTGACAAAATGATACTCTCCTTGGCATTCTTTTCAAGAACCGAGAGTTGTCACCTTTCTGGCACAATAACATACATAAGTAGGAGGGAAATGGAGAGAAAAATGTCCATATATAATGGTAATTTGAAGATATTCACTGCCCCTTAATAGGTCTAAGGGAATCTGAAGACCTTTCCTGCCCCCTAATAGGCCGAATGTAATCACATGGAGCCTGTGGTGAGAGGAGCTTGTTGAAGTGTGGAACAGAGTCCACAGGAAGCTGTGAGTCAGAGCAGTTAGAGGTAGATGAAGGAGACAGCTAGGCTTGTGAGTGTTTGCGAAAAAGCTAAAGGATGGTGTGGTTACCTGCTGTGCTATGGTGTATTAACTTCTTTGTTGCTATGATGGATTTGACTTTCTGATGTTGGGATTTGTTTTTCTGTTGTCTGAATAAATGTTTTGCTACTGTCTGTCTTCTATATGGAAAGTCTGTTATATTTTGCAATGTGGAATTCTGCTAGCATATTCATAGTCACTTGGTGCTATGAATATTGTATTGGTGCCACAGTTCATTTAAATAAAGTATTTAAAATTCTAAATGCTATTACCAGAAGTTAAAGTTCTAGTAGGTAAAATAACTATATACAAGATTGTCTTTTTCCAACATCTTTTTTTTTGTTTTACAATATGCAATGTTTTCTAAGAATTATAGAAGGACATAAGCTACAAAAACAGAATTGAGGATTTGTTCCAAATATTTTGAAAAAATGTTTGAAAAAAAGTGTGCAGAAAATTTTGTTTAAAATCACAAAATTCCAGGTATTCTATTACCATAAAATCGGAACTCTATTTGCTAAGAATTGTATTCATCTGATTGAACTGTTCTGCAGAGCAATTTGTAACTATTCCCAAAGGACCATAAAAATCATGCATACCCTTTGACTTAGCAATACCACTACTATATCTGTGTCCAAAAAAAGAAAAAACCAAAAAGGGAAAGGAAAAATATGTACAAAAATATTTATAGCAGCTCTTTTCTGGGGGCAAAGAATTAGAAATTGAGGGGATGCCTATCACCTGGGGAATGGCTGAACAAGTTGTGATATGTGATTATGAAGGAATACTATTGTGCTATAAGAAATGATGAGCAGGATGCTCTCAGAAAAACCTGGAAAGACTTGCAAGGGTAAAGTGAAATGTACTGTGTACAAAGTAACAGCAATATTGTAAGATGATCAGCTGTGAATGACTTAGCTGGCTTCAGCAAAACAATCCAAGAAAACTCTGAAGGATTTATGATAAAAAATGCTATCATTCCACAGAGAAAGAACTGATGGTACCTGAATACAGATTGAAGGATACTTTTTTTAACTTTATTTTACTTGAGGTGTTTTTGTCTATGTTTCCTTTCACAACACGACTATTATGTTTTGTATTAATATACACATACAACCTATATTGAACTGCTTGCCTTCTCAGTGGGGCTGGGATGAAGGGAGGGAGAAAAGGAGGTAATTTGGAATTCAAAGTCTTATAAACGATTGCTACAAATTGTTTTTATATGTGACTGGGGAAAAATCAATTAATTGAAAAAATAAAAATGTGTTCATGATTATGACTAATGATAGTGACCTCTGCAGTGTAGCACACTCATTTATCTCACCTAAAATGTCCATAACCTTTGAACCAGACATTGCTCTATTAGGAATATATATCAAAAGACAAAGTTGCCATCTTCACTGGATACTGAAACGGCATTATAGTTATTACTGTACTTTAAGTTCAGAGATCAGGTAACATGTTTACTTGTAACTTAAGGTGATGCAAAGTTGATGTCAAACTCAAATCGAAACAAGCTACTAAACCACTCATAAGGATCTTTGCTGGTCTTACACTGATTCAGAAAACTGTCTATATTATCTAAATTTTACTCTATTTCTATTCATTTTGTTAAATATTTACCAATTGTATTTTAATCTGACTGAGGCAATCCTTGGGAGTGAGGCAGACCATACACTGAATGTTTGACACTACTGACCTATGACACAAGTTACCACATATTCAATAGATACTTGCTAAACTATCAGAATTATTAGAACCATCAGAATCATTAACTATTAGCAGATAAAAGAAACTTGAGAATTCATTTAAATTTTCTCATTTTATAACAGAAAACTCAGGCCTAGAAACTTAGGTCATAGCTAGTGTCAAAACCACGGTTAAAAATGCAGGCCTCCTGACTCTTAATAAGTGCTATTTCTACTATATCATATGTTTTTTGTTGTATTCTGGACTACCTTTACATTTTACGCAAAAATTATACTTTTTATGGAAACTATCAAAGCAAGAATTGTGTCTACAGATGTTAAAAAATATTAGCTGCAATATAAAAAACAAAAAAAGTTTGCTATCTATTGGAAACTAAATCACTACAGGAAATAAAGAAATTGCATTCCTGGGGGACAAAAAGACAGAATCCAAAACATTTGGCTTCCCTTAAATATAAAAAAACAACAAAAAGGCTACTATCTGAATGAAGCTGATTAAATCTGGACAACAAATGTGTAGACCTTAGAAGAAAGATAACCTAAGGTAGAAAATGGATACATTTTAGCACAGCATTTTAATTCAGAAGATAACCTGCTCTTACAGCCATGCTTATACCCTTGGGGTAAACAGAAAAGAGATTCATTTTCAAAGTTTTCTCCAAGTACTTCCATCCTGAGGCAACAAGATCCTCAGAAATGTAGGGAGTAGAATGGGGATGGGGAGAGGGTAATGGATAGGGCCTAAAAGCTAAAGGAACAATTCATTTGAATTAAGCTTGGCATTTGGTTTTCTTCTAAAATATTAACCGTACATTTAACCTTCTCCCTTTGCTTTTATGACTAATTTTTTTTTCTTGGTGTGGAATTTCATTTTCCTTTACTGGTTTTTATTTGTCCTTTTTCATCTTTTCATTCACTTGGTAATGACAGCTACAAGAAGGGGGTGGAGGTGGGGAGAGGAAGGGAAGCTTGCAAAGACTGGTGATTCCAGACTGTCAAATTCAAGGAAGAAAAAAAAGATAATTATATAAAGTAGATAAGCTAGTATTTATTTCCATCTTTAAATTGTTTTCTTGTTTCTGTGCAGATGAAGTAATTTTGCTAAGCAACAAGTAGAAACTCCCATTCTGAGGCAAGAGAAGGAAAAGTGTTTTCTTAAAAGAATAACATTTTTTGCATTTAAAAAAAATATGTTCTGCTATACTAATTCAACTCTTGAGATCTTGTGATCTGGACAGCTATGCATTTTAAATTATAATATACATTTTTAAATCTACTAGGAATTTTACCAAGTCTAAGTTTACATGAGGACATGATTACCTTCTAAATATTATGCTGACAAAAATGATATTTTTGGTTCTTTCCGTCAAAGATGAAAACAGAAGATGGTGTGTCATGATCCTTGAGACCTCAGACTCCTGTTTTTCTAAAATATGCGAAGTAAATAGAAAATAAGGTAGTTTTATTCACATTACCCCCACATTACATAATAAAAGAATCCCAGAGGTAGAAGTGACCATACAAATCACATAATTTTTTCTCCTTATCTTATGGATAGGAAAACTGAGGTCCAGAAGGCAGTCTAAGAACCAAGTTTGTGGGATATTAGTATTTAAGAGCTAGAGGGGTCCACAGAATATCGAGCTTTTCAATGACTAAGTCTGACTAAAACTGATAAATTGTTAAGTGACTCTGAAATAATAACAAGTGACTCAGCATTATAGCATTAAGAGTAAATGGAGTGCCAGTCTATGTAATTATTTATCTAGGAAGATACTTGAGTCATAGTTAAAAGGTGGAGATTTTGAGACAAAGGGAGAAAAGAAGGTAGTTAGGTGAAGTGTATAATCAAGGATGTAGTAGTAGAAAGGGTCTCAACATGGGTTAGTGTCTTCTCTGTCACCTATGAGAACTGTGTTTCTTCTGGGAATGAGGCACGATGGAAACTGTGGAGGCTAGCACTATCAGACAATGACAAAAACTTTGTAGGGAGGATAATCCAGGATAGACGCCTTAGAAGTTTCAATTCCATGAGAAATACAGAAAATATAGTCTAGACCATCAGTTCGCAACCTGTGGGTTATGTTCAATTTGTAACAATGAAAATATATCTTGCATACCAGATATTTACATTATGATCCATAACAGTAGCAAAATTACAGTTATGAAGTACGAATGAAAATAATTTTATGGTTGGGGGGTCACCACAACATGAGGAACTGTACTAAAGGGTCGGAGCATTAGGAAGGCTGAGAACCACTGGTCTTGACAAAAGGAGTCATGAACCAGAGAATGACAGGCAGAAAGAAAGCATGAATAATGGAGGGAGTGAGAGAAATCTTCTTTGGAAAGGAGAGTAAAAATGTAAAAAAAAAAATATATATATATATATAAACCTTGTGAATAGGACTAGTTGAAGAGGAAGAGAGGATCTATTGAACTAAAAGAAAGGAATAAAAAGAGGGGGTGAGATTAAATAACCAAACTAAAGTAAGAAAGAAAAACAAACGAATGAGAAAAACTCCAAAGGGAAAAGAGTAACAAGAGGGGAAAATGGAGATAAGGGGAAGAGAGCCAAGGAAAATAGGGCTATCTTAAAATATATATATATATGTTAAAGAGACCAAAGGTAAATAGCATTGTGTTTATATAAGAAAAAGAAAAAACTCAGTATTAGAGACAAATAAGGCAAAGTAGAAAACTAACTTCTATAACATTAAATGTGAATGGACAAGAGTGACAGGTTGGACAAGAAAACATAACCCTGCAATCTGTTACTTACAAGAAACACATTTAATAAACAAACACATATACAAAATAAAACAGATGATGGAAATAATGGCTATTATCAAGTAAATATAAAAAAAAGAAGTTGCAAGCATGCTGATGAAGAAAAAATAAACATTCAAAACCAAAATGGAATAAACAAGGAAGTTATATGATGCCAAAAGGAACTATAGACAATAAATCAATATCAGTAATAAGCTTTTATGTTCCAAATACCTTAGCATTCACAATCATAAAGGAAATAATATCTGAGCTTCAAGAAGATTTAGAAAATAAGACAGTAGTGACTGTAAACATCAATATCCCTCTCTCATTTTTGGCTATGTCTATCAGTAACAACAGGGAAAATAAGAGTTAAAAGATTTATGACGGCTTCTAAAAAGGATGGAAAAAGAATATTCATATTTCATGGAACCACATGAAACCTTTACAAAAACTGATCACATATTACGGCATGGAGATATTGCAGACAAATACGAAAAGGCAGAAATAGTAAATGCATCTTTTACAAACCATAGCACAATTAAAATTGTCTTTGGTTCAAGGACCACAAACAAAAGACACAGATCTAAACAAAGAACTAACAATGAAATATTAAATAATGAGTATATCAAAGAAGAAATAGTAGAAAACAATCATAATTAATATGAAATAAAATGATAATGATGAAACAACACGCCAAAATTTCTAGGATCCAGCTAATGTAGTCATCAAGGGAAAAATCATATTTCTACATTAAAAAAAGGATTATCTAAAATATATTAATTACTATGTAATGAAACATAGTTATATACTAGAACATTATTACTAATAACACACTAGTATATTATTATGGCAATATACTAATATTATGTAGTAATATTACTGTATAATCTAAATACAATCTAATATTAATTACTATATGACCTTAAATATGTTAATTATGATTATATAATATCTATATTGACACATAGATTAGTATATTAACCATATTCCATACCTTCATAAAATAGAAAAAGAGCGGATAAATGAATTAAAAACTCATTTTAAAAACAAAGAAAGCCAACAAAATTAAAATGAGCACAGACATTTTTTTAATTGAAAGAAAAAAATGAAGCCTGGAAAAAAAGAAAAGATCCCATAGAAACAATAAATAAAACTAAAATCTGTTTCTTTAAAAATTCTAATAAACTTGATAAATCATTAGTTAATCTGGTTTTGAAAAAGAGGGAAGAAAATTAAATTTAAAAAAATGAGTAGGAAATCACAATAAGACCAGAAGCAATAAAAAGAATAATCAGAACCTATTATGCACAGTTATTTGCTAACAAAACTGTGAACAACAAAAAAACCCCCAAAAAACCAACATCTTAAAAAATACAAAATACTTTAAACTTTTACAAGACTAGATAGAGATCTTAAACAACTCAATCTCAAAAAGGTAAGTAGATACAGCTGTAAAAACAACAAGCTCCTTATGGATTTACAGAAGAATCCTATCAAATTTTAAAAGTACATCTATACTCATACTTCATAAATTATTCTCAAAAATTAAGAAGGAAAACATCCTACCAGAATCCTTTCATGAGATAAATACAATACTAATACTTTTTATCTAGAAAGTACAGGTCAATATCATTAATAAATATTTACTCAAAGATTTTAAATGACATCCATAGTGATTTATTTAAAAAAAATCATTCACTCTGACCAAATAGAATTTATGCCATGGATGCAAGGGCAGTTTACCAATAGTGACTGAAATGACTGAATGAATATTTTAAAAAATACCCAAATTAATATAACAAGAATTACTTCACATAACCCAATCTCAGAAAAATAAATTGAAAAAGCTACAAATGAATCCTCAAAGAGGGAAAAGAATCCATGGGCCAGAATGATTTACAAATGAATTCAATCAGATATTCAAAGAAAAACTAATTTTCATGTTACATAAATAATTTGTAAAAATAGAGAAAGGAAACATCCTATCATTTATAAGTGTGATTCTAACACTCAAGTCAGGGAAAGACAAAGCAGAAAAACAATCAATATCAATGCAAAAATATTGAAAAATTAAAAAGGAGGCACATAAACATTGAAAAAATTATAACTGTGGATAAGCATTTAAAACTTGCATTTGCCTTTCTGCAACTTTCAGTCATTGTTCCTGATTCTGTCCTCTGAAGCAAAGCAAAAGAAACATAATCTCTCATCTCTTTACAACCTGGTGTGGGGAACCTGTGGTCTTAAGGTCACATGTGGCCTTCTAGGTCCTTGGGTGCAGCCTTTTGACTAAGTTCAAGTTTTACAGGACAAATCCTTTTATTAAGGGAATTTGTTCTGTGAAGTCTGGGTTCAATCAAAGGGCCACACTTGAGGACCTAAAGAGCTCCATGTGGCCTTGAGGCCATAGGTTCCCCCCACCTGCTAGACCTTCAGGAAAATGAAAGAGCAGCTAATAATGTATTCCCCACCCCTTACATCCTAAGGCTTTCTCTTTTCCAGGATAAACATTCCTATTTCCTTCAATGAATCCCCATGAGGCATAATTTAGAGTCCCTTTACCACTCCCATAGCCCTGTTCTAGGTCTTTCTGGGAGTTTTATAACTGCTTTGCTAGAAAGAAGACAGACTGTCTTTAAGTATATCTAAACTAAACATAATATGACACAATACTCTATATGGTCCAGTGCTTTAGCACAGTGCCTTGCACATAGTGGGTGCTAAATAAATATTTTTGACTTGTTTGTTTGACCAAGGCATGGCATACTTGGCTATCATTTCCTGTACGCTTGCCTTTTTAATGGAGCTTAAGATGACATTAGCTTTTTTTGAGCAGCATATCACACTGTTGAACCATGCTGAGTCTGTCAGTTTGCTCAAACCCTCAGACCTTTCACAAACTACTGTAGAGTAATATGTCCCCCATCTTGTACATAGAAGTTAATTTTTGAACTCAAGTCCTTATTAAGTATCATCTTATTCAATCTGCCCCAGTGGTCTAGTTTGCCAAAATCTATTTGGAGCCTATACTATGTGTAAACTAGATCTCCCAACTTCATAGAACCTCAAAATATGATAAGCATGACTCCTTACAAATGACTTCATACTAAATCATTCACAAACATGTTAAGTAACCTAGAGCTAAGTACAGAGTCCTGAGACACCTCATCATACACCTATTTCCAAGCTAAAATTCAAGAATTAAAGTCCTTGAATCGTAGTCATTTAACTAGTTCTAAAACCATTCAACTATACTACAATCTATCAATAAAGCAATTTAATATGTAGCTTCTTTTCTATAAGACTATGCAAAACTCTATCAAACACTTTGCTAATATCTAGGTAAGCAATACCTTTAGAATTCCTCTGATCAACCATAGTCTAATAATCCTCAAGACAAAAAAAGAAATAATTAGCATAGTATGAATAAACCATGCTGCTACCATATAATTAGTATACAGTCATCTTTTCTTAATGACTAACCTTATCATGGGAATTTACATTGTTCTGCATTTTAGGTATCAATTCTCTATTAATCACTTAACTTTTTCCTTTTTGATCTAAAGACCATTCTCCTAGACAGAGAAAACAAGCAAAAGAAAAGCTGTTTTTACTACCCCTCCTTTATGCCCGGGACACCTCCCATCTTCACTTCTGGTTGCTCTAACTTCCTTCAAATCCCAGATAAAATCCTACCTTGTATAGGAAGCTCTTCCTGATCCCCCTTAATTTTAGGGTCTCCCCTCTGTTATTTCCATTTTTTCTTTGTTTGCATGTTGTCTCCCCATTAGACTATTCACTCCTAGAACGCAGGGACTATCTTTTGCCTTTCTTTATACTCAGCACTTGATACATCTGCACATGGTAGGCATTTAATATTTATTGACTTACTCTGTTTTGCATCACCATTATTCTATTTGCCAAAAATAAAGGTTCTATGCCCTCCTCGATTGCCTCTTTGTCCCTAAACTCTGAAAGAGACCAATAAAACTAATCTCGTCAAATGGGGAGCTTCCTCCACCCCCAAATGTATATCCTAACTCATTCATGCCTGCCTATCTCATGTGACTCTTGTCTATTTTCTCCTAAAAGTCTGCCACAGGAGAGCTATACAAGGTGTTGCCTCATTGCCACAAATGAACACTAAAAATTAGTACTTAAGAGATGGATCTTGCATTCTCCAGAAAACAAATGAAAGACATTAACAATCACGTAAAAATATCTCAAATCACAATTTTAATCATATAAAATTGAAAAGTCATAGCACAAAATCAAGGTAGTTAGAAGTAGCATGCAAACAATGAACTGGGAAAACTCTTCACTGTAAATTTATCTGATGAAGGTCTGATACCCAAGATATATAAGGAAGTGATTCAGGTATGTAAGAATAAAAGTCATTCCTCAATATATACAAGGTCAAAGGATGTGAACAGGCAATTTAACAAATAAGAAA
>CM053593.1:294209064-294222011 GCA_028646575.1 Pseudocheirus occidentalis
TCACTGGTCACACACCTTAGGACCACCACTCAAGACCATGATCTACAAGCTCTGAAGCAGTCATGTGGAGGCGGCTGCAGGGCCACCACTTCTGCTGCTTTCTTGCCCTGGGTGCAGAGGACCAGACATGCTTCTCTCCCCCAAATTTGGCCGAGTTCCACTGACCATTTTTTTTGTCCTTGGCTCTTTTGGGTTGATAATTCTGGAAACTGCCACACCTGCTGGTGATCTGCTGTCCTGAAAGCTCCAGCTGCAGCTTGTCCTGGCCTCCCTGGGGCTTAATCATGGTTTCAGGCCCAGCTATTTTTGGCTCCCAGTGTGCTACAATGAGCCCTTCCCACCCGCCTGCAGGGCTGCCTTCAGCAAGAGATGTGTTTTTCTGTAATTTTGTGGGTTATGGAGCTCTAAAATTTGTTTAGAGTCATATTTTATAGGTATTTGAGGTGGCTATGGAGGGAGCTGCAGAATTCTCCTGCTTCTACGCTTCCATCTTGACTCCCTGAACTTACATCTTCTTAACTCCAAAAATAGCATTCAATTCACTAGTCCTATCCTATGATAAATTTTTTACATACAAATTTTTTAAAATGAGAGAAGTGGATAGAATATCTTATATCATCATTCTTTGCATTTCTAAGTGATACTACTAATGGTACCACTATTTCTTTATGTGAAAAATATAACCAAAAAGAGTCTTTATAAAAAAAAAAGTTATTGTTGTTCAGTTGTTTCAGTCGTGTCTGACTCTTCATGATTCCATTTGGGGTTTTCTTGGCAAAGATACTTCTGTGGTTTGCCATTTCCTTCTCAAGCTCATTTTGCAGATTAGGAAACTGAGGCTGGATTTGAACTCAGGT
This sequence comes from Pseudocheirus occidentalis, assembly GCA_028646575.1. NCBI lineage: Eukaryota > Metazoa > Chordata > Mammalia > Diprotodontia > Pseudocheiridae > Pseudocheirus > Pseudocheirus occidentalis. Next base: position 294,209,922 of record CM053593.1, read on the forward strand.
CTTCTTGCTTCCAGTCCTGATGCTCTATCCATTGTGCTACCTAGCTGTTTGTAAGATTTACTTCTATACCATGTGAACAGTAAGACTCCTCTTTGATTTGATTTTATAAAAAAATATAGTAGCTCACCTATGGGTATAAACCAGAAACACTTTGTGCACTTATTATAGTGTGATTCACTTTGAGGCTTACAAATAATTTTTGTGCAAGATCTGTTGCTACTGGCAATCATCTTTAATTCAAATGAACTCTCCTATTTCTAGCTCACTGGCCTATCTTCTGCTTTTCAGCATTAGGCAGCACATTATCAGTGATAAAAATTTATCTAACACCTCCCATGCAGAAGAGGAAATTTTGAAGATAAGCTACTGATCTAAATAATAGCTTCTGGAATTCCCTGTCATTGTTCATCTTCTGCTAAGATGGAAGAGGCAGCATCAGAGTGGGTAACAGTGCTACTACAATGCTCACAGGCTTTAGATCTAACTCTGGGGAATCCTGTTCTACTACTTTTTAGCTGAGGGACTCAGGGAATGCCAAGGAGAAGAAGATGATTCCTAAATCAATGAATGTTGAGTAGGATCTGTGATATTCATAAAACTGTTCAAGAAGTGGCAAGAAGTTTTGGGTAGGTATCCTAAGTCTCACAGCACACAAGATGATTGTTTACTACTGCTTCCCTTCAGGACCTTTTCTAACTTTGGGAATTTGATACCACTATAATAATAATAATAATAATAATAATAACTCCTTACATTTGTATAGTACTTTAAGTTTTACAAAGTATTTTTTTCACAACACTCCCAGAAGGTCAGCCACGGGTAAAGTGACTCACCTAGGGTCATATAGGTATTAAACATCTAAGGTAGGATTCAAACTCAAGTCCCTTGTAATCAAGTCTAAAATCATTTCCTCTATAACATGCTGCCCTTGAATATGTTGGGTTGGCCTTAAGTTCAAACTACCATATTGTTCCAAATATCAATCATATTCTATTCTCCTCCTATGCTATCAACTATTCAAAGGTGCATTATATAAGGCCTAAGTGTATTCTATCATTAGTGCATTATTTCTTAATGTTAACCTACATGTTTTTTCTTTCTTTTCAAAGCTCACGTTAAGGAGTATGGCCTAGATTCAAATTCGTGGTATAATGTACATTCCTTTAAGGCTAAGAAGATTTGTTCAGTTTTGTTTTGTAGAACAGTCGGCATTAAAAGTTTGCAAAATGCCATATCTTGCAAAATGCCAAAACGCTAATCTCTTGCAGGAGTGGGGAATCTGTAGCCTTGAGGTCATATGTGGCCTTCCAGGCCCTCGGGTATGGCCTTCTAGGTCCTTGGGCAAGGCCTTTTGACTGAGTCCAAGTTTTACAGAATAAATCCTTTTATCAAGGGGATTTGTTCTGCACAGTTTGGATTCAGTCAAAAAAGCTGCACTTGAGGACCCAAAGGGCCATATGTGGCCTCAAGGCTTCAGCTTCTCCATCCCTGCTAGAGTACAGATGCTAGTCTTCTCTTTGATAGTCTATTTCTCTGCCATTAAAATACTATATTAATCATTCTTCAGTAACATTTTATTAAGAGATTTCAACTTTGTACCGCCAATGAAGATGTTTAGAGTTTTCCTGGTGCTTCCTAGCAGGTGCTTCCTCTGCATTTAAATAGGGCCTAAATATTTTTCAGTGTACTTGCTTTCCATTATTCTCATTTCATCCTATAAGAAATGCATAACATATACGAGGAAGGTGCTATTCCCATTCTGAAGATGAAGAAACAGATGGAGTAGCCATCTTGCCTGTCACAGAACCAGCTTTGGATGACTACCATGGCTCTGCCATCTCCACTGTGACCTAGGTTTAAAACTAAGTGAACTTTGAGTCTTCTGTTATCTCATGTATGTAATCAGGCACCGTATCTCAGCGAGTCTGGTCCCACCTCTCTACTCCCATGGAACCACTCTGGGACCTTAAATTCTTCTCCTTTAAATTACTACAGTCTTTACTGATTGTTGTTCAGTTGTTTTTCCACCATGTCTGACTCTTTGTGACCCCATTTGGGGTTTGCTTGGCAAAGATAATGGAGTGATTTGTCATTTCCTTCTCTAGCTCATTTTACAGATGAGGAAACTGAGGCAAACAGGGTTAAGTGACTTGCCCAGGGTCACACAGCTAGTAAAGTCTGAGGCCTGATTTGAACTTAGTAAGATGAGTCTTTTTGACTCTATAGACTAGCAGTTCTCAACCTGTGGGTTATATTCAATTTAAATACATCCTGCATATGAGCTATTTACATTACGATTCATAACAGTAGCAAAATTACAGTTATGAAGTAGCAAGGAAAATCATTTTACGGTTAGGGGTCACCACAACATGAGGAACTGTATGAAAGAGTCACGGCATTAGGAAGGTTGAGAACCACTGCTCTATAGAATTGGTGCTATAGAACCACCAGCACTCTCTCCATCGTGCTACCTTGTTGCACTGCAACAACAGCAACAACATGCTGTAACAGATTATTCTTCTCATCAAGAAGATACAGGCTCAAATCCTACCTACAATGCTTAATGTCTGTGAGACCAAGGATGGCTAAGTCATTTAACCCCCTAACCATTGACCCTATCTTTCTGGTCTTATTTCCTACTGCTCTTATTTATGTTTGACCGAGACTGAAGTGCCCTCCACTCCCATACTGCCTTCTCATCTCTGTAGTTTTGTTACAACGTCCCCATGCCTGGCGTGGAGATTCTCCTTCCTCTGCACATTTCTCACTGAACAAGTTCTTTTCTTGCTTCAGGGTCCAATTCACATGCTACCACTCTGATGAAAGACCTGGGTTTAAATCCTGGCTCTGCTGTTTACTCTGTGTCTGACTTCGGATGAAATACTTAACCTTTTGGGCCCCAGTTTCCTAGTCTGTGAAATAAGGAGGGGTGAATTACATAATGGTGCTTTCCAGCATTATAGCATATGTATGGCCTCAAGTCTTTATCTAATTTGAGCTTTCAGATCAATTATTCAATGCTAATTACATAGTTTGTGAAGAACTTATAATAGATTCTGTAGAAAGATACCAAAAAAGCACACCAGCTTTAAAAAGTTGGGCAGTTTCATGGCATACTTTATACCATACTGACAATATACTAAAATATGCTGACCTAGAATCTGTTATATTTCCTACTGTATAACTTTGTATGAGTGTGAGAACAACAATATCTGAGTTTCCTTTTGAATCACCCATTCTCAGTACTTCTAGAAAAGCATTTCAATAAGATAAAAAAAATGCCACTTTTCAATTAAAGTGAACCAAACCTTGACGGAAAGCATACACTTCTAATGTTATAAAGTCCTTATTTCAATTTAAATTGTGCTTGAAATAGAAGTACCAGTTAACTCATTAAGTGAAAAACATTTTTTAAATAATGAAATAAGGCATAAGAGTTTATAATTTAGTATACTTTATCCAATTTTAAAAAGCAAATATAATTAATGTTATTCTTGATCTTTGAGAAAGTTCTTGATGTAAAACATGAAAAACTGTAGGTTTATACTGAATTTTTGGTTAATCTTTAAAAATATTTTATGAGGAAGGGAAGTAAAAAACCTCAAACTTAATAGATGTGATAGACATTGTTTTGAACTCCAGTTTCCTATTCATGGTAGCAGTTAACTTATTAGCCAGTGTCTGGATAAAATTAAGTCAATGAACATTTATTATATTACATTTTAAAATAAAAATTTTTTAAATGATGAAAGAAGAGATGGTAACATCTTCTATTCATAGCTTATAATAATTGAGACAACTTTTAGTCAAGGTACAAATACTCCACACAATTAAAATTCACTTAATTCTGAAGTATAACAAAAAATCTTCATAGCACAATATCAGGGTATAGGATTAGGCGATAAAGGATATCATAACCAGCTGAATTATGAGGATACTATTAAGTAAATTAAGATGTAAATTCCAGTAGCTAAGATGCTGCCTAATTACAGTGGAAAAGACCGCAAGATTCAGTTTATTGAAAACATTCAAGGGTTTTAATCAGCTAAAGCAGTTGGGCAAGGTTCAAGATGTGTCTTGTCTGGAAGACAGGATCCACAATGAAAACACTGTGGACTTAATGGTGAGTTAGAGGGGAGAGTGCCATCTAGTGGACAAACATGGCTCACTGTGTATAATCATCAAACATATAAGAACTTCCCCAAATGTGAACAGATCCAATTTTTAAGTTTGCTAAGCACAGGAAATATAATAATGATAGTACATGTTATGTGCATGTGGTGTAAAGGCATTAATTATTTTGCAGCTTAAAATTGGTTCATAATTAAAATTAGTTCAAAACAAAATTACCATTACCAAACTTTTTTGAGCACTTATTGTCTGTAGTGCATAGTACTGGAGAATGAAGTCACTGTGCTAAGTCTAAATATTAATTTTAAAAAATTAAAACATTCATGGATCAAGTCTCTGTAAATTTAAGACAGAAGAAGCCGTTTTTCTAACTACTACTGTTATGGGAATTTTAAAAGTACATTATCTGTGGTGCCTTGTGACTAAATCTTGTATAACTATATGATTAACCCTTTCAACACCAGGCACAATAAAACTGCCTTCTGAAAGTAAAAATTGTGTTTCTTACCAAAAAAAGCAAAAAGTCAGTAGTACGAAAGACTCAAAAGCCCACAAGCTGAACATATGGTTACAGAGAATGAGGTATGCTGACTCTTCACAGATTTTGCTAGAACTGAAAAATGGGTGATACATTTAGCTACCATTGTGGTCTCCAGGAGAACTTGCTTAAGATGATTAAAAAAATATGTATAGCATATGTATATGTATACATATACATGCTCATTCCATTTGCCATGAAAACACCTAAAACTACCAAAGCTGAAGTTTTAGAAACTTTAAAGCTTCATTAGAACTAGGTTCAAGAGCAAATTATAGTTAAATAAACAATTTTAAAAACTGAACTCTCCACCATTTACTTTTTTTCCCTCATAGAATATGTAATATTGAAAATTTTATTAAATTAGTAAAGCATGTATCTAGAGAAATGTAGTACTATAAAAACAAAGTTGATAAAATAGGCAGTAGTGCGACTTTGAAAATGAATATTTAGAAGTCAAAAGATCTACAGAAACTTAATTAACAGTGGTAATGAATACTGTTCAAGTTAGACTTCAAACTATACTTGACTAGGTAATTACAGACAAATTTAGTAAGGAAAGACCTGGGGGGTTTGATTTATCATTTCCACCTAACTTTTTATTTTAAATCACAGGCAAATTCCCTAACTAATTTGTTAAGTTTTATTATTTATGAAATGGGCACCTGATGGTTGGAGTGCCTACTGGAAAATTGTAAAGATTAACTTACGTTTACTAAGGTCAAAGGTTATTGATTTCAAGCTATAAATTTCCTATGGATCATCCATCACTCAATCAATGAGTATTTATTAAGTGTCTACTATGGGCTAGGTGCTAGAGATACAGAGACAAAGAATGAGATAATTTCTACTTTCAAGGGTGTTCCATTCTATTGGGAAAGACAGTATGTTCATTTGTAAGTTCATACAGAATAAATATGAGGTAAGTTAGATACAAGGCAGTACTAGCAGTAAAAGGATCCATAAAATATTGTGTAGAAAAGGTGCTGCATGAGCATGGATTCCCTTCATTTGACAGATAAGAAAATGGATCTCACAATGTGCTCCAAATACCAAGGATTTTAAAGGAAGTTTTAGATTCATAATTGTAATATATTTAAAATATATTTAGCTGTATCCTTACAAATTGAAAGAATCCACCAGGCAAGATAAAAACTACAGACTTGCAGTGCTGGAAGGAACCACTGCTGTTTAGTATTAATAATAATGATTCTAATGAATGGATAAAAAAGTTTGTATTGAGTGCTTACTATGTGCCTGGGACTATGCCAAATGCTAAGGAGACAAATGCAGAAAAGTGACACACAGCCCACAAAAAGCTTAGGTTCAAATAGGAAGACACATAGAGGAGAATAGGTGACCAGGTTCTAGTAGATGCATAACAGGGACGGCAAGTTGATCCACAGGGCATTCTAATGGACAAAACCCTTTCTAGAAGCAATAATACTATTTATTAATTACTGTCTCCAGAGTCAGAGATGGAAGGGGATGGAGGGAAGTGTAGAGGGATATGCATGTAGAGGCATGACAGATGGCTGGATGGCAAATTGAGATGTAATTAAGGGCTAAGTAAGTTTGCACACAGTCTCCAATCAAGACAGTGAGTTCCAAGTTGAGTAGATTAAAAGCAGGGTAGTAAAAAACTGGATTTGATAAACATATGGAATAAACTGGACAGATGCTTCCTGGTGCTTTTCCTTTGCTACCCAGGGTGCTATTCCTTGTTCCAGCTGGTAGAACACATCTGGCTTGAAAACTGCAAGGCTGAGACAGATCAGGTTGCTTAATTCTCTATCATTACATCCTCTGAGTTTCTATGAGATTCATGGCAACATAAGTGACATCTTCCATTCCAGAATTAATACAGAACTGATGGTTATTCATGGAGTAAAAGTCAAATCCACAAAGCTGAAGGAAATCAAAGGAACTAATGGATGCAATAACATGGTGAAATTATGCCCAGGTCTGGTCCTAAAAGCTGCCATTGCAATTCAACTGAGGTTCTGAAAACTTCAATTTCCTTATCTGTAAAACTAAGGCTAGTAGTACTTGTCTGGTCACTTTATGAGTTTATTAGAAGACTCAAATATGATAATGTATGTGTAACATGTTTTGAAAATTGTAATACTGTCTATAAATGTACAGTAGTATTTTTATTGCAACTATTATTCAAATGTAAGGCAGAACACATAAATACAACAAAGATAAAATAATTTTTAATAGACATTTAAGCATAAATTACACAGAATTTATATTTATTACTGTCAAACAGAGATACATTTATAAATGCTGAAGGGGTTTTGCGCAAGCAAAGAAGAGCCAGCTAATATTAGTCTGGAATGAGTTTACAAGGAAGGTGAGGTTGAGTAGTGCTTATAAGAAGAGAAAAGACATGCTTTGGCAAAGAGGGAGTGGGAACATGTTCTAAATGATGGGAACAACATATGTGCCTGCACAAAGGTGAGAGTGAAGGAATAACAAACTAGGTTAATTCAATGACAAAAAATACTATTTGGGATTGAAATGATTTGCTGGTGGTAGATGATGAAAATCTCAAAGATAAAAAAAGGTGAGTATAATAAATCCTGAAAAACTACAGGCATGGAATCTTTTCCTTAACTTTTACTGGTTGATTTAAATGTCCATGCTGTATAATAAGTTCAATTATAAAGTACTTATCTGAACATTTATCTTGGACACAGAGAGGCAACTGTTTCAGAATGCTTGTTTGAACAAGACAACAGAAGGAAATTTTTTATGATATATAAAACTCAATTTAAATTTTTTCCATGGTTTGAACTTCAATAATGTTCAACTACATGAATTATGAGAAAACGAAGGCACTTAGATGACAGGTTGTTGATTATTTAATTTAATAAGCATGAATTAAGCCTCTATATGATGAACTAGGGAAGAAATACATATTAAAATATAATAATTATTTTTGTATTTCTCCCAGTAAACCTTTTGGAAATGATATTTTCACTATAAAAGTGGTCTTTTAACAAAAACTGATGATGTTGCTTTTAGGATTCTAGTAAATTCTACTACAAAGGTCCTTTTAAAAAAAAGAAACGTAATTTATTAGTAATTTTTATATCCTATAACAAAATATTTTAGGTTTATAATTTATTTCCATTATTTATAAGCTTAGTACTTAGCATTAACCATTAACGAAATCATTCTCTCACAGATTCAATTCTCACTTCTATGCAGATAGCTATTTCCAGATCTTTCTATCTGGCCATAATCTCCTGAGCCCTAGACCTATATTATATTGCAAGTTGCCTATTGGACATTTCAAAATGGATGTCCCAGAAGAATCTCAGACTCAACAAGTCCAAACAGAATTAATCATCTTTCTCCCCCAAACCAGCACTCTTCCAAATTACCTTATTACTCACAAAGGCAGCACCATCTTTCCACTAATCCAGGTTTACAATTAATGTGTCATCCTAAAGGCCTTGACACCCCCTACATAAATCCAATAAGCTGCCAAATCCTTATTGTTTCTTTCTTCACAGTATCTCTCACAAACGTCCCCTTCTTTTCACACATAAAGACATGTACTCTATGGTCCAGCCAAACTGGACTACTTGCTGTTCCTCACATAAGACACCCACCTACATACCTTTCCACTGTATGTTCCTTATACCTGGAATGCTCTGCCTCCATATCTCTGCCTCCCGAAATCCTAGGTTATTTTAAGAATCAGGTTACCTTCTGCAAGAGGCCTTTCCTGGTCCTCCCAGCTGCAAGTGCCTTCCTATCCAAGGTTATATTGTGTCTGATTTGTATGGGTCATACTTAGAGACATATGAATTCATGTTTTCTCCTCCATTAGACTGTAAGCTCCCTGGTACAGGTTATTTCATTTTTGTCTTTTCATCCCTGGTGTTTGTTTAACAAAGTGCCTGTGATACTAGATATACTATACACTTAAAAATATCTGACAGGGGCGGCTAGGTAGCGCAGTGAATAGAGCACCGGCCCTGGAGTCAGGAGTACCTGAGTTCAAATCTGGCCTCAGACACTTAACACAAAAACTAGCTGTGTGACCTTGGGCAAGTCACTTAACCCCAACTGCCCTCCAAAAAAAAAAAAGCAAAAAAAAAAATATCTGACAGACTGATTTCCTAAGTAGACTTTAGAAAATCATATCATGCCTTCAATTACCAAAGGCATTTCTATAGAAACATGAATATCTGTTAATGATACTATTATAATTCTAAAGATACGAGCAGCAACAATACAGGATGTTTTAAAAACACTAAACTAAAAACACATAAGTTACAAATAATAACAATTCATATAACTTTTCTTTCTTCCTTTATTTCAAATTTCTTACAATCATAAAATTGTTGAATGAGGAGAACTTCAACATTCTTTTATTATTTTCCTTTCTCATAGTACTTTATTTTTCTTCTTTTCACATTAAGAAAGTCTCAAAAGATTTAGATTACCAAAATGATAAGGCATTAATAAAACACATAGCAATGGGATAAGAAAGTAATTGAATCTATTTCAACTTGAAATATTAAATATCCCAAATTCATCAATATTATTGAAAAAATTAGGTAAAATTGCAATAAACTTAGTACAGAAAATAAAATTTTCCATCAATGGTAATCATCCTTTACAAAAACACAGCTTTGCTGGTACACAAATAAGTCAAACACCAAATAAAACCTAATCAAAATATTACATAACTGATTAAAAGTAGACTTCTACACTTTCATTTAAAATGCACAATAATAAAACATATTAAAACCTTTTCCTAATAATTTTAAAGAAAATATGTGTTGCTCAATTTACAAACTGCTTTCCTTGTATATGTGAATCCAAACACAGTTCACTACTCCTTCCGTATATTTCTGTTTTTTCTTTTTTTCCATAATAATCATGTTTACGAAAAAAATCATAATAACTAGACTATGGAACCTGACCCTTTGATGCCCAAACTAGTAGTCTTTCAGGGCCACCACAGTGACATATTTTATAACAACAACAACAAAATCAAGTATCTCTTTTACTTCTTCAACTCACTGACCACACCTTTGATAATAAGCATGAGTCTTCACCCAGAATTCAAAGTTCTTGACTGTCATTCTTATATGTCACAGAAACTCAGAACTTAACAGTACCTTATGGAGCACCTGGTCCAATCCATACCTGAACCAGTATATCCTCTACATACTCAACAAAGGCACATCCAACTTTTTTTGAAGACTCTCATACAAACCCACCAACTGTGAAGACAGTCAATCGTACTTTTGAATAGTTTTCATTGCTGGGAAATTTTTCTTGAGATTTAGATGAATTCTACTCAATGTCATTTTGATTATTTAGTGTATTTTTACTTATTAGGTAGGAGTCTTACCTTTGTAATCATAAATATAGACCAATATTGGCTCATTTTGACCAAATGCGCAAAATGCCACCATGTGTTCATGTGGATGAAAAGCAACATCTCGAAGAGGTAATGTATATGAAAGGTCAGAATACATTGCAACTTGGTCCCCTAAAAAAGGAAAGAATAATATTAGTCAATTCTTTTGAAGGTTCATTTTTCTGCCCTTCAACACACTGATGATTCTATGATCTCATAAAAAATGAGTACAAAGAAATAATAATACTTGCTGATATTAAGGTTATTATATTACAGTTATGTATTATTATATCCTTTAAGGTTAAAGAAATTTTATACACTCTACCTTACTTTATTCTCAGAACAATATTGTGATGTACTAAAAAGACTACAATTCAATAATTTGTAGATTCAAAAAAATACCTATGAGTAAGGGTATTTTACAATTAATTAATATTTTTATATTGTCATATAACTGAAATTTAAAATCTTGAATAATTAGATTATTTTGGAAAAAAATTAAGTAACTATATACCTTTCATTGGTTATTTATCCTTGACATATATCCTAGAATCAATTGGAATTACACAAGAAGTTCATAACTTATGAACATCTCAGTTACAAATATTTCACATAAACCAATAGCTAGCTTGCCTGAGGCCTCACTTCTCAACCACATCTCTGCTGGAACATGTCCAATCCCCATCTCCACTAAAGACAGTTTCCTATCCCACCCTTCACTGCCTCAGAAACCCAATTTCTATTGCATATGTTTGGTGTTTGTGTGTATGTGAGTGGGGATGAGGAGTGAAGGGCTAGTGTTGAGGGGAGAAAAAGGAAATATTTCCATAAATGGGGCTATATCATGATATTCAATAAATATTTGATAATGAGGATAATGTGCTTCTATCATCCTGCAATGGAAGGCAAGGCAAAGTTTTCACACAGGAACGGTGAATGAATTACTATTATTTCGGGACAGCAACAATTTACCTAGATGGGACTCATGTTTACCTTTCTTACCTATTATCTAAGAGGTACAAGGAACAAGGGATTAAGTAAAATATGTAGGATGAAGTCCTTGACTTTTATTCATGGATGACCTCTAACGGTGCTATTTATTCTCATACACAAAACTAACAATCTTGGTTTTCTCATTTATAAGCCCACAGAAAATTATAAGAAGCAAATCATAAAGTTAGAAAAACAGGGGAAAAAGTGACTGGGCTGATACAGGAACAGAAGAAACTTAAAAATATGAAAGCAAAGCAAGCAACAGAATTCCAAAAAGACACAGTAGTGTAGATTCAAGCAGTGTAGATCCAAAGGTCCTATCACACCTGGCATAACATAGGGTTTTTATTGTTTTTTAAAAAATTAACTTTTGTGTTTATTTTTAGTTTACATCATTTATTTCCACAAGATTTTGAGTTACAAATTTTCTCCCCATCTTTCCCCTACCCACCACCCCAAAACAGTGATCCCACTGAATACTCCCTCTTCCAATCTGTTCTCTCCTATGTCCTGCCACATCTCCCCTCTGACTTTCTGGTAGGGCAAGATGGATCTCCATACCCCAGTGCCTGTATATCTTATTTCCCAGTTGCATCATCATCATCATCATCATCATCATCATCATCATCATCATCATCAAAATAAATTTTTTGAAAAACATTTTATTTTAAAACTTGAAATCCAAGATTCTTTCCCTTCCTCTCTCATCTCTCACCCTTACTGGGAAGATAGAAATTCAATATAGGTTGCACATGTGTAGTCACACAAAACATTTCCATAGTGGATATATTGTGAAAGACCAACTATATTTTCCTCCATTTTATCCCCCTCCACCATTTGTTCTATTCTCTACTTTGTCTGTGTCCCTTTGCAAAAGTGTGTGCTTCTAAGTACCCTCCCCCCCAACCTGCCCTCCCCTCCATTATCCCCCCTCTCATTCTCTTCCCCCCTATTCTCCTGTAGGGCAGGATACCCAATCCAGAGTGTATGTCATTCCCTCCCTAAGCCAAATTCAATAAAAGTAAGGTTGACTCATCCC
>CM053593.1:294222511-294246554 GCA_028646575.1 Pseudocheirus occidentalis
CCCCCTCTCATTCTCTTCCCCCCTATTCTCCTGTAGGGCAGGATACCCAATCCAGAGTGTATGTCATTCCCTCCCTAAGCCAAATTCAATAAAAGTAAGGTTGACTCATCCCTTTTTGCCTTCCTGTTCTTCCCCTCCATTGTAATAGTTATCCCTTGTCTCTTCTATATGAGATAATTTACCCCATTCTGTCTCTCTCCATCTCTTCTCATTACATGCCTCTCTCACCTCTCAATTTCACCTTTTAAATATCATCCCTTTCTATTCATTTGATCCTGTGCCCTCTGTCCATGTATACCTGTAGACATAAACATACACACATATATGTATTCATATATGCCCTCCTATATAGACATATATGTATGTATACATACATATATATATGTATATACATATTTATATTCCCTTCAACTATCCTCATACTGAGAAAAGTTTCCTAAGTTACATCATCATTTTTCCATGTAGGCATATAAATAGTTCACCTTTGATAAGTTCCTTATGAGTTCTTTTCCTTGCTTACTTTCTTATGCTTCTCTTGCTTCTTGTATTTGAATGTCAAATTTTCTATTCAGTTCTGGTTTTTTCAGCAAGAATGCTTGAAAGTCCTCCACCTCATTGAATGACCATATTTTCCTCTGAAACATTATGTTTTACTGGGTAGGTGGTTCTTGGTTTTAATCCTAGCTCCTTTGATATCCGGGATATCATATTTCAAGCCCTTAGATCCCTTAATATAGAAGCTGCTAATCCTGTGTTATCCTGATTGTGTTTCCATAATATTTAAACTGTTTCTTCTTGGATACTTATAATATTCCTAGGAGTTTTCTTTTTGGGATCTCTTCTGAGAGGTGATTGGCAAATTCTTTCAAGTTCTATTTTGCCCTCTGGTTCTAAACTATCAGGGCAATTTTTCTTGAGAATTTCTTGAAGGATAATTTCTAGGTTCTTTTTCTGATCATGGCTTTCAGATAGTCCAATAATTTTTAAATTGTCTCTCCTGGATCTGTTTTCTACGTCAGTGGTTTTTCCAATGAAATATTTCACAAAGCGTTTTATTTTTTCACTTGTTTGGTGCTGTTGAATAGTATCTTGATTTCTCATACAGTCATTAGCTTCCATTTGCTCCAATCTAATTCTGAATGAATTCTCTTCAGTGCGCTTTTGAAATTCTTTTTTCATCTAGCAAATTCAGCTTTTTAAGGCATTCTTCTCCTCATTGGCTTTTTGGGCCTCTTCTGCCATTTGAGTTGGTCTATTTTTTAAAGTGTTATTTTCTTCAGTCCAGTTGTTGATTCTCTTTTCATGATTTTCTTGCATCATTTTCATTTCGCTTCCCAATTTTTCCTCCACTTAACTCCTCCATGGCCTGTAACCAGTTGAACTTCTTCTTGGAAGCTTTTGGTGCAGGAGTTCTGACTGCGTTGTCTTCCTCTCATTCCATGCTTTGACCCTTTTGTCCCCAAAAAAGGGATCCAAAGTTGGATGGCTGTACTTGCTTTGCTTCCTGTTTGCTCATCTTGCCAGCCAATGGCAAGACTTTTGAGCTCTTTGTCACAGTAGAACTCTGCTTCCAGAGGGGAGAGCTTTGTCCCAAATTGCTGGGGTTTTCACAGCTGCCAGAGCTATTAGGAGAGCACCATCTTTACAGCCCCCACCAGTTCTGGCTCACTCGTCACATACCTCAGGACCACCACCAAGGACTGTGATCCTGATTGAGGCAGGTTAAGGCAAGAGGGATTACCCTCTGAATGGTTGCTTGACCCCCTGCAATCTGCAGGCCAGCAGCTCTGAAGCCGTCACATGGAGGTGGCTGTAGGCCCACCACTTCCACTGCTTCTCATTCCAGTAGCGGAGGCTGTACTGCACTCCATCTCCTCCAGATTTAGCAGGGTTCCACTGACCTTTTACTTTGTCTTTGGCATTTATGGGTTGATAATTCTGGAAACCGCCATAGCTGTTGGTGATCCACTCTCCCAAATGCTCCAGCTGTGGCTGGTCTGGGCTACCCTGGGGCTAAAACTGCGGGCTCATCGTGGGCCTGGTTCAGCTCCCAGCACGTGTGATGAGCCCTTCCTATCCACCTGCTGGGCTGCCTTCAGCAGGTGATTTTTTTTCTCTGTCTCTTTGTGGGTTCTGTAGCTCTAAAATTTGTTTAGAGTCATATTTTATAGGTATTTGAGGTGGTTATGAGGGGAGCCATGGAGTTTTCCTGCTTCTATGCCACCATCTTGACCCCATCCCATGTAGGGTTTTTAATTGCACTACAAACAATACAATAACCAGTATTCATAATAATGAACTGGATTTATGAAACAGAAACATTAAATTGTGTTTGGTATACTTTTTAACAAGTCAAAAAAGCATTTAATTTTTTTTATCACAAAAGTTAATATTTAAAAAATTTTGATGTTCTTCTTCTATTCAAAAATCTTTGCAATCCAAAATGGTCTATGGGCTTAAAGTTTCCAGATGCCAAATTCACTGAATTGTTGTTAAGCCACAATCTAATTTAATGTGCAATCTTGGGAGCCCAACTAAGGATGTTTCTATAGCAAAATGCATTCTAATAGTTCTAAAATTTCTAGAATACAATCCATTTCTACAAAGTGGAGTATCAGTCAAATATAGGCTGTAGTTTTTTCTTGCAAGGAGAAATAAAACCTGAGAATCATCTGAAAACAATGCTCTTATTAGAAATGAGGATCAAGGGAGTGAAAATTAAAATTATGAACAGAAACAGAAGAGCGATGACTGAATAAAATATATTTCCTAAATTTTAAAAATAAAAAATCCTTCTATAACATGTCTTCAATTATCATTTTATGCAATTATTTTTCAATATACAACTTTTTTTTCCCTTTCAAAGAAAACCCAACTAGAGATAAAGTTTACTGAGCTTTTAATTATTCTGACAGCTGGACTTAAAAAGCAATCACAAATCTAAGAACTTGAGGTTTCCATCTAGATTTTTGTTGCTGTTCTTTAGATATTTCATTCACATCTGACTCTTTGGGACTACCATTTGAGGTTTTCTTGGCAAAGATCCTGCAGTGCTTTGCTATTTCCTTCTCCAGTTCATTTTACAGATGAGGAAACTGAGACAAACAGACTTAAGGGACTTGCCCAGGGTCACATTGCTAATAAGTGTATCTGAGGCCAGATTTGAACTAATGAAGAGGAGTCTTCCTAATTCCAGGCCTGGTGCTTTAACCATTGCATCACCTAGCTGCCCCTCCATCTAGCCCCCGTCAGTTAATATTTTATTTTATTTTTTGCTTTTTTGGGGGGGGAGGGCAATTGGGGTTAAGTGACTTGCCTAAGGTCACGTGGCTAGTTTTTGTGTTAAGTGTCTGAGGCTGGATTTGAACTCAGGTCCTCCTGACTCCAAGACTGGTGTTCTATTCACTGCTCCACCTAGCTGCCCTCAGTTAATATTTTAAAATCATACCAATGTTGCAAAGAAAAGTAATGAATATCCAGATTCCTATGGAATTTAAATACAAAAAAATACAGACCACAGAAAATAGAGCAACTAGGTTTTATCTTTTACTCAACATTGAAACAACTACTCTGTGACCTGACCTAATCCCCTACAATGATTTTCAATAGCATTTCACACATTCAACATTTTCTACTAGAAACAGAAGAAATAATTTGTCACATTCAACCAAGTATTTTCTATCAGGTAAAAAAAGGATATCATGGATGAGCCAAGACATGCTTAACGGACATTAGATAATGGACAGAGAGGACAAGAGATAGATTGAAATGAAAAGAACATCTGAATTCCATTTCATGAAGCTCTCCAAATGACTTCTTGAACAAATGTCTTTATTTCTAGTTTAAACTTTCCATCATAAAGCAGATGAGGCAGAGGCATGGTGCAAATCAAATTTAAAAGTTTATTGAAGCAGAAGAAATTCGAACTCTTTAAGGTAAAATTTCTAATTAGGTATTAATTTAATCTATATATTTTGATTTTACTTATAATTTAAAATAACAGTTTTTACCCAGTTATAAAATTTCTATTAAAACAGTAGATATAACATCAATGCAGGACACATGATTTTCCTCGGGTAACATTATTTGAATTGTGATACTATCAGAACTCTCCGTATAGGACTATACTTTAAGATGGGTTCAGAGAGTTTGTCATTGAAGTATTCTGCCAAAATAGCAAATTAGGGAAGAAGTAAGATATGGCAAAAAGTAAAATAGAATTTAATATGAAATCAGTTTTCTTAGTATCTTTCTCATATTTATGAAGACAAATCAATAGCCTTCAAAAATAATACTAACTAAATACATAAAAATAATCCTAAAAATTTAGACATGGAATTTTCTGAGAAACCATTTTCATTAAATGGGCAGCAAGGTGGCAGAGCAGATATTGTGTCAGGCCTGGAGTCAAGAAGATTCATCTTCCTGAGTTCAAATCTGGCCACAAATTAGCTGTGTGACCCTTGTCAATCCTTACTTAACCATGTTTGCCTCAGTTTCCAAGAAAGAAATAACAGCCACTCCAGCAGCATTGCCAAGAAAAACCTAAATGGGGTCATGAAGAGTCAAATACAACTGAAAATGACTGGACAAGAAGAAGCATTTCATTAAATATGTTTTTATAGTTTCCCATATTTTTCCTACATCATACATTTATTTCATCAAGACCTAAACAAGTTCTTACCTGTTTCTGGGTTCCAAACATATGCTATACCATCCTCACTTCCAGAAAAGAGAAAAGTTCCGCATGGTGTTAAAGTACTATGAATCTTCTCTCTGTAGTTTGTAGCACCTACATACTTCCTTGTTGCTAATCTAAAAAGAAAAATAATCTAATAAATCTGAATTTCTTTAACATACTCATTAATATAAACATGTAATCTTCTTTAAAAATTAGTATTCAGAATAATTTTCATTTAAATAATTCAAGAATATCATTCACATGGAATAATTTTTAGACTGTCATATTTTACAGTCTATAATATAATATATAATAAAATATAATATAATATAATATAAATGATTTCCTTCAAATTTTCCCTTCTTTGGGGTTCAAATTATTTTGAGTCCTTATTAGAGGCATTTGGGCTTTACTAGAGTTATCATTATTTGTGAGTTTTATCTGTTACATATACTGAAATTATATACTTCTTTTAAATTCTTATCACCAAAACACAGTGTAAGACATATTGTTCAGAACCTTATGACTTCATGCCTGGGTAACATAGCATTGAGCTGTATTTCTTCAGTGACTTGAGACTGCTTTTAAAAAATTGCTTAGTTAAATAAAACATTTATTTTTTTTTGCAAGTCACAAATTAAATAAAATAGCAACTTTTCATTTGTTCTACAGGAATACTGGTGTAAAAGTTAAAAATAACTACTTTAGAAAATATGTCCTTTCTCTCTTAAGAATCCCATTTCTGCTTTTTCCTTTTTAAGTACATGGTCCCTTGATATTCTTACTTTGAAAAAAAATTAGAAAAAAAAATGAGATTCAGAGTTGTGAGGAACTTCAGAGGTCATCATCTAAGCCAATGATTTTACAGAGAGGTAACTGAGGCAATAAGACGTTCAGTGACATGACCAAGATCATGAAAGCATTAATGCATTGAAGAGTCAGGATTTGAAGTCAGGTCCTCCTGTTCTAAATTCTGACTCTTTCCACTGTACTACTCCCTTCCCCCTAGTAAATTTATTGGGTGAAATATCCTTTGAACCAACCATGTGCTTTATGTAAATTTTACTTTCCATTTCTACATGTAGTATAACACTGCTAATTCTGCTAGTCATAAAAAGGGAATTCTTTTACTGAAAGTTGCAACTGGTGTTCAATAAAAAGAGACACTTATTTAAAAAAAGGAAATGATTAACAAAAAAATTGATCCATATGAACCAGCTAATGAGCAAAACCAACATTTGTAGTTAATTTTTCTGTTACCATTTAAATCTACTTACATTCGGAGATCCATAATTCTCAGAGTACTATCCTTGGCATGGATTAATAAACGCCTTCCATTTGGATGAACTTCTAAATGACTTATTGGAATCCCCTTAATATCATTTTCTCTAATTTCCTATAATGACAGAAAATTTAAAAAAAAACTATGAAAAAAATTTCATTCAAGTGTGATTTAAAAATAATCTTTTTATAAAAAAAATCAACATTTCTATCTGTAGTAAGGAAACTTTTAAAAGTCTTGTTAATGCAAGAGTTGTAGATAATAAATATTTAAATGGCTTGATAAAAATTCCTTTTAACCTAAGATGAGTTGAAAATTATCTATAAACTTTACTTTGTCTTATAAAAGTCTGTTTTAAAGGATCCTATTTACTTCTATATCATGGAAATTAGTTTTATAGCAAACTTGCATTTTTAAGACTTTTAAAGTCCACAACCAACATTTACTTATACCCATGAACTCTTCTTTTAAAAGATATGAAAATGTCTAATTTTAGTTTGATTCACAGATAGGAAAAATGTAAAAGCCAAATATATAAGCTTTTAAAGCATATGCATTCATAAAAAGAAGGCTGGAGTCAATCTTTAAATACTATTCCAATCTCTATTTCAAAATAGACTTCCATCTCAATTTAGAGGAAGGGAGTTATTGGGATATTATTCTTCAATCATTTAATTTAGCTTGTAACCGAGGGGGGTTTAGACAGTTGCTCTAGGCAGCTACAGAAGGCGCCCTACTAATGATGTCAAGGAAGCAGAAATACGGCAGGGTTGGTTACCTGTCTGGACTGGCATTGAATCAGAAGAGGCTACCCAAGGTCCGCCAGGCAATTTTCTTGTCTGGATGACTGAGAGGAAAGGAAAAGTTGTAAATGCAAAATTACTGAGGCAAGACAGAGGCGAGAGAAACAAAGGGCACACAATCCCTTACCAATAGGCTAAAGCTTATATCGCCTCCTCTACCCCAAGGGATCTTCTTTTTCCTTTTTTCCTTTCCTCTCCAGGAGGGCCTCTTCTGATCCAGACAAGCAGAGGCAGAGAGACCTTGAATAACACTTCTGTCCCAGTGTCATCAACAAATGCCACTGATGCTGAGTACCAAAAGGTACTGAGCCAACAATAAAAATGAACCAATGGAGGTTATAAACTAGGGGGAAAATATGGAAGACATGCCGCCCCACATTCCCCCCAGCCCAAAAACCGGTATTTTACAGTTAAAAAATGAATGTAATTTGAGAAAAGCTCTTCTAGAGTTAAAGTCACACTTACATTGATACAATGGTGAAAAAAAGAAAATCTGTATAACAAGTTGAGGGTAAGATGTAAATTTGACATGACTACTAGGAGATTTATACTGTTTTTACTATTTAAAAAATCCTCTTTTTAAAAAAAATCATTTTTATTCTCAAACTGAACAGTTCTGCAGGGGAGAAAACTATTAGGTTTTTTTTTTTTTTAATTTATGACCCTGGCCTAAGGAGCATGGCACACAGCACACAAGCACATCTTCAAAGTTTCCTGTTCTACATAAGCAGCCTGCACCCAACTCCTCATTCTGTTGGACAACAAAGTACAAGAGAATAAATTTAATTTCAAGTTGCAACATTCACTGTTAAATTCCAAGATCTATTAGAAACTGAAAAAAGCCATGAGAATTAACTATTTTTTTGACTTTTTTCTTTTGGAATATCTCAAATGGAATATTATTGGAATTTAGCTATTCAAAGCAAATTGTCTTTTAGTTGCTATTTTTGAGATAAAGAAACGCACAAGGGCTTTCATAGTAAATAATAAACTGTGCTTTATGTACTTAAGTGATTAGAATAGGCCATTTGGAATCTTGCCAGTCCCTCGGGTACATTAGTAATTAGACAGTTCGTTTAAAACTGTGTGTAATTAGGCTACAGTATGAAACCCAACACACCACTCATTAACCTGACAGGCTAGAATGATTCCAAAAAGAATACATAAGATTGTTTTTTTTTTAAAACAGATTTTAGAGATTCAGAAGGTTGAAGTAAAGCTCTCAAAAGGTCTTTTCCTCAACTTAAGAGAGTCTTTCATTTACACTCTGAGACACTGTCAATGAACTACAATGTAAAAATTCTAGGAACACGGCATCTTCACGTAGGACAAAATCTATAAGAAATAAGTCAATGTCAAGAAGCGGTGTGGAACAGTACAAACAGTGTGGATGCTCAGGCCCTTCTTCTGTCACTTAGAATCTGTGGAATCCTTTTCTTTGGGGCATTTTGTCTTTCTGGGCCTCAATTTCCTCAGCTGAAAAATGAGGAAGTTAAGACCAGAAGGCCTCCTGGGTCCCTTCCAGCTCAAAATCTAGGCTCTTAATCTTATTAGTCATATTAAATTAAAACTCAACTTCATAGAATCATGTTATTTCCTTATAAAAGATAAAATCATAAACTACAAAAAAGAACCCTCTTAAAAAAATTGAAAGAAGGCACAATGGAATGTGGGTGTGTGTATATGTGTGTGTATGTATACACACACATATAAATTTGTTTCCATATGCCAATCTGTCACATTTTTTTGTAATTGTTTTGAAACTTTAAATATAAAATGAGAAAAGAAAAAATTGCCATGTACAAAGTAGATCATAAGAGAGGATTCAATAAAAAACAATAAGTTTCCATTTCAAGAAAACCTATTTAATAAATACTCCAAATTGTTTTCAAAGATGCCAGCTTCCCTTTGTTTCTGTGCTAGTTTTCTTTCATCTTCTGCTGTGTACTTTTTACTTTATTTTTCTTCCCCTCCCTTCCTCCTTCATACCCTAAAGAAGGCTACAATTAAGTGTGGATATATATACATATAGATAGACATCTATAAGCATAGACATATACAATAAGCATAGACATACACTCATACACATATATGTAAGATTATGCTTATGTCTACCTGTAATCTCTTACTCTGAAAGCGGATAGCATCTTCCTTTATAGGTCCAATCTTTCCATGTTTTTCTAAATCAACCAGTTCATAATTTTCTATACTACAGCAATATTCCAATCAAAACATATCCTCTCTGAGGCTGTCTATGAAAGTTTCCCCGCAATTTTCTGCATTCCTTCTATTCTTGGCTATATAGGTTTTATTTATACAAGAAAATTTTAACATAAAATAACTGGAATTATCCTTTTTACACTTCAACAATGCTCTCCCTTATGACATAGGTCTGATACTACTAAATCTACTTCCTTTACATTCTTTTTCCCTGGTTTCTTTGAAGTTCCTGAACTTTTGCTCTTCCAAATGAACTTTATTATTTTTTTTCTAACTCAAAATAATTTTTTGGAATTTAATTGGGTTGACACTGAATAAATAGTCAAAACTGTCATTTTAAAATTTATACGGGCTTTACATACCAATAAATACTACTTCAATTATTTAGATCTGAATTTATTTGTATAAAAAGTGTTTTATGTTTATGTTTGTATAGATCCTGTGTATGTTTTGGCAGGTATACACTCTGGTACTGTATAATGTTTAGGTATTTTAAATGGTCTGAATATTGCTGACACATAGTGTAGTTTTTCTATTTTTCACTTCTGATTAAATCTATTTTAACTTTAACTTTGTCTGAGATCATGATTAATATCCCTGTTTTTTTACATAATAAATTTTAATCCTGCCATGTATTCTATCTCTGTGTGTAGATCTCTCATTTTTATAGTGTTTCCTGAAAGCAACATAATATTGAATTCAAAATTTTAATCTGCTATTTCCATTTTATGGGTAAATTCATCCCATTCACATTCTAAGTTACAATTATTTATGGGTTTTCCTCCTTCCTAATTTTCCTTACCATTCTTCCCACCCTATGTACCCTATTATGTAACATTTTAACACACACACAAAATCCCCAAAATCAAGTGACAGGTCTAATTATAACTACATAATTCTAAAGTACAGGATTGCTGACAAACCACTGACAAAATAACAATAAGAACTGAACCATTACAGGGTTAAGATAAAAAGGAGAGAAGCAAGAAATTCAGTGTTTGATAATACTAATTTTAAAAGTGAAAAGGTTATAAACTGAAGTTCAAAATTCATGTTAATATTTTCTCTGTATATAGTAAGATCTAAAAGACTGACTAATATCCAGAACATCTTCAGTGAGTCATTGTTTATATTTATCAGCCATTTGCAAATGTTAGGAAGATATTTACAACTCCAACAAGCTAGACTGTTAACTTGAAAAGAGAAAATCGTGCATCATTTTTTATCTTTTTGACCTCCTTAATGAATTACCAAAATTTCAAATGACTGTATAACCTTATTTATGTTCCAAAGTTGAACTGGATGTTGTTCATTTTCTCCAACCAATGTGTTCCAAACAATAATCAGTCCTGAACTGTCTCCTGAGTACATATGAAGTCCTATGGGGAAAAAAAATTATTTACAAATACCAAAAATTACGTAAAAATTATTGTTTTTATTCATTCAACATTCAGTAATATGCAGATGACCCTCCTAGGCTCTATGAGAGACACAAAATTTAGGTAAGACACAATCTAATACTCAAAAAGCTTACAGTTTAGTAAGGAGCTAAGAAACAAACATAGATAACAATAATATACAATATTATATTAAAAGTCTGCTAAAGAATGGTAAAACCAAAGTCTCTGTAACATCTACATAAAGAGAATCAGTGAAGGCTTAATGGACGAGGTAGCATCCAAGATGGAAGGAGACAGAGGAGCCATCTAGTTCAGCCTTTTTCTGACCAAAAAAAAAAAGGAATCCTTTGAACAACATTACCAAAAAATGGTCACTAAGCCTTCATTTGAAATCAGCTCATAACTCCTCAATGCATTCCATTTTACTTTTGCATAACTAAAACTGTTAGAAAGTTTTTCCTCAAACAACTAATAAAAATGTATTAAGCAACAAACTATGTGCCACTAGGGGTTGGCATCCAAAGCCAAAATTTGATTCTTTCTATCTTCCAACAATTGCTAGTTTTTCTGTTGTCTAGGACCAAGCAGAACAAGCATAGTCTTAATTTTTCCTTTTTCTATTTTAAAATTATTTTAAATACTGTAAATTTATAATTGAGAGACTTCTATAAGAAACTGAACTGTTATGTTCAGTTTTGTTTTAAGAAGTATATATCTATCTAGATGTAGGTAAAGAGTAGTAATAAAGCTGTTCTATTTCTTTGGTTCTTTACTTTTTCTTCTTCAGTTCTTTTAAGTAAACTAATTTTATTCTTGATGTTCTCTTATTTTTCATTGCCCACTAGCTTACTATCCTCCCCGACACTTTTCCTTATTAAACGCACATCACTGAGAAAGACAAATGAACACAATAGCCACATTTGAGAGTATATGTCATTCGTCATCTTATGTCCACCAGTTTTTTGTCAATTCATCATTCTTCTAAAATCAGTATCCTCTGTAATTTCAATCAAAATTTTCAAGGGCTTCAATGTTTCTTTGTTTCATATTAGTGTTGCTTTTATCACATAAACTGGTTTCCTGGTCCTGCTCATTTCACTCTGCATTAGTTTATACGAGTCTTCCCATATTTCTCCTTATCTGTCATATCTGTCATTTAAGAAAAATTATTCTATCCCATTCACATACCACAATTTCCTCAGCCAGTCAGATCTGACTGAGCGTCGGAAACGCAATTGCTTTCATAAAATGACAGACAACAAATCATAAAAGAACTGACAACAAATCTGCCTCTTACAAATATATACCTCAAAATATTGTTGAGAATTCAGTAAATACATTATACTGGAATCACATCATTATCATTAACAAAACTGTTGCCCAAAACAGCCTAAGCATAACAATAATCCACAAAATATTAAGAGAAACTTTTAAAACTTGATGTCACCACACCCAATGTTTAATATCCAGGTTTGGTAGAATGAAAAGCTTCTGGAAGAAATCAAAAGCAAGTAGGACCAGGATGAGGGTCAAATAATCATCAGTAACCTGCCTCCTACTAGAATTGTTTCAAAGATGCTTTTCAGGGAACCTACAGGATGAGATTAAATTCTCATATTTTTATTCAGTTGCAAAAAGGAGTTATTTTATCCATCTCTGTAAGCATCTGCAGAATGTTAACTATCAAATAAGAATAGCAGCATAACAACTTGTGACAGGGCTATTTCTACTGCAATCAAACAGAAGAGGGAGAATAATAATAATAATAATATAGTGGTAATAACTGACATCTTCATGGTTCTTTAACATTTGCAAATGGCTTAACATCAATTACCTCATTGATTCACACAACAAACTGTTAAGTAAGTATAAAAAAGTATAATGTGAAGTTACAAGAAATTAGAATAAGGAAATGAGAAAAACCTGTCTTTTACACAGCTATCCTCCATAATACAGAAGCCAATTTATAGCTTGCCTTCTACATACCTTCAGCGTCAAAACAGAGAGAGTTGATAAAACTTTTGTGGCCGTCAAATTCTTGTAACAACTGACCATGAACTTCTTTCACTTTAACATTCCACACTCTTATCACAGAATCATAACATCCGGTAACTACCAAGTATCCTGCAACTGGGTGGAATTTGGCTGTATATACAAATGAAGGATGCGGGAAAACTTTCACAGCGGCTGTGCCTTGGCTTTCAATTTTCCACATTCTGGAAAGAAGAGTCATATATTACATAGAAACACACACACACACACACAAATTCTGTAAGGTCTATATGTAAATACAAAAAATGTTTTTTTTCTAATAACACACAGAGTCCCAAACAAGCATGATATATCTTCAAAATAATTAATGGGAAATAGAGATTTAACCTGACATTAATTCGATAACTAAATCTGTTGAACATCAATTAATTATTAATTTGGAATATGGCTCTCATCCTACATATTTTAATATCATTGATTTCTGATAGGTACAAATAAACTATCTACTTATCAACAGAGGTTAGATATGTAGCTCAACGAATTAATAAGATATTGTATAAAAATAGAAAAGCAGCAGTGTGGTAGAATAAATAGAAAGCTAGACTTAGAACCAGGAAAACATGGTTCTATGCCATATATTGGCTGTGTAACCTTGGACAAGTCACTTAACTCATTATATTGGGCAACTCTCTAAGACTATATATAAAGGTTACCATTAGCAGAAGGATTAGTAGAGGGACTTTACTCAGCAAGAATTTGTTATACTAATGAAATTACAAGTTTGACGCTCACCCACCTTACAGAAAGGATAAACATTGCTATCATATGCAACTAAAGCCTACATTGCATTCTTTAGCATAACCATAACCTGAAGAGTTCACGGGAGGCGGTGTGTTAGAGAAGAAAAACTCTGGAACTCAGGTGACCAGGCCTATTGTCTCGATTTTGTTACTGCCAGTGTGACTTTGGGCAAGCTTCTTCACTTCTCTAAGCCTGTTTCTTTTTTTGTAAACTGTACATGATATTTTTCTAGGACAAACTGTAGGCACTCAGAACATCTACTTAATGAATGACAATGGTAACATGAGAGGTTAGGCCTTAGGAGTCTTCCTAATAAGTAGGTTATCATGTTTTTTATATTTGACATGGGCTAAAAGATCAGAAGCAGGAGATATATTTTAAGCTATTTTTTCACGATGTGAAACAGGAAAAACAGACACCTTTAAAAAGCATGTTCAACACTAGAAATTTAACTGTTGAAATGCAGACTAAGATAAATGGTAATGTGAAAGTACTGTTATTTCCATACTTTTTAAGAAAATTCTTATGAAATAAAGTTGTCTACGTGAGATCTGAAAATTCTCAGTGAAATTTTCTGTGTGAAAAATGGAATCTCCAAGTTGTTGACCATGGTCCCTAGCCTAAGGACTCAGCCACCTGAAGGATCAAATTCCAGAACGGCTGTTTTGAGGCAACGAGGTGGCACAGAGAATACTGACCTAGAGTCAGAAAGCCCTGCGCTCATATCCAGCCTAGCAGTGATCCTGAATGAAACACCTTAACACTGCTTCAGTTTCCTCACCTGTAAAATGCTGATAATAATAACACCCACCCCCCAGAATTACTGTGAAGATTAAATGAGATGTTTGTAAAGCTCTATATAAATGCTAGCTATTATTATTAAGATAAGAATTGTGTATATCACACACACACAAAAAGGCAAGACCCGACATAAACAAAGGAACGAATATTAGGCCTAAGATTAGAATTACATAAATTATATAAAAAAGCAAGTGAAAATCATGAATGAAATAAAACATGACTGAAGTAAAAGCTAATCTATATTAAATTCCATTTCAATGTACCTTTCACTTCATATAATAACTGCATTCCAGAGAATTTTGCTATAATGTAAATCCTCTTTTTTCAATGACTATCAATTTAAAATCAAAGAGGAAATGCTGAAAAAGGAAAAAAAATCCCCAATAGACTAAAATAACAAGCTTGGCACTATAGCACACCAAAAGGCTATGCTTACAAGCCATAAAACACCGTGTAGTACTGTACTGCAAGACTCACGTTCTCTGGACCACAACCTGACCAAGCTTTGCTCACCTCCTCTTTCACCTCTTCCTCTTCTTTGTGTCTGGTTGTTTACAATGGAATTTCTCAGATATAGACTCTAATAAGTGTTTTTGCATAATGCTTTCTGTTTGTTCCTTTTGGCAAAATAGGTAATTACAAAATTATCATCTCCATGTCACCCGCATGGGGGCTGAGGGTCACAATACTATGAAAGTAGTGGAGATGGTGCCCATAACCTGGTCTTCAGAATTCCTATTCTAGGTTCTTCTCACTATCCTTTAATGTGCATTTTATTGTTATACTAATTAAACTGAAATTGATAAAAAGATGAATTCTAAATTTCAGAAAAGATACTCCTAGGGAAACAAATATCCTTTTTTTTTTTTTTTTTTGCTTTTTGGAGGGCAGTTGGGGTTAAGTGACTTGCCCAAGGTCACACAGCTAGTTTTTGTGTGTGTGTGTTAAGTGTCTGAGGCCGGATTTGAACTCAGGTCCTCCTGACTCCAGGGCTGGTGCTCTATTCACTGCACCACCTAGCCGCCCCAACAAATATTCTTAAAGCAGAAAAAAAACTATTAAAGAAACTTGCAATAAATGTGTTCTGATAAGCAGAGAATTGAAAATATATAGAGGATAAATAAAACATTTAAAAATTATGCTTAGCAGAGACATTTAATATTACATAATTAATTTGCAAAATCCATATCTGTTATAGGTACATCACTGAATATAGTTGAAGCTGTATTTCTACTGTAATCTCTCCTGATTTCCTTTTAAACTCAAATACATTTGTAGTAACTTCCCTTGAATGATACTGACCTGACAGTACTATCAGAGGATGCAGAAAGGAGATGTTGATCATCTTTGGACCAGCAAAGATCATAAACAATACTGAGGTGACCACAAAACTCTCTCAAGTAATGTCCTGAAGGGATTTCATATACTAAAGAAAAAGATTTGAAAATTAGTGACTAGGCTAGAGTATTGTACATAAAAAGCCTTATAAATATTTTGTGACCATTTGAACTAGAAGTGAGCTAAGATTCGCCTCTGTATTTTTTTCTGAGAGGTTTACCTTGGAAATAAATACAATTTTTGAAGAGCTTACCAAGTTAAATAAAATTATCAATCCAAATAAAATTTCAATTTCTACATAAGAAACTTTTCAAGTAGTCTCAAATGCTTCTGTATCACCTGATTGTACACTGAATGCATAATGGCATGCTAGGAAATAGTGTTGGACTTGAGAGTCAGGAGATTGGGATTCAAATCCCACCATGACCACTTACAAGTTGGGTGAATAAGGGCAAATCATTTAACCTCTCACAAACTTATCTGGTCTTCACATATGGAAAATGGACATAACACTTATACTACTGACCTCACAGAATTATTGCAAAAAAAATTATTTTTAAAGGTTACACAATCAATCAACAAGCTTATTAGTTCTAGGCACAGTGCAAAACACTAAGTATACAAAGAATCCCTGCCCTCAAGGAGCTTATATTCTAATGGAGGAGACAAAACATACATAAGTACTTGTATGTATTTGCAGAACATATACAAAATGAATACAATGTAGTTTTGTGCCATAGTAGGTGGAAGGAGGGGGTACCAGGAAAGGTTTCATAAACAAGATGACGCTTGAGCTAAGTCCAAAAGGAATTAGGAACTCCCAGAGGTAAGGGTAAGGGAGTACACTCCAGACAAGAAGAGACGGTGCAAAACACGGAGGAAGGAAATGAAGCCTGGTGTGTGAGGAGTCATGAAAGGACCAGTATGGCTAGAATTGAAAGTCAGTCTATCAGTCAAAAAGTATTTATGAAGCCCCTACTATGTGCCAAGCACTGTGCTAAACACTCTTTGGCACAAAAAAGAAGCAAAAGGCAATCCTTGCCATCAAGAAGCTCATCATCCTATGAATTTAGATAACAAATATACAAATACGTACAAACAACATACACATATAGGATAATTAGGTAATAATAAGAAGAGGGAAGGCACTAGAATTGAAAAGTTTGGTAAGGTTTCCTGCTGAAGATGGGATTTTAGTTGGCAATTGATGGAAACCAGGAGAGCCTTTAGCAGAGATGAGAAAGGAGAGCATTTCAGAGGTGGGGGACAGGCAGAGAAGATGACAAGAGTCTAGAGATGGAGTGTCTTATTCATTGAAAAGCCAGGAGGGCAGTGTCACTGAAGCAAAAGGTACGTGTTGGGGAGTAAAGTGTAAGAAGACTGGGAAGGCGAGGTGGGATAGGTTATGAGGGGCTCTGAAAGTCAAACAGGGCATTTTAAAAATGTGATCCTGGAGGTAACAGGGAGTCACTGGAATTTACTGAGTACAAGGGTGACGTGGTTAGACCTTTGCTTCAGGAAAATCACTTTGGTGGCTGAATGGAGAATGGATTGGAGTGTGGAGAGACTTGAGGTAGGCAGACCAAATAAGAGGCTATTGAGATACACTAGGTACGAGGTGAAAAGGGTCTCTATCGAGTACAGAGTGGTAGCAGTGTCAGGTGAAAGGGGGAATACTTGAGAGAAACAAAGATGAAATCAACAGGCTTTGGCAACAGCTCAGATATGAGAGGTGAGAAATGGTGAGGAATTCAGGATGACACCTAAGTTGTGAGCCTGAGAAACTTGTAGGAGATTCTTACCCTCTACAGTAATAGCAAATATAAAAGGAGAGAATGACTTTGGAAGAACGATGATGAGTTCTATTGTGGATGTGTTGAATTTAAGATGACTATAGTACATCCAGTTGAGCTATCTGAAAGTTGGTGATGGAAGACTGGAGGTCAGGAGGAGTCAGGGTGGTATAGGTAGATTTGACAATCATCAGCAAAGAAATAATTTAAAAATGGGAACTCATGAGATCACCAAGTGAAGTAAGTAGAGAAGGAGAAGAGGTCCCAGAACAGAACCCTAAGGGACACCTGTGGTTAGAGGGCATTATCTGGACATATTTCCCTTAAATTTCATGCTCTAATAAGTTAAAATATTCTCAAAATATAAGGAGTCTTTGGCATTGAGATGGTTAAAAATTGATAGAGCCAAAATAGTGGAATATTATTCCAAAATATATCCCCAAAATGAAAATTGTTCAATTTCATCTCTGCTTCATTACCTGAAAAATTTATAAACATCTACTCCCACCTAGTGGTTCATACATTTAATACAACACCACTTTAACAATTTAAACCACTGTAATGGTAATGGTAATTTGAAGTTCTTCCCTGCCCCTTAATAAGCCTAAGGGAATTTGAAGACCTTCCCTGCTTTGAAGATCTTCCCTGCCCCCTAATAGGTTGAATGTAAACACATGGAGCCTGTGGTGGAAGGAGTTTGCTGAAGGGTGGAGCAGAGCCCACAGGAAACTAGGAGTCAAAGCAGAGATGGAGGGAAGAGAGGATGCTCCCAAGCAGATAGCTTGACTTGTAAATGTCTGTTTGTGGGAAGGTTAAAGGATGGTGTGGCTCTCTGTGGTGTTATGGCTTATTAACTTCTTTGCTACTATGATGGATTTGGCTTTTAGTTTTCTGGTTTCTGAACAAATGTTTTGCTTCTTTCTTATACATGGAGAGTCTGTTATATTTTGTGATTGAGCACTAGGCCGCAATATTCACAATTTGCAATCACTGTAGGCACTGTGAATATTGTGTTGGCACTACAACAACATAGTTAAATTACACGGGATTAGCAATTTGCCTAATGTTCCACTCTAAAATGTATTTCCTCTGTGTGAAATAATTGATTTAGACTAACTATGTAGTAAGGGCAGTCAGGTGGTGCAGTGGATAAAGTGCTGGAATTGTAGTCAGGAAGACTCATCTTCCTGAGTTTAAATTTGGCTTCATTTACTAGTTGGGTGACTCTGGGAACATCACCTAACCTTGTTTGCCTCCATTTCCTCATTTGTAAAATGAGCTAGAGAAGAACACAGCAAATCACTCCATTACCTTTGCCAAGACAACCCCAAATGGGACCACAAAGAGTTGGACACAACTAAAACAACTGAACAACAAACTATATATTAAACTACTGCCCCAAACTTCACCCTCATTTAAATATCTACTTTAATGTTTGCTTAGTAAGTAGGATGGTGGGAACCTAAACTAAACCCATACTTCTAATCTTTGGTTTCTCCCTACATGATGATTCCTTCCCTGAAGCCTAGCTTCTGATGTCATGACACAACTGAAACTCTCTCTGTCTCTGTCTCTGTCTGTCTCTGTCTCTGTCTCTCTCTCTTTCAAGTTATCAATGATTTCTTAGTTGCCACATCTATAGTTCTCGATCCTATACGTCATGATGTTTCCAGTATTTGGCCCTACTGACCACCCCTCCTCCAGATCTTTTTTTTTCTTTCAACACTGTTATCTTCTCCTTCTTCTCCTCCTTTTATGACCAATCTAACTCAGTCTCCACAGCTGGAACATCATCCATATGATGCCCCCTAATTCTCAGGTGTACCTCAAGGTTCTGCCCCAGCCTCTTCTCTTCTTCCTCTCTTACTTGGCAACCTCATCAGTTCCCATGATAACTATCCTCTTTATACAGCTAAGCCCTAGGCGTATCTCCTGAGATAAAACTCTACATCACCAATTAATTACTGGACATTTCAAATGGTATGTCCTACAAATTGTAAAACTCAGCTTTTGCAAAACAATTCATTATCATTCTCCCCAAACCCATCCTTATACCAAACTTACCTTATTTTATTAGAAAATCATTATTTTTCTAATCTCCAAGCCTCTATTGTCAAAAAATCAAATAAAAACTTCTATCGGGCACTCTCCTTCCCACAATTGAAATTATAGCCATACAGAC
Organism: Pseudocheirus occidentalis; assembly: GCA_028646575.1. Taxonomy (NCBI): domain Eukaryota; kingdom Metazoa; phylum Chordata; class Mammalia; order Diprotodontia; family Pseudocheiridae; genus Pseudocheirus; species Pseudocheirus occidentalis. Next base: position 294,241,805 of record CM053593.1, read on the forward strand.
CTTTATACTGTTGCTCAAACATGATTCTTATTCCCTTTCCCAAGACTCTGTAATGCTTGTCTCCCATGCCTTTGAAGCACTCTCTCCTCACCTCTATCTCCAAGAATGTCTTTTTTTCTTCCAAGGCTCAGCTCAACCATTACTGACATGAAGTTGTTTCTGATCCTACAAGTTCCTAATGTCTTCCCTTCCTAAATTACCAAACAAATAGCTGAGTAACAGAGAATTATTTGTTGAAATGGAGGGTTTATGATGACAATTCAGGCTGAGTAATTACTATAAGTAATAACGGAAAGTTTATTCTCAATGATCTTGGTTTTACTGATTGGCTTAGGTTGTACAAGAAATCTCTTCTCTGTTCATCTCATATGACTTAAATGTTTCCCCCCCCCCACTATCTCCTACTTCACTTCTGTCTTTCAAGAAGAGGCCCTTCTCCTTGTCAACTGAATGCCTCAACATGTACCCTTGATTCTCATTCCATCCCATCTTCTCCAGCAGATTGTCACCTCCATCATCCCCGCTCTCTCATTAATTTTCATTCTTTCCCTCTCTACTAGCTATTTCCTTCTTGCCTACAAATATGTCCACATCTTTCTCATGCTTAAAAATCCCTGATCCTACTATCTTTACTAGCCATTCTTCTAAATCTCTTCCCTTTTATAGTTAAACTCCAATCATTGCCTCCACTTCGTTTCTGCTGCCTTGACTCTAAATCCAATTCTATCTGGCTGCCAGTTTTATTCAAATGAAATTGTCCTCTCCAAAGTCACCAATGAACCAAATGCCAAATCTAATGACATATCTTGATCTCTCTTCAGCCTTTGACACTGTCAATCACTTGTGTGCTTTCTCTCTTTCTCCATTTCATTTATACTGTCTCACTTAGTGATTTTATCAGCTCTTATTGGTTCATTTATCATCTCTATGAAGATAATTTCCAGATCTATTGATCAGTTCTAGTCTCTCTCTTGACTCTAGTCTCGTAGCACTAATTGCATTTTGACACCTCCAACATAGATGTCCTGTAGGCATTTCAAACTCAATGTGTCCAAAACTTAAACTCATTATCCTTCCTCTCAAACTCTTCCCTCTTTAGAACTTTCCTATTACTGTCAATATTTCCCTTGAATTTCAGTTCCCCCTCATCAATTGCCTATCAGACATTTCAAAATGGAGTCCCAAAGACATCTCAAACACAACACGATCAAAAAAAGAACTTATGAGCTTTACCTAAAAACACTTCTAAACTTCTCTATTTCTGCCAAAGGCACCACCATTTCTTTTAGTCTTTTGAGGTTTTAATCTTGGTTTCATCTTTAATTCTTTACCCCAGACATCTAATCAGTTACCAGATCTTGCCCTTTTTACTTTCACCCTCCCAGTGCCTGGGGCTTTTTTTCAGTTGTTTTTATTGGCTCTGTCCTTACTACAGTCTTGAGTTTAGTTAAGGTTGAGCCTATGCTGGAAGGCAGAGGATCTTTCCTGAGACCTGATATTACGGTAGGCCCATCTGTAGCTCCCACATTCCCCCCACCCCACAGGCCCTGGGTTGGAGTAAACCCCAAAAGCCCCACTTTGGTTTGTAATTGCCTTCTATAGAGTTCATATATCTAAAAGTGAATTAAAGAGACTGAACCATAAATAAAAAACATTCCCATATGCCCTCTTCTCTCTACTCCCACAGATACCACTTTAGTTCAGGCTCTCATCACTTCTCAGAGCCTATTGCAATAGCTTCCTAACTGGTCTTCTGGCTTCAAGACTCTTCCCAATCCAATCCATACTACACAGGTCCAAAGTAATGGTCCTTTAGTCCATAACTGACCATGTAACTCCTCTATTCCTTACTTCAGTGGCTTTCTATTGCTTCTCTGTTTAGTTTGTCCTATACAACTTGGCCTCAACCTTTCTTTCTAGTAGACTCACTGGACATGACTGGAGCTCCCTCCTGCATTCTGTGATTCAGACAAACTGGTTTTCTGGTTCTTCCCAAGTGATGCTCCAGCTCTTCAATCTGTGGTTTTGCATTTATCAATCCCCATGTCTGGAGTGGGGTGTATCCTAACATCTATTCATGAAGTCCTTCTCTTCCTTTAACATGCAGCTCAAGAACCATCTTTTCTATTAAGTCTTTCTTGATCACCCTAATTCCTAGTTTCTTCTCTCCCAAACTACCTCATAATAAATTACTTTATATATATACGTGTACTTCTTCTTATTCACTTCATATTTATGCAGCATATATTTAATTATATACTTACTGTCTTCCCCACTAAAATGGAAGTCCCTTGTGAGCAGGTATTGTCTCAGTCTCCATACATTTATCCCAAATACCTTACACATAGTAGATACTTACTAAATATTTGATAATAGATTGCTTAATCAAGTTGATATCATAAATATTTTGAAATTTGGAATAATCCCGTAAATTTGAATTAGGAGGGTTTTTACAACTGCAGTATGTCCTTGAACCAAAATGATTGTCTTTAATTTGATCATTCTTTTAAACATCTGAATAGTTGTCAGGTGATACATGTTACATGGTACCACAAAAAATGGCTAATGCTACTATGCTTTAGGCAACCAAGATTTTTGGTCTCAAAATAAGAATTGTAATGAGTTTTTTTTTTAAACCAATATAAGAATCTCAAGTGCCTCTCTTTATTATGCTCCTACAGACCATAAAAATTCAGATAAAACATACAGGTTTATAACTTACAAATAACAGGATACCCATCATGGCCTGCACATGCTGCTGCTAATATTCTTCCATTCTGAGAGAAATTAATACAGAAACATCCTCGTTCTCCTGCATGCAGCGAAAACAGGTGCTTGTTTGGGATACGGCAAACCTATTGAATACAATTCCCAAATAAAGTTAGGTAAATTAAACATCTATGATGATTCAATGGTAATTTTAGTTACTATTGAATTCTTTTTAATAATATTTTATTTCTCTGCTAATTACATGTAAAAAAATTTTTAACATTTGCTGGGTTTGTTTTTAGAGTTTTGAGTTCCAAATTCTATTTCTCCCTTAGAGGGTAAACAATCTGATATGGGTTATACATGTGCAATCACATAAAACAATTCAATATTATTTATTTTGTGCAAGAAGACTCAAACAAAAAGACAGGAAGGAAAGAAGGAAGGAAGGAAGGAAGGAAAGAAGGAAAGAGAGAAAGAAAGAAAGAAAGAAAGAAAGAAAGAAAGAAAGAAAGATAGAAAGAGAGAGCAAAAGAGAAAAATAATATGCCACAATATGCATTCAGGCAACAATAGTTCTTTCTCTGGAGGCATGTTGCATTTTTCATCATAAATCCTTTGGGACTGTCTTGGATCACTGTATTGTTCAGAATAACTAAGTCATTCACAGTTCTTCATACTATTGCTGTTACTGTGTACTGTGTTCTCCTGATTCTGTTCACTTTGTATAAGTTCATGAAAGTCTTTCAACGTTTTTCTGAATTCATCCTGTTTTTCATTTCTTATGATATAACAATATTCCATTACAATCATATACCACAACTTGTTTAGCCATTCCCCAATTGACAGGCATCCCCTCTACTTCCAAATCCTAGCTACTACCAAAAGAGCTACTAAAAATATGTTTACGACTGAATCCTTTATGTGTTTCATAAATTTTAAAAGAGCAAGGTGGAAGCAAATGCCTTTACAAGTTCACTTTTCCTATAGCTTTTGCCTCTGATAGGTCCACTTATGGTTCCATAGTTACCTATGCAGGAAACTATAAGCATGAAAAAGTGATCATAATTTCCATGTAAAAACAAGAATATATTAAAATGTAGAATTTACCATTGTAACATTTCCAGTAATCTAAAGGAACTAAGGGAAAAGAAAATGCAAACACATGGCATAATGAAAGTTTAGGAATACAATAGTTCTTGTCTTTTATATTCCTTATCTCACTTTGCTTTCTAATTTCTACATTACTCCACAATTTTGCTATACGAGAAAGAATTCATTCAAGATACCATTCCATTAAGCTTAATTTTAACAGTATTCCTTTTCTAAACTGTCAATATTTTGGGAGAGTAGACTGATGTAATCTTAGTATGAACTAAGAAGAAATCTGCAACATGATAAAAGAACAATACTTATTGTAGTTGAAAGGCTAATATTAAAATTTTCCTGGTAACTTTATATATTTATCAAATATATTTTATCACCAAAAAATCAAGAATAAAACAAACCATTCACTGATAACATCAGAGGCTTGTTATGAGTACATAAGAAAGGAATGTTGAGCCCTACTGAAGTTTATATATTATGTCTCTGACAAGGAACAAAAGGGCTGATTTAAATGTTAGACAGTTTGGAAATGGATCTCCCTGGAATTTTGCTCAAAAGTTGGGAATGTATGCCAAACATACCCAACATCCCTTTAATAAACATGGATGCAAATTAAAGTTCAACAAAAAATTATCAAATATTTATTGCCATACGAGGCATCACAAAGTCATTAATGATTACACTGGATTCTGAATCTAATTTCTATTTTCAACCTAAAAAACCACATAAGAAAAAAATTCCAAGTATTATACCATACTTTCTTTTATTTGCAGTCGAACTTTCTTTTTATTTATTTATTTTTTATTTGTTTTCTTGTTTACATTATTCATTTTCATTACATTTTTGAATTACAAATTTTCTCCCCGTCTTGCCCGTGCCCCAACCCTAAAACAGCAATCCCACTGTAAAGCCCCTCCCTGCTCTGCTCTCTTAT
>CM053593.1:294247054-294277188 GCA_028646575.1 Pseudocheirus occidentalis
TATTGTCTCAAGAAGTTTTTTACTTGATTCTCTAGGATTCTCCAAGTATATCATCATGTCATCTGCAAAGAGTGATAGCTTAGTCTCTTCTTTGCCTAATTTGATTCCTTTGATTTCTTTTTCTTCTCTAATTGATACTGCTAACATCTCTAGTACCAGATTGAATAAGAGGGGTGATAGTGGACATCCTTGTTTCACCCCTCATCTTATTGGAAAAGCTTCTAGTTTATCCCCATTGCATATAATACTTGCTGATGGCTTTAAGTAGATGCTATCTATTATTCTAAGGAAAACTCCATTTATTCCTATACTTCCTAGTGTTTTTAATAGAAACAGATGTTGTATTTTGTCAAAGGCTTTTTCTGCATCTATTGAAACAATCATATGATTTCTGCTAGTTTTATTGTTGATATGATGAATGATACTGATTGTTTTCCTAATATTGAACCATCCTCGCATTCTTGGAATAAATCCAATCTGGTCAAAATGTATTATTCTAGTTATCAGTTGCTGTAGTCTTTTTGCTAATATTTTATTTAAGATTTTTGCATCTATATTCATGAGGGAGATTGGTCTATAATTTTCTTTCTCTGTTTTGTTTTGCCTCTCCCTGATTTAGGTATAGGTACCATATTTGTGTCATAGAAAGAATTAGGAAGGACTCCTTCCTCATCAATTTTCCCAAATAGTTTGAAGAGTATTGGAATCAATTGATCTTTAAATGTTTGATAGAATTTACTAGTAAATCCATCTGGCCCTGGGGATTTTTTTCCTAGGTAGTTCTCTGATAGCTTGTTCAATTTCTTTTTCTGAGATGGGGTTGTTTAAGTAATTTACTTACTCTTCAGTTAGTTTGGGCAGCTTGTGTTTTTGTAGATATTCATCCATTTCACTAAGATCGTCAAATTTATGTGCATACATTTGGGCAAAATAATTCCTAATTATTGTTTTAATTTCCTCTTCGTTAGAGGTACATTCACATCTGGGGTTTTTATTGACATTATTGTTAAGAGGAGAAACTTCCATTCCTGTGTCCATTCTGTTCCCTATCTAACAAGTATTATGTTCTTACCACCTTCTCCCTATACCAAAAAGATATGATATTCTACGAAATTCTCAACTTTGAAATCGTTCATATTCTATCACACAATCATAAGCATATGGTTCTTTTTACCTTGGTTACTTGGCTTCAGTTGTGAAATAATACCCAGGGCTGAGAAGAATATTAGTGAAATTTGTCATTTATTGTAATTAAGTCCTTAGTAATAATTTTATATCCTATATAGATTTCCTAATTTCATTTCTGAATCAACCTCTTGTTACAGTAACCTTTTATAACTGATTCTTGTACAACCATATTGGCAATACCTTTTAACGTTTAATAGGATGTATTAAGTTACAGAATGTTGTTATGTTTCTAAAGCTTTTATCTCAAACCTTTTAGTGCCACCATTTTCCCAGTCACTCAGGAAGAAAAACCTTAGTGTCACCCTCCATTCTTCACTAATATTCACCTCACATATACAACCTGTGGTCAAATATTGCATCTACCTTAACATCCTCTCACATATGTCCCTTTTTGTCACACAGACACCATTTTAGTAAAGGTCCTCATCATGAATTACTGCAGTAGCTTTATAGTTTGTTTCCTGCCTCAAATCCCTCCCCAATTCCAATTTACCCTCTGAGCTACCAAAGGGATTTTCCTAAAGTATAAGTTTGACCACGTCACTCCATTATTTAATAAAACTCCAGTGGTTGCCTCCTCTTACCTCTAAGATCAAACATAAAGTTTTGCATTCCATTTGCATTCCATAACGCTTAGCATTTAAAACTCTTCACAATCTGACTCTTTCCTATCTGTTCAGTCTTCTCACACTTCACTCCCCTCTGTGTACCCTAAGGTCCAGATTCATTGACTTTATTGCTGTTCTTAGCACAGCTGACTCCATTCCCTGTTTTTGTGCCTTGGCCCTTGTTGTACCCCATGCCTGGAACATTCTGGTTCCTCAATGCTGCCTCTTAGCTTCTCTGACTTCTTTCAAGTCCCAATTAAAATTCTGCCTTTTGCAGAAGGCCTTTTCTAGACTCCACTTGCTCCTTTCTCCCATTCTCCCCACCCTTCCTTGTGAGATTACTTCCATCTATTTTATATGCATTTTATGTGTGTCCAGTTATTTATATATTGTTTCCAGCATTAGAATGGGAGCTTCTCAATGATGACAACCACAGTATATTTGCTTCTCTTGGCACCAGTGCTTAGCACAGTTCTGCCACATTGTAAATGCTTAAGACTTGATGACTGACTAACTATATTAACAGCATTAAAATATTGTCTTAACAAATATAATCAGACTTTTTTTTAAGAAAGACAGCAAAGTTTTAGACTCTCCACTGCCAATGGTGAGGAGACAAGGTGGAAGTGTTAAGTAAACTATAACTTATATTATAACCAAGGCATGATGATGGGGAAGTGGTATAAAGATGTTCTGGCAGAAACATATAAGAGGAGGAAAAAAGGGCTGGTCACATGGGAGATTGTGCAATTTTCACTGTTATTTTTGTAATATGAAGGCAATACCAGACAGCCACCCCACAATATTCTGAGTGGACCCTAAGCTACAAGAAGATACTGCAGGCAGGCACTGCTGGGCTATAATCTGTATCACTGAAAGGGTTTTCAAGTCAGTTATGATCACAAATCCATTTAAGCATTGTAGGGTTTGGGTTATTTTCTCATAATTAAAAAAAATACTTCAGTAAACTGTCTTTGAATACAGCTGTAGCTAAAGTTTCAAACCAGACTTTTGCAGTTACCGTAGATAACTACTGAGTATGCCATATTTCCCAGTTAATGCCTCTTCCAGTTCTAAAAAAGCTATGATTTAATGATTTAAAAGACTTTCCTTTGAAAATTTATGATCTATAATTCTACCAAATACCAAAAACAAAATAACTTACATGATCTGGGAGTTTCAGGCCTTTTATGGTCACGTATAATGTTGATGGATAATGAATCCTTGGACATTTTGACCACCATTCAAAAACCTCAACATTTAACTGTGATCTAATCCTAGGAGGTGGATAGTATAGTTGAAGACGGAGTTTCTCGTTGATATTCAAAACTCCATTGGCTCCTACAAGCTTAAAAAAACATGAACAAAGCATAAGAATAATATCAGGAACTCATTCTCAAAATATCATTTTGGCTGATTCAGATGCCCCACTTGAAAGTGCTTAGCTAAAGGGAAGGAAATTATTTAATTCAATTGGTTTAACAAAGTAATAGGTCAACTTTTTAAAGTATCTTAAATAATTTTTTTATTTCAAGTGTCTAATTAATATGTCTACACTTCATATCACAGACACTTGATGAACATCTAATTGCATTTTCTGGAAAAAGATTTTCTTGGCATATAAATACACAGGATTATTGAGAAAAGTGCATAGTTAAAGGGAACAAAACTTGCTTTTGCCTTAGTACATACTCAATAAAGTTCTTCAAAATGTTTTAGAATTTATGTTTATTTCATTTGAACAGAAACATATGACAATTTGTGACTACTACTATTTGTTCTTATACCTTACTAAAAATGTGGTTATGCTCAAGAGTAATTTGCGCAAACCATTAGCCACAAAAGAGTAATTAAGCAAAAATCAATGTCCCTGTACTTTTTATTCACTCTACATTTAGAAATGAATCCACCATTCTGAGAGAGACATGGGTCAAATGCATTTTTTCTCCTCAAATTTTAGGTTTTTCAGCATCCTTAAAAAGAGTGTAATAAATGACCTTTTTATTTTGTTTCATGGAATTAAAATAAAAGTAACTCATTTAAACACTGGTCTGTCTCTTTGAAGCTAGTAAAGTCTCACCATTACATTGGATTAGAGACTATTTCTTTAAAAAAAAATTATTTTCAGGAATACTCAATAAGAAGAACCAAGCTTGACTAAATATTGCCTACTGAAATGGTTTTTTTTTGCTTTTTTGGAGGGGGGAGGGCAGGACAATTAGGGCTAAGTGACTTGCCCAAGGTCACATGGCTAGCAAGAGTCAAGTGTCTGAGGATGGATCTGAATTCAGGTTCTCCTGACTCCAGGACTGGTGCTCTACTCACTGCACCACCTACCCACCCCTAAAATTGTTTTAAAAACCAAACAATAATGAATTGTAATTAGCATTTCATTTGATTTGCATATAAAGAAGTACATTTGTCCATTTCATCCTTGGATTTATGATATAATTTATTTTCTTTTATTTACCTGGCTGGTAATTAGAGTAAACTGAGAGTCAAGAAGGCAGTAATATGGAGATGACTGACTGAATAAACAGAATAAAAGGCTATTCCATTCAAATATGCTTTTGTAAAGTTAAAAAGTCAGTAAAATAACAAAGTATAACCATTAAAGAACACTGTATTTTAAATGATCCTATTTAGAGGCAGTATTTTATAATAGAAAGAGTTTTTGTTGTTGTTGCTGCTTTTGTTCATCCTATGTTTTCAAAGACCAATGACATCATGAAGTCAATGTAATATTGTGCATGTGAACTGGATTTAAGTTGGACAAAGATATCAGCCTCACACTCTTTTTCAGAGTCATCTAAGTCCAGTGACAAGACAAAAATCAAGATGATTGGCAATAGCTGAGGACACAGTGGGAGGCTGTGGCATTTTTGATGTCTGACCAAGCTCTAAGCCCCCCACAGCATGTGCTTCAGCTGCCTTCATGGCTGTCAGAACAAATTCTTTTCATCTGCCCATTACTCACCTTGTAATCATGAGAAATGGGCTTTAATGTGGGCTTTACTGCTAACTAATTATGTGACTTCAAGCAAGCCTTCTACACTCTCTGAGTTTGCTTTTTCACGTGCAAAAAAAGGGTTAAGGTTAATGATTCTATGAAGTACAATTATTCAGAGTTATGCCTACATATTTGCGATAAATTCAGAACTATTCCAAATCACTGGTAAATCAAATACTCTTCTTTGGATGCTCCCGTACAGGAAAACGTCTTAAGATCGTCTTGGATCTTTATATATTTAGCTAGAAGCCCTTCTAGGGCATGTGAACTGTTCTAGTGTTTCAGGGCAGCTTGTCAGTCAACCCCGTTTTTTTCTTTCTTCTACATAATAACTTGTATTTAGACAGTACTTTATAGTTCACAAAGCCTTCTCCTCAAAACAAACCTGTGAAGTGGGTTCTGCAAATACTATTATCCCCATTTTGCAGATGGCAAAATGGGCTGAGAGGAATGAAATGAATTGTCCAAGGTCACAAAGCCACTAGGTGTGAAAACAAGAACCCAGGCAGAGCTTCTGGCCTGGGAGGTACCCTTACTTTTATGGAGCCAGAAAGGCTAGAGTAGAACCAAAAAGAGAGAAAGCAGAACTACTGTTCCAAAGGGCCAGCCTTGGGCAGCTGACTGAAGAGAAAGACGTCAAGAGAATTTCAAGATTCCTTCTAGATTGTCAGCTCTATTCACCAGGTCTTATGATACTCAGTCCAGAACAATTTTTATTTGTCTAGGGCTTTCTCCATGTTATATCTCTCAGGAAGCTGAACATAATAAATGGGCAAAGAATACAAAAGAGGGGGGTAACCTTAATAAGCATTTGATAAAAAAAATTTAAATCGTATAGCTACATTAAAAGAATAAAAAATATCTTAGAACTGGTGACTGGGTTGGGTGACAAGAAGAACGTGTATCTGGAAAAGAAGCTCTTTTGTTTATCTATGTTTAACCTTTGGTGTTGATTAATTTTATTACATGGGCTGCAGAGTAAAGGCAAATAAAATGAAGTGAATGATCATGTGGTAAAGGATAATGAGTAGATATCAAAGGAACTCCACTCATTCAGTCAAGCAAGTATGTATTTATTAAACTCCTTTTATGGGCATTGTGCTAGGAGCAGGGGATATGAACACAATGAATTAAACAGTCCCTTTTTACAAGGAGCTTACATTCTAACAGGAGAAACAACAATCACATATATTTATGTAGTTTATATAGGATAAATATAAAGAAAATAAATGCAAAATAGTTAAATATAAATATAACCATGACTTGAATACCAGGTAGTTTGAGAGGGAGAGCACTAGGAGCTAAGGGGATGTTGGCAAGGGCTTCATGTGATAACAGGTACTTGAGTTAGGCCTTAAAGGAGGAGAAATGATGAGGGCCTGAACTAAGGCATCCGATGAAAGAACAGAGAGAAGGGGCTGATTTGATGGATATGACAGATGTAGAAGTAGAAAGATTCATCAGTGCTTTGATATGTGGCATGAGGCATTGAGGATAACAGCAAGGTTAAGATCCTAGGAGAACAAAGCTGGTATATTATGTGGGAAGAACAGTGAAGGCCAGTTTGACTAGACTGAGAGAACAGAAGGGAGAGTAAGGTATCTTCCTAATGTCAGGGAAGTGAGGAAGGCTCCCGCATCCCTCAGAGCAAATTTATAGAAAGACAAGGACAGGAGTCACACAAGATAGGCAGGTTTGTAAGGGCTGAAATCTGCACCATTAGGGGATACAACTTGAGAGACAAAGCTGATTCAGTGGGTACAGTGCTGAGACCAAAGTGAGGAAGACTATTCTTCCCAACTGCGTAACCCCGAGTAAGTCACTTAATTCTGTTTGCCTCAGTTTCCTCATCTGTAAAATAAGCAGGAGAAAGAAATGGCAAGCCACTCCAGTATCTTTGCCAAAAAAAGTCCCAAATGGGGCCACAAAAAGTATGACAAAACTGAACAAAAGTCAAGAAATTCAATTCCAGCTGGATATTATATTTTTCTTCTAAGCACTATATCCACTAAAGTCTTATTCCAACACATTGTGGTATAGAAGTGACCTCGTATCTTCAAAGGCTACATACTAGCAGAGAACAAACTCTTATAGGTCCTAATAAGCTTAAAAGGACTTTCTTGACTTTGAATTACCATCTAGTAACCATCTTATTATGAGAAGGCTTATCATCAGAAGTTGGCTATTAGGCAATAATGTTTTTGGTTACATTAAGGCATGAAACTATATATGGAGGGGTTATAATCAGCATGGATGTACTCATACTAATGAAATCATCTTCTGAATCATCCAAAAATAGTCAGTACACCAGTAAATTAACCTCAACCAAGACACTGACACTCTCACAAATTCTAAATGAATTTAAAAAAAAAGACAAATCTTAAAGGCATAGACTATAGGTTGAATAACTGGGGATGATTTCTGCTACCACCTTGAATTTAACTTAAGCCCACTCACCATTCAAAGGCTTTAGAAGCCCAATATTTGCTGAACACTTCATTAGATAACTAAATGAACTAACAATAAAAATATGAAATTAATAATCCACAAATATAAAAGTGTTGTAAAATATGCTAACAATATTCCTCAAGTGCAATTTTATAAAAGAGCCTTACACCCTAAAGGAACTTTTATGGCAATGCCCCAGAGTGCCACAAGATGGCAATATTATGACACAAAAAAATAAAATAAAAATAAATTAAAAACATCCCTAACTTAACAGAAAAATAGAGAAACATTTTGGGTGCTGATTCTATCACAGCAGAAGAACTATACCTACTGTTCACTGATATTAATTCCTCTAGCTGTATGTTTGATCCAATTACTGCACAATCCCTAACAAATAGGCCATCAAGCAATCAATCAGCATGGATTTATTAAACACTTTTTATGTATCAAGCAATGTCCTAAGTGTTGAGGATATGAACAAAAAAAAAAAGCAAAAAAGAGGGGGAAAAAAGGTCCCTACAGTTAAGAGACTTGAAATCTATCGGGGAAGGGTTAATATATATATATATATACATAAAAGATATGTACAGAGAGAGAAGAGATCATGATGTAGATAAAAAGTAGATTTCAGAGGACTAAGACACAGAGATGGATGTAAAGATAAAAGATCAGGTACAAGAATCCCAGAGTTTTGAGCATGGATCAGCTGCAGGTGATGGGAGGATTAAGTGTTTGACCCTTATGTATAGCTGAGGTCAAGGGAAAGAGCAAGGCATAGGAAATGACCAGATTAAGAAGCTGTGAAGTTAGAGTATTTGAGGAAACCACTATGTTGAAGACAGCTGGTATGAGGGCAGGATTTGCAGTAGAGAGGAAGGTTAAGCAAGTACTGAAATCACTATGAAAGGATGAACAGTGTAGTGTCCAAGGAATGGGGGGCAAATTTAGCATATGTATAGAAATCTGGACTGGGGGGCAAATTTAACTGAATGAATTTCATAAAAGAAGAGGTTACTTAGTGACGATAGTATAGGAAGAATCTGGAAAATGGCAATGGGAAGCAAGGGGCACTCCAAGCAACAGTGCTGGAAAAGGTGGCCAGGAATGCAGTCATCCAGAGGAATCAGAGTTCAGTACATGCCAGAAGATGGAAGGAGCAAAAGATGGCGAGGTATAAATGAGAGAGAGTTAATTATCAAGCAAGAGGGGGAGTCTCTACAAGACAGAAGAGTGAGTAAAAACAGGACAGTATAGCTCTCTCACAACAGCTTTAGCAAGAATGACAAAACAGCACAGGATTGAGAAATGATCATGAATTCTAAAAACAAAGTACAGTAAGTGCGTTTTGCCAGCTCAGATCTGTATAAAGAGACAGCCAAAAGCCTGTAGGTACTAGGGAATGGGTCCAGATAGAAAAGGCTGACCTGAAAATAGTTTATGGAAGCTTTCCAGCTCAGAGACTAGCACCAAGCCAGAGAAACCCAGAGCCTGAAACTACAGACAAGAAGGCAGGAGGCCAGTCTGCAGTCTAGCTGAGGATGCCTTAAATCTGCAGCTATATTTCCCTGACATCAAACTAGGCTCAAACCAAGAGGACAATGATCAGTGCACTTTCTGGTTCAGACTATCCCATACTACCTCATACCCAAAGTACCTAGCGTACTCCATCACTGAACAGTGCTGGTCAGTAATTCCTGAGATACTTAAAATGCATCCAGAGTTATAATAATACAGATCAGTACCAAAGAGGGTCCACAATTTGTTCCAAAAGTACACAAAGCCTGGCCCCAACACAAAATCCCAATTTAGTAAGTAGAAAAATGATTGAGCACAAGAAAATACCAATGCTAAAGAAATAGTATGAAGTCAAGGATTCTTAGAGTATAGACTCAGAAAAAGAAAATAATTTCATATCCAAATCTATAAGCACAGTCTCAAATAAAGTCGCAGATTTGCTACAAGGTCTATTGGAATTCCTGAAAGCAATGAAGTCAGAGGTATTTTTTTTTAATGATCAAATATGTGAAAAGAAAGCTCTAGAAAAAAAGGATTGGAAAGGAGAGGAGAGATCCAAGCAGGCAAAAAGTAGAAACAGAATAAACAGCTTAGTAAAGGAACTACAAAAATTTATATAACATACTGCTTAAAAAATTAAACTGTAGAAGGCAGAAATTGGTGACTATGTAAAGAAGAAAAATTGAAACAAAACCAAATGATTATGGTAAAATCATAAAAAGTAAGGTCATCTACCAAAAATAACCGACCTGGAAAAGTGGTCAAGGAGACATGATCTAAGAATCAGTGAACTAACTAAAAAAACTTAACAATACAAAAGTCTAAATACACAAATGAAACTTGCCTATCTATTATTACTTGCCTGTCTTATTAGGATCTGAGTACAAAGTGAATATATAAGGAATGCATCAGTCATTTAGGGAAAAAAGGCCCTCAACATTAACGCTCCCAGGAACTACAGAGCCAAAAAATCCAGAGCTTCAGGTCAAAGAAAAAAATAAGCCAAGCAGCATGAAAGAATAGAGAGCCAGGTGGCACAGTAGATAAAATGCTGGGCCTGGAGTCAGGATGACTCATTTTTGTGAGTTCAAATCTGGCCTCAGACACTTATTAGCTGTATAAGCCTGGGCAGGTTACTTAACCCTGTTTGCCTCCATTTCCACGTCTGTAAAATGAACTGGAGAAGGGAATGGCTAACCACTCAAGTATCTTTGCCAAGAAAACCCCAAATAGGGTCATGGAGGGTAGGGCATGATTGAAAAATGACTGAACTACAACATTAAGAGCCGCAGTCAGGACATGCTACCTAAAACTCAGAATTCATCAGTTCTTTCTTTGGAGGTGAAAGGCATTTTTTATTATGGATCCTTTGGAACTGTCTTGGATTGTTGCCTTAATCAGAATAGATAAGTCTTTCACAGTTGACTGTCATTACAATATTACTATTATTGAATACAATGTTCTCCTGGTTCTGCTCACTTCATTTTGTATCAGTTCATATAAAATTTCCCAGTTTTTTTCTGAAATCATCACCTCGGTCATTTCTTAGAGCACAACAGTATTCCATCACAATCATATACCACAACTTGCTCAATCATTTCACAAGTGATGGGCATCCTCCAAGTTTTCAATTCTTGCTACCACAAAAAGAATTGCTGGGCCCAGAATCAGGAAGACTTAAGTTCATTTACTAGCTGTGTGACCCTGTGCAAGTCACTTAACCTTGTTTGCCCCAGTTTACTCCTTTGTAAAATGATCTGGAGAAGGAAATGGCAAACTACAGTATTTTTGCCAAGAAAATCCCAAATGGGGTTGAACACAACTGAAATGACTGAACAACATGTAGGTCCTTTTTTCTTTTCTTTGATTTCTTTGGAATACAGATCTAGTAGCACTATTGTTGAGTCACAGTTTTATAGCCTTTTTGGCATAGTTCTAAATTGTTCCCTAGAATAGTTGGACTAGTTCATAATTCCACTAATAGCACAAAAGTGACTCTATTTTTTTCATAACCCCTACAGGATTTGTTCTTTTCTTTTTCTGTGTTAGCCAATCTGATAGGTAAGAGCTGGTACCTCAGTTATTTTAATTTGCATTTTTCTAATCAGTTTTGAGTTAGAACATTTTTATGTGACTATTGATAGCTTTGATTTCTTCTGAAAACTGCTTGTTCAAATCCTTTGAATATTTATTAACTGGGTGTGGTCCATGTTTTTATAATTTGGCTCAGTTCTTTATATATTTGAGAAATGAAGCATTTATCAGAGAAACTGGATTAAAAAAATTGTTTTCCTACTTTCCTTCTTTCTTCTCGTTTTGGCTGCTTTGGTTTTGTTTGTGCAAAACCTTTTTAATTTCATGTAATTAAAATCATTTATTTTAGTTGCCATGATCCTCTTTATCTCATTTGGTCATAAACTCTTATCCATAGATACGAGAGGTACGTTTTTACATGTTTCTCAAATTTATATAAGACGCCACCCTTTATTTCTAATTTATCCAGGCCAACCCCTATAGACCTCTCCTGACCTCCTAAGTTTCACTGGGCTGGAAAAATGTCTCATGCCTACCTTTTGTTGGCTGTGCTCCTCCAGAGCTCGATTTGAGACAATACTTTAAAGTTGTTTAAAGGGGAATACTGAGAGAATTCAGCTTTAGGGCTTCTACTACTCTGCCATCTTGGTTCTGCCCCTGGAAGTTTCTCCAATGCACTTTAGTATGAAATAAAACTGGAAAAAGAGCTTAAAGGTTGACTATAACGGACCCTAGAGTCTATGTTTATCCGTTTGCACTGGATTAAAAAAGGAAAAGCAAACAACTGAAGGGTTTTTTTTTTGAAGCAAACAAATGATATAGTCAGGCCTCAACCTCAGAAGATTATTTTGGTAATCATGCGGAAGCTAGATGAGAAGAGAGACAGTGTAATTCAGGACACTGAGCCTTGAAGTTGGAAAGGAAACACAAACTACAGATATAAAGGCATACTTGGAGAGAGCTGGCAAAGGAAAGGGAGGAGCTTATGCATATTTCTCTATGTCTAATCTCTTGGGTAGGCCTGATGGGCTTGTAAATGGGAAACTCTTTCTCATCCATTAATAGGCCCGTATGACCTGCCTGAGTCACATGGGTCTGTGGTGGGAGGAGCCTGCCTAGCCAATGAAGCGGGAAGGGTGGAACAGGAAGAGGCGGAGCTGGAGGAGAGCTGAGAGAGGAAGTTGGTCAGAGTAGTTAGAGCTGAGGGGGAGAGAGGAAGCAGGCAGTGAGTGGTGAGTATTTGTTTGTGGAAAGGCCCTAGAAGGAGGAAGGCTTGGGGATGGCGGTGCCCTTTGAACTGTTATTGTGTAGAGACTTCTTTGTTGCTATGATGGATTTGGCTTTCTGGTGCTGAGATTCCACTTTCTGGTATCTGAACACATGTTTTGGTTCTGTCTTCCACGCAGAGAGTCTGTTATATTTTTGTGATTCAGAATTACGCTGGCATATTCAGAGATGCTATAGGTACTGTAAATAGCATGTTGGCACAACAGTAGCCTCTAAGATTAGGAACTGAGAAAAAAATTGTGCCCAAAACAGAAGAAAATTTGCATGTTAAATGAATTTAGGATGTAAGGCAATGAATTACATGTCAAAATATGATGAATTTAAGATTCTGAGTGGAAATCAAGGAATATTGGTCAAGCAGGAAGATTAGGGTTGAGCATACAGATGTGTGTGAATTGAACCCACAGGAATTTATGAGTTCAGTAAGGGAAAGTATAAATTTAAAAAACAAAAGATCACCCAGCTCAGATCCCTAAAGAATACCTTCACCAGTGGTTCTCAACCTATGGGTCGTGACCCCTTTGGGGGTTGAATGACCCTTTCACAGGGATTGCCTAAGACCATCAGAAAATACATATTTCCCATGGTCTTAGGAACTGAGGCACGGCTCCTCTATCTGTCTCCAGGCAGGTCCGCCCACATGCAGATATGCCCACATACAAGTAGTAAAGGGTCCCAGCATTAGGAAGGTTGAGAACCACTGACCACTAAGAGAGTAAGAGGTAATTGATAATTGAGTATATGATACTGAGAAAGCACAATTAGAGAATAGAACCAAGAAAAAGTATTATCAACAAAGTCAAGGAAGCAGGGTAAGGTGGCTCAGGCCTATAACTCCTGTTACTAGTTTTACTAAATCTCTATTGCATTCAAATCTTCTCTACCTTCTCTCCCAGTCCTGTATGATTATGCACGATTAAAAACAGATGGCTTTCAAAGTTCAGACGTAGGAGAAGAGGGAGAAGGAGAGGGAGAGGGAGGGGGGAGGAGGAGAAGGAGAGAGACAGGGACAGGTAGAGAGTTCAGACTGGTGTCAGAAAGAAGTGAGTTCAAATTTAGCCTCAGACATTTTCCTGCTGTGTGACCCTGGTAGATAGTTTCATGGAACATGAAGGAAATGTTTGGAACATTTAAAACATTACCTTGAGAAATGCCCATGCAATTTTGCGAAAACCCCTTTCCTGGACTTGAACCTCAGAATTGGCCTTGGCTTCATCCATGCTTAAGAAATCAAGAATCTGTAAATATTTAGTTAAAAAAGACATTAATTCTTATTGAGTGATGATCAATCTAAGTGTTAATATTTTCTAAGTTGAAAGAAAAATTCTAATGTTGCATTTAAAAAAAATACATATATATATACATAAGATACCAACTTAAAATGACATCTAGCTTCAGTTGAGCAAAATCATGTTATCTTATTTGCATTGCACCTCAGCCAATCTAACAGCAAATAACTTGATGTTTAGCATGAATTTCTGCATCTCATATTTTCTTTTTGTGAAGCTTTTGTTTAATTCCTCACGCACAGAAAGAAAATCTTACTAATCAGCATGACTCTACAAATAAAATTCATTTGCCTCTAGGTACATATTGGGGCTGATAAACCAAGGCTTACTAATCAATTTCTGAACACACACAGGGGCACATACATGCGTACACACGTGCACACATTCATTCACTCACACACACACACACTTTCACATGTGAAGAAGGATGTATGCAGTCATCATTTACTTTTGTTGGGAGGGAGAAAACTGAATGTAATGATTATCAGAGGCCATTTCAGTTATACTATAGTAAGGCTATATGAACATAGATGTACAAAATCTTGAGTGGATCTGTCTGACAAAATATACAATCTTTGAGGTAAGGGCTGTTTTATTTTCATCTTTATCCACAGCATACTGCCTGGTACATAGTAAGTACTTAATAAATGCTTGTTGATTGATTGCTAATAGAGAAAGAGTAAAGTTATGGGGTTTGGTAGTTTTCTAGAAATTTTTGTTGTCATTCACTCATTTCAGTTGCATCTAACTATTTGTAAACCCATTTGGGATTTTCCTGGCAGAGATACTGGTTTGCCATTTCCTTCTCCAGTTCATTTTATAGATAGGAAACTGAGGCAAACAAGGTTCAATGACTTGCCCAGGGTCACACATTTAATAAGTATCTGAGAACAGATTTAAACTTAGGAAGATGAGTCTTCCTAACTCTAGTCCCTGCACTCTATCCACTGTACCACCTAGCTGCCCTTTCTAGAAGGAGAAATAACTGTCCCTTCCAGCCTTATGACTTGATTTTTACCTTTGTATGCCAAAGGTTTAATGAAGAAGAAAGAAGAAATCACTATTGAGTGATTGAGAAAAACATAAAACTGGGAATATTGGCTAAGTGAGGAAAGCAACAGCTGGAAAGTACTAGCTGGACAGATAATTCAACAGCAAACATTTCCCCTTCCTCAGAAACTATGCCAAATAGACTGTTACTTTTTAAAAACATGATAATCTACCAAAAAATCTCCACTAATAAAAAATAGAGCAATTAAAATCTAAATCTGCAATCTCATCTTTAAGAATTTCTATGCAAACAATATGGCTGGATAAGAGAAGAGGAGATCTACTTTAACAAAACTGAGGGTAAAATAAGTAGAATTATTGATCATCTTTATAAAGCTATATAAAAAAAGGTTAATAGTTTGGCTTGTTGAGTCTAACCATTGCATTGAGAAATTTGTTGTACAACAGTGGAGTTTTTCATTTTTCTAAAATCAGACAAACCAGTTAAAATATCTTTTATTATTATGCTCTGAGATGCACATAAATATTTTTCATTTGCATGGCCCATCTCAAAGACCACCGTCCTGATGGAGCTTTTCCAGTTTGCTTCAGTTTGCAGTGATCTCAGCCATCTTTGAACTCCTTGTATATCTATAGCCTTACCATACCACCTAACAGTTCATGACTGTTTTGGAATTACTGATCTTAAATTAGTCTTGGTATATATCATTTGCCTCATTAGACTGCATATTCCCTCATGACAAAAATTATATTACAATTCTCAGAATCTCAGAGTTGGATGGAGCCTCAGATATACTTTAGTTTAGTTTATGACATATCTGAATAAGAAGCCCCTCTACTACATATAAGACAAGTGATCAGCCAGCCTTTGCCTGAAAACCTCCAATGAGTAGGAACAACCTTCCTCCCAGGTAGCCTCTTCCACTCTTGTAGAGTTCTAATTGTTAGGAAGTTTTGCCTGACGTGAAGCCTAAATTTGTCACCCTGAAATTTCCAACCATGTCTTGCACTCCTTGTATTCTAGGACCACCACTCCCCATCCAAAAGCACAAGTGTTATATGGTAAGTAATTATTGATACATTAATTTCAGAGATGTCATTGTTGACAAAATCTTAGACTACTGTGTTGTACATTTAAGGTGAGAAATTACTATATATTAAATACAATTTATCAGTAATGAGGCATATATTAAATTATCAAAATAAAATGAAAATCTATTATATTTAACATACCTCAAAAAACAGAATCACTCTAGGGTTGTCTTCAGATTCTTGAAGGAAATAACTAAATCGTTCATTAAATACAATTTGTTCTTCCCACTCTGGAAGTCTTGACTTAAAATGTTTGAAATCATAAGGCTGAGTCATAATAGGAAGGACATTCTCTACTCTCTCTTGTTCATAAAAAGAGGAAACAGCTCGGTTGCTATATATAAAAAAGAAAGCATTAATATTAAACAATACAAGTGGAGAAAGAAAGGAAGGAATAAAAAAAGAAGGAAGGAGGAAGGGAGGGAGGAACAAGGAAAAAAGGAAGGAGGAAAGGGGAGGAGAGAGTAACGTAAAGCAGGTCATAATGATATCAAAAGGTAAGACGTCATGATGATATCAAGGTAAGAACTATTTTGATTCCCAGTAATAAAAGCTAAAAAGTAACTCTTCTAGATATATGGGAGAAAATGTTAAAACCAAAAACATTAGAACCAAGTTCTAATCTCCAGGATTGAAACTTCTGCCTTCTTAGATTTTGATGAAGTATACTACCTAACATAGAACATTAGATGGTAAGCTCTTTCAAGGTACTCTCTGTGTCTTACTTATGACCTTTCCCCCAAAATACCTAACTCAGTGACTCATACATAATAGGTCATCAATAAATATTTGTTTGATAAATGAAATAATTAATTAATGGTACAGTGGTCCTCATGCTAATTTTTAACATGTCTTCTTTTTCCACATATCTTATTGTTTAAAAAAAGAGTAATCTTTGGGGGTTTCTTTTGAAAATACTTCCAAATATTCTGGCAGTTTTATTTTTTTGGTGCTGCCATTTGGAGATTTTGAAAGCAGCTTGCAATTTTAGGAGTAAGAATATCCAAAGTTAAATAAGCCAAAGGTACACTAACACAAGATCTATGCTATGACTCTAACACTGCAAACTTTTAAAAGATAGCCATTTTCAACCCCAAAGGGTAGACAATTGGAACAATATAATTACCTGTGCTCTTTCTTGACGTAGAGCCCAGTATTCTGATCAATCACATGTATTTTTACCATTGGGTGAGAAATCATAAAATCTGTTCTAAGTCGATCAGTTCGATGGACATAAACTCCCAAAACAAGGGTATCATCAAACCCACTGTTGGGCTGATTTGCAAGTTCTGGGCTTGTTACTTCTTGGACATTATCAATACCACTTTCTTCATTGTCTTCGGAAACTATAAGTAATGGAAAAACACAGTTACAATCAAAGGTCAAAATATTGGAGGTTCACTACGAGTCGTAAGGTCCCTGCTTCACTGACTAAGGAACTAATACACACAGGGCTATGGATAGCAAACCGTTTCAAGAATTATTACAGAGCAGACCCCACATTATGAGACTGCTCCAGTATTTCTGATAAAGCTTTTTTGGACAACGTCCAAGACTACGCAGTCCATGACTACGTTACACTGAATTCTCTAATACGGTAGGTTCTAATATAAAACCTCAATGCGTAAACATTATCAAATATGTTATGTACATTTATATATGTACATATCTATATATTTTCATATACGTTGACATTTAATTTTGGCTTTGTTTGCTGTATCTTAACAATACCCTAAACATAGTTTATGGAATTATTTTTAAAAGTATTCTAATTGGTAAAAATTAGAAATGTTAAGAGTATCAACAATTTTTCAGTTACCCTTACTTACTAAGTGGAATCTATCCCATAGGTAAATACAAATCCTCCTTTCCGATTTTGCTACCCAAGGTAAAGTAAAGTTGAATAGCACATATGCATTGACATAAGTAGTGAAACGTTATATTATTCTTATATAAAAGCAGAGGTGAAGAAATGTTTTTTTTTAATCAAGAAACACTAGGGGAAAGAAAAGGAAACTATATTGAAAAAGAAGCTATATTAGATTTTCTTTTCTTTGAAAAGCATAAAGTATTTAAATCTCCTGTATTAAAAAATGGGGCTGCAAGTAGGAAAGTAACACAATTTTATTAGATACTTCAGCATGAGGTTGTGTAAAAAGTATTGAATTTTGAATCTGAACATTTAGGTTTAAATCCAAACTCTGCCACTAGCTGCCCATGTGACCTGGGGTACATTATCTATAATATGAGAGTGCTGGATAACATGATCTAAAATTTTCGTGAGGAATTAATCAGAAGACATGCAGGAGTCTCTAAAGAATGAAATTCTGAAAACAAAATTGGAAAAAATTTTGAGGAAAAGTTAAAAAGGAATGCCTTGAAAGAGACTAGAAAAAGGTAGACATGAACCAAGCTCATCAACCACTTCAGATTTTTCAGACTTCAGAGGGCTCAGAGGTCTTAGAGAACCATCTGAAGATATGAATTCTCAGTAAAACTTATATTAAGCCCAAGATATGAAGGAACCATAGTGAAAGAAAATTCTAAAGGGGAGCAGTGTAGTCTGGCCTTGTATTTAAGTTGTAAATCAGGACAAGCTGTTTCTCCAGCCAAAGCAGGTAAACTCTAAAGTTTCCCTCTCTGTAGTACATGGAAGGGGCTCACAATTAAAAAAAAAAGTTTTCTCTTAGCAAGAGGCTAGTGACCCCTGGGGAGCTACAGTAGATGGGATGGTCAGAGGAAGCAATGATGGTGACAGATAATCCACACCATCTACTGGGAACTGCAGGGAAAAGGAACTACATAATGAATTCGGATAGATAACTGACATGCCTGTAGGTGACTGAGGTTACAAAGATCCTTAGGGAAGGACAGTGCATTCTTGAGTATCGGTTTCCAAGAGCTCTGTTAACAATTCTTTTCTGACATGCATTTTTTTTCCTTTTTAGCTGTGTGACTTTGAGGTAAGTGAGTGACAACTCAATAGGCAGCTAAGATGCTACAACAAAGCACTTAACTTGGAGATAGGAAAACATAAATTGGAATTCTTACTCAGATACTTACTAGCTGTGTGATCCAGGGCAAATCACAATCTCTTTCAGACTCGGATTATTAAGTTCTAAAATGGGGATAATAATAGCATCTACCTTACTGAGCTGCTGTGAGGCTCACATCAAATGAGATAACATAGGTAAAACGCTTTTCTAACCTAAAAGTATTAAATAAATGCCACTAATTATTATCATCACTACTAATTAACTGCATAATCAATGTTATACAACGAGTATCCTAGATTTTCTAAGTGGAGGAAAAGACTCAGAAGTAAAACAAATTCTCCAGAGCGGACACAGCTCCTCCTCCACGGCTCCTCATAAAAAACCCTCTGTCATATTTTAAGTCCTACGTCATTCATGAGTATAACTGAAAGAGGCCACATAGGTTTCTGGGGAAATCAGTCAACAAGAGTTTATTAAGCTCCTGCTGCTAAATGTGAGGCTCACTGACCTACATTTCACAGACTCCATTCTCTCCATCTCCCCACTTCTTTTTTTTATTGGAGCATTTGTCCTTCTGCAACCTTGTAGACTACAATCTCTACTGTCCACAGGTTTTTAAAAATCCCTGAAAAGAGCCCAGTAACAATGTCAGCTAGTTCTTTCAGTCACCAGTGCTCTTGGTAACCAGATAAATCAAGGGCAAGTGGCGCTCTCAAACTTTCTCACTGCCTATTTTTGACTTCAACTCCATAAAATATATTTTTGTTTCGGCTTATCCAGACCAAAAATGTTCATTCACTTTGGCAGAGACAATAGAAGCAAAATAAGGATCCCAACTCCTGGCTTCCTGGACATCCCCAAAACAGCAGGTCTAGGCCTCCTTTAATCCTCTTTTTTGCTACAGTTTTGTGATTCTAAATAAGAACTGTCTAAAGGGACAGGAGACACCTAGACTGGAAAAGAGGTCTAGGATGAGTTTGGCAGGTATCTTCAAGTCTGACAAGTCTGCCATACGGAAGGAAGATGAGACCTGCTACCATAGGATATTTCTAGGGGCAATAAGTAGAAATTATGGAGATTTAGGTTTAACTTAAGGAAAAACTTCCAAACAATCAATCTTGTCAAAAAATACAATGTGCTGTCTCAAGGTATAATGGGTTCCCCTTTACCCCTAAGTTGTGAAGCATAAGTTATTTACAATGTTGTAGAAGGGATTCATGGTCAGGCATTTACCAGATAGTTTCTGATGATTCATGCAACTCAGATTCTGTGACTAGATGCTCACTAAGATCTCACTAAATCCTATAATCCTAGAAACAAACAAAAACCACTATGCTCCTTTACTATAGTCACTTTTGGTGGAAGAAAGAAAAATTAGTTCAGTGGTAAAATTAGGGAAAAGCTAAATTTAAAATGAAATGGAAAGACAAATAGCAGAAAAGGGAATGGGAAACAGTCAGACAAATACAAAAAGGGAAAGAAAAGTGCAACTTTTCATCCTCCTCAACTCCTTCCCCTTCCTCACCTCATTTACCTCACTTATATTGACTCTGTTAGTGAGTTTTGTTGTTTCTAGCTTCATACACTCTCTTGGACAGATCCACTTTTCTCCTTCTTTTCCATCATACAGCTATCACCCTAATTCAGGCCTTCATCACCAAGAGGTGCCTAGAACATCATCACAATGGCCTTTTTTTCTCTTCTTGTCGCTAGTCTCTCCAATCTATCTTCCAAAGTGATTTTACTAAAGAGTAGGTCTGAACATGTCGCTCTTATGCCTAATAAATTCTAATGGTTCTCTATGACTTCCCAGATTGTATCAAGAGCTCTGTTTGGTATTTAACGCTCTTCATAACCTACCCGTTTCCTACCTGCCCAATCTTCTTACACTTTACTCCCCTCCATGCATTCAATGGGTCTCGTGAAACCAGTCTAGTTACTATTCTTCCCTCACAACATTCCATCTCCCATTTCCATTCATTGCACTGGTTATCCCCATGAGTCTCCTTCCTCACCTCTATCTCTTGATATCACTAAGACTTGGCTCAAAAGCCACCTTCAGGAGAAAGCTTTCCCAATCCCTCCAATCATTTAGACTTTCCCTCTATTTTAGATGTGTCTTCCATAAACCATTTTATTTACATATTATCTTTCCCACTTCTATCTAAACTCCTTCAGAGCAGAGGCAGCTTTTGTGTTTTTGCTATCCTCTGGATCCTCAATGCTTAGCACAGCACCTGAGGTACAAAGTAAACACTTAATAATCAGTATTTGATTGACTGGTTGGAAACAACACAAATTGAAAGAACCATAATCATAAAGACTAAGTTTGGTCTCAAAGAAAAGATGCACCTTCCTCATTACTTTGTAGAGCTAAGGGATAATATATGTGGAACACAACATATACTATCAGATCTGTCTGATGTATTTATTTGATGACTTAATTTTTTCCTCTCTTATTTTATTCTTTGTTGCAGGGGAAAGGATGTATTTGTAAACAAAAGTGATGTATAAACAGAATATATCATTTTTTAAAATTCTAGTGTCAAGAAGCTGGGAATCATGAAAAGAACTTGACAACTCCCCAAAGTAGGAAGAGATCCATTCACAGAGGATAAGTTGAGGAGGTATTTTCTTTTGATGATAAAAACCTCTCAGTGTTCAAGCTTGTCAATGATATTTTCTTGGCTGCATCAAACTCCGAATATTGTGGAGACTTGTGCATAAGATCAACAATCACATTAAAGAGTTTGCTTTAACCAAGTGGATAAAGTAAGCCCATTGTTCGAACTATGTTATGCAGACAAATGGGCAACCTATAGAGCTTGACTGTCAGTATGCGTATGTATATGTGAGCCAACAAAGAAATACATAGACAGACAGATAAGCATAGACACATTATGCAAATGATGAGTTGGGACCAGAACTAAACAAAGAGAGGAAAGTAGGCCAGAATACCTTGGACAAATGTGAAAGGCTGTACTAAATACAAAACACATCAGTCAAAGGCTTTGAGCTGAGGAGGGCCTTAAGAGGTCATCTAATTCAGCTTCCCCTCATTTTATAAACTGAAACTCAAAACTAAGATGCAGAGCTAGGATTCAAACTGAAGTCCTTTGACTCTAAATCCAGTGATCTTCCCACTGTACAGATAAGCTATATATCCATTTTAAAATTATATTTTAGTGACAATTTCTTTTAAGAAGACAAGAGGCTTTGGAAAGACATACACACGCACACATACATATATATAAATGTTAAATGAATACAAATCACAAACCTGCTTTAGTTTTCTTTTTTGTCTTTCTTGGTTTAGCTTTTGGCTGTTCCACATTTTCCTCGACATTTTGATCTTCTGTCTTTATTTCCTTCCTCTCATTAAAATCTGAAGTTAGTACATTATCAGATGATTTCTTCTTTTTGATATTTTCTTCACCTATATTTTGCTGCGGCTCAGAGACAGATGCCACACTGAAAAGTGACCATATATATTGTCATATAATATAGAAGGAAATAATTTGTTGCACATGGCTTAGGGAAGGATAAACCTCAAATCATATTGACTTTGCTTTGAAATACCTTTCTATTTTGGAGCAGTGGAAGCTTTAAAAGCCCTACCTAGTTGGAAAGTCTTTAGCTATGCAACTGATAATGTCTATCATGAGAGTACCACCCTAGCTGAGTTTGGAAAGATACATATTCAGGTTGGCCACAAGGCAATAAATATTTCAAACACAGGAATCCTCAATATTTGCATACCAATTTGTAGAAGGGCTGTGATCACTGTTGGTGGGTGAAATACTATACAAACAAAATCACAGATCTTTGTGATATTCATTATAAGTTATTTATATCTTTCATTCTATATAGCACTTCAATTTTGAGGTGACTAGCAAATATAATTATTTTATTATATTCTGATTAAAGTTTATTCTTATCTGAGTCAACTCATTTATGTAATCAAAGTGACCAATATAAAGGTATAGAGACTTTTTCTAGCCTGTCTCAAACTCAGTGAGGTTTGAACAACTATAGATTAATCTTAATTATAAATTTTTGAACCATATAATCAGTAATACATACAGTAATATAGTTATAGTATGTGTAACCACATAATTATGTAATGTTAATACTATATAATAAACATTAATTTAAAAGCATCATTTTAATGAAAATAATTTTTAAATCCCTGATTACTTTTGCTAAGTAGAATAATCATAGAAGGAAAATAATTGATTTCTTGCAAAGCTTCATAAAGTAGGACTCATAAAGTTCCAAGAGTCTATGTGAATGAGCTATAATTTAAAATTAATATTTGATTATAAATTTAAGAAGCTAAAGATTGTTCTAAAGAAACTTATGGTAAGTGAAAATCTTTTCAAAATAGTCAGCTTTACAGAAGCAGAGACAAAAATAAAGGTGAAGTTCCTTCTTGCATTATTAGCTAGCCAAAAGTCTAGAACTTTCTTCCATCTATACAGATCACAATTTCTCGATTTGGTAAATAAGTAAGTTGCTATAAGCCGAAAAAATTCAAAACCAAGTCTTGTGATGAGTCTCTCTAAGTTCCAAGCTAGTGCCTGGGCAATGAATATGACATTGCTAAACCTATATTCAAAACCCTTTCCAGTTTATATGACCTACCAGAACTCATGTAGAGTGACACTGACTTCAAGAACTTAATGCTATGAACCCAAGGTTACCTGCATTCTACAAGAGATGGGCTAGCTCTGTTAGATTATTAGCATCTCTGGTTGCATTTTCTTTGAAAAAAAAAAAAAAGAATTCTGCTCCAAGGAGAAGGGAACTTGATAGCATGAAGAATATTTCTGCCATTGAAGTGAGGGCCATTGCCTGAACTCTGGTAAAGAGAAACAAGGCAACATTTTGAAGCACTCATCCCTTCCTTTCCCCTCATTTGCAGTATTTAGGGTGCCCAACACACTGTCAGAAGGAAATGTGGTGGCTCAAAGAACATTTCTCTTTCTCTGAAATTTTGATGAGAGTTTGCCCTTAACCCAAAACATGTGTAACATAATATGAAAGTTTGTTAAGTCAACTGTTCCTAAGTTATAGATTGCATAAAAGTTCATCTTTACCTAGGAACAAAGGGGGAAATGCACAAGTAAATATGCTATCCAGAAGCCATAGCCTCCTCTATTGTTTGTACTACACCACAAACTAAAATATAAAAATTGATATAAGAGCTAAAATTAGAAATAAAAATGTTAAGTTCTATGATCAATAAAAAACAAATCCTCTACATGAACTTTTTAGAAATTTAGGAACTGATCTATCATCACACAAAAATCAAAGCAAACAGGAAAGGAGAGCCAAAATGGGTTTACTGTGAGATACAGCAGATCATTGCCTCAATTAAAAGAAAAGTAGGATTATTTTGATAACCAAGGGTAGGCTTAGTAGTATCATTAGGAAAAAATAGCAATTTAGTAGTTAAAAGTATAGCTGCAGGTTCTAAATGCTAATAAAAGTATGCTTGGTCAGTTTTTAATAATATCATGCCATGTGCTGGAAAAAGGTGTACAATACATAGAAATTATCTTACAGAAAGCAAGGGAATTGTTAGAAGATTTTTAAAAATATATTTTAAAAATTATATATGTGTGTGTGTGTGTGTGTGTGTTTCCAACATATATGTAAATACATTTCCAAATATATATGTAAAAATGTTTTCCAATATTAAATAACAACTTGCCTAAGAAACAGTTCTACAATCCAAAGAGTTCTACAAAATAAAATCAATACCATTTACCAGTGGTAAAGTACCTTGTTTCTGTTTTAAGTATAACTGGAACTTTTTTCTTTTTCTTATTTTTTCCTACTTCATCAGTCAATATTTCTTCATGGTTTTGATCATCATCAGAGACTAAATGAGACATCTGTTCTTTAAGTTTCATTCTTATTTTCTTTCTAATTGCTTTGGCCTCTTCTTCAGCTACCTGGAGTTCATATGCTTGTATTAGCTGTTCTTCCTCATCTAATTCAGCTGTGTCTCTCACTTCATCTGGGGCATTTTTTATCTTCTCACTCTTTTGAGGGGATATACCTGACATTGATTTATCTTTTGTTTTTCTTGGAGAATGATTAATCTTCCTTTCAAGACTCCCTAGTTCTACTTCCTCTGTATTTTCTTCTTTCTTAGACTGTTCTTGTGACACTGATTTCTTTTTCTTCTTATTTGGCTTTACTTGCTGGTTTTCTTCTACAGTAAAATCATCATTGTTTATTTTTTCAGCTATTGGCCTTCTGCCCTTTGGTTTGCTTTTAGTAAATCGTGGGCTCTTCTCTGGATTACAAGTGCTGCTGCTAACTGCCTCATCACTTCCAGTTTCTTTGGTAAGATCATGATTACGCCGCAAGGTGTCAAGCTAGAAACAGAATACATATAAATTTATTTAAAACGTATTTGAATATAAATTTAAAGAAAAACATTAAGTGGAATATGTAATGTGCAATATTACTTTTTCAGCTTTTTTTCTTAGATACAATTAAAATTAAATGGCACTGTTTACATTCTGACAGGTCACTCAACATATAGAAACAAACTTAGTGGTAGAGTATTCAATAAACCCAAAGATTCAGCTTCCAAGATAAGGTTTTAATTATCCTTAACAAAATTATCCTTATTAATTAAAATTCTGGGAGAGCTAGAAAGCAGTCTGCCAGAGATTAGGTTTGGATGAATACATCATGGCATATACCAAACTTAGCTCCCAATGAGCACGCCTCAGCTATAAACGGTCACATCCTAAACGAAAGAAAAGAGCAAGGAAGAAATGACCTTTTAGTATTATGGCTATGGGAAGAGTTCATAATTAAACAAGAGGTAGAGAAGATTGATCTCATTTTTGCCCATTTCATGGCACATTTTGTCTCAGAAGATAAAACAGACAAGTGTGATTACACAAAATTTAAAAGTTTATGCAATACCAACACTTATATGAAATTAGAGGTAGAACAGTTAAGTGTAGGGAAAAGAATATTGCAGCAAGTTTCTGTGATAAAAGTCTTATAACCTGAGTCCATATGGAATAGTTTCAAATTTATAGGAATACAAACTGTCAAATACAAAGAGCTCAGATTTACTTATTGTAAGACAGATAACACTAGTACACAGGAGGGCTGTTAGCACAGGTTCACTCTTAATGTGGTCAGACAGGAAAGACACCAAAACAGTTTTTTAGGGGTTAATAAGCTTACTTAATTCTAGTCTAGTCTTCTCACAAGGGTTGCTGATAATGGGATCAGAAACTTCTACAGCATTCCCTAATCACTGTTCTTGCAGGGGCTGTTAAGAAGGGGGGGCAACTACTCCCACATCTCAGTGACAGGCACAGCTTGTGCACTCCCCTCAGGTGTCACTGAGTGCCAGTCAAGGCACACAGAGCATTCCAGCTTGTGAATTCAACCCTAACGGGCTTGTGTATTCAACCCTAAGGATTCCCCATTCACTGAGCAGTGCCCACCTGCTTTATAGGACAACAGAGAAAGAAGGCATATTACCCAACAATAGCCTCCAATTTCATGTTACTTTGTTCGTGTATTTCACTGCACAGTTGCAGTGGATATTTACAATTTAAGCACAAATATTTATATTATTTATCATTATATAACAATGCATAAGCATGGTAGAGATGTTTTGAACCATAATCATGAGAACCCATATCTAATACCTGGGAACAAGAGATTTTTATGGCTATGGATCCTGGAAAATGAAACTCTAAGAAAGAATAACAAAAATCCACTTCACATACACTAAAATCCACCTTACTTATACTAAAATCCACCTTGCTTACAATGACAGATGCAGATTGTGAAACAGGATGGTACAAATTATGCAACAAATTTGTGTAGAACAGAAAAATTTAGCATCTATGAGATACATTAAAAGACATAATCAAGTAGTTACAATTATGCACCAGAAGAACTTAATAGAACTTAAGACAAACTGCTATATAAAACACTAACCCACAAAATTTTGAGAATTCCATTTTAATAAGTGCCATCATGCCTAATACCCTTAATTTCCAAATTCCATTAAATCAGTGGTTCTCAAACTGTGGGTTATGTTCAATTTGTAACAATGAAAATATATCCAGATATTTACATTATGATTCATAACAGTAGCAAAATTACAGTTATGAAGTAGCAACAAAAATAATTTTATGGTTGGGGGTCACCACAACATGAGGAACTGTATTAAAATGCTGCGGCATTAGGAAGGTTGAGAACTACTACATTAAATGAAAAGCTTTCAAAATATAGATGACAAGTAGAAGATAATAAAAATATAGGGGAACAAAACAAGGTATATGCCAGCCTCTCATCCTATCTGCTACTGGAATTGTCCCATAGATGCTTTCATAAGTCAAAAGAAGAGCTTACTCTTATTTATTTATTAAAGTAGATTTTTCTATTTCTCCATTTATATGTGAATCTAACAAAAAAGATGAGTATGAGGTAACTTTGATGATGAAAATAATAACATATAAAATGTGAAATTTTTCAGGAAATAATTATAACTTGACTAGGACTCTGTCTATACTTAAATTCATTACCACTCTTCCTTTTTCCCCCTTTTCCCCCAATTTATTTATTTTTAGTTTTCAACATTAATTTCCACAAGATTTTAAGTTACAAATTTTTCTCCCCATCTTTCCCCTACCTCTAACCCCAAATAGTGAGCATACTGAATACTCCTTCCCCCAATATGTTCTCTCTTATATCCTCGCCCATACAACCCCCCTCCAACTGTCTAGTAGTGCAAGATGGATTTCTATACCCCAGTGCCTGTATATCTTATTTCCCAGTTGCATGTAAAAAGAAAAAAGATTTTAACATTTGTTTGTGAAACTTTGAGTTCAGAGTCTTTCCCTTCTTCCCTCCTCACCCACCCCCACTGAGAAGACAACCAATTCAACATAGGCTGCACATGTGTAGTTACATAAAACATTTCCATGGTAGTTATATTGTGAAAGACTAACTATATTTCCCTCCATCCTATCCCACCTCCCACTTATTCTATTTTCTACTTTGACCCTGTCCCTTTTCAAAAGTGTTTGCTTCTAACTACCTTCTCCCCCAATCTGCCCTCCCTTCTATGATCCCTCCTCTCATCCCCTTCCTCCCTGCTTTCATATAGGATAAGATATTCAACTGAGGGACAGTTAGGTGGCACAGTGAATAGAGCACCAGACCTGGAGTAAGGAGCACCTGAGCTCAAATCTGGCCTCAGACACTTAACACACACACACACACACACACACACACACACACACACAAGTTGTGTGACCTTGGGCAAGTCACTTTACCCCAAATGCCCTAAAAAAAAAAAGATACCCAATTGAATGTGTATATTATTCCCTCCTTAAGCCATTCAACGAGAGTAAGGTTCCATTCCCTTTCACTTTCCTGCCCTTCCCCTCCACTGTAACAGTGTTCTCTTGCCTCTTTTATGTGAGATAATTTGCCCTTATCTATCTCTCCCTTTATCCTTCTTCCAATACATTATTCTCTCACCTCTTAACTTTATTTTTTAGATATCATCTCTTCCTATTCAA
The DNA here is from genome assembly GCA_028646575.1 of Pseudocheirus occidentalis. Taxonomy (NCBI): domain Eukaryota; kingdom Metazoa; phylum Chordata; class Mammalia; order Diprotodontia; family Pseudocheiridae; genus Pseudocheirus; species Pseudocheirus occidentalis. The sequence goes on from CM053593.1 coordinate 294,275,114, forward strand.
CTCATCCTCTGCCCTCTATGTATACATGTACACTCATAAACACACACTCACATATATATTTATACACACATACACCCTCCTACTATACATATATGTGTGTGTATACATACAGATACATATATATGTATATTCCCTTAAACTATCCTCATACTGAAAAAAGACTGAGTTACAATGATCATTTTTTCCATGTCACAATGTAAACAGTTCAACTTTAAAAAGTTCCTTATGATTTCTTTTATCTGTTAAACCTTATCATGCTTCACTTGCTTCTTGTATTTGAAAGTCAAATTTTCTCTTCCACTGTTTTTTTTTCATCAAGAATGCTTGAAAATCCTCCATTTCATTGAATGACCATATTTTCCCCTGAAGCACTATACTCAGTTTTGCTCTGTAGGTGATTCTTGGTTTTAATCCTAGCTCCTTTGACCTTTGGAATATCATTGTTCAAGCCCTTTGATCCCTTAATGTAGAAGCTGCTAGGTCTTGTGTTATACTAATTGTGTTTCCACAATACTAAAATTGTTTCTTCCTGATGGCCTGGAGTATTTTCTCCTTGATCTGGGAACTCTAGCATTTGACTATAATATTAATTGGAGTTTTCTTTTGGGGATCTTTTTCAAGAGGTGATCAGTGAGTTGTTTCAATTTCTATTTTGCCCTCTAATTCTACAATATCAGGGTAATTTTGCTTGAGAATTTCTTGAAAGATGGTGTCTAGACTCTTTCTTTGATCATGGCTTTCAGGTAGTGCAATAATTTTTAAATTATCTCTCCTGGATTTATTTTCCTGATCAGTGGTTTTTCCAATAAGATATTTCACATTGCCTTCTATTTTTTTCATTTGTTTGGATCTTATAGTATCTTGATTTCTCAAAAATCGCAATTTTTTCATGCCTTGTCCTGAATATCGCCTACTCTTCAATGGACACAAGAATCAGACTTAAGGACACAAAGCAGTCCTTAATGATAGTGCTAGAAGAAGGAGAGAGTTGTTTCAGTTGAAAATCCCTTCCTCAACATGGAAAAGGACAAAAAGTGTGGGCATACAGTGCAAAGAAAGCACATTTCCTCAATCCCGACCTGCACAGCCCTTCAGGAAGAACTGGGGTGAACAGGAAAGCAGGTAAAAAGCCTTCCATGGTATTCCTAGACTGGGAAGACACTTTCTTCACTTGAAAATACCTTTCCAATTGCCCCAATCAAATTTTGAAGTAATTATTCTCTTCAGTGACCTTTTGAAATTCCTTTTCCATCTGGCAAATTTGGCTTTTTAAAACATTTTTCTCTGCATTGGCTTTTTGGGTCTTTTAGTCTATTTTATTTATTTATTTTTTAAATGTATTGACTTGTTTATTTACTTTTGGTTTACAAGATTCATTTACAGAATCACTTGAGTTTCAGATTTTCTTCCCTCCCTTCTACCACCTCCCCCCCCCCCACATGGTGGCGTACAATCATGTATGGGATCTGCAAACAATTTCACATTGTACAATAGTCTTGTATAGAAGCGTTGTAATCAATGAAGTGAATAATGTGAAAAGAAAGAAAAAAAAAGAAAACCAAACATGGAAAAAAACAATAGCATATGTTGTTCCAGTCTCCATTTAAACTTTAGTCTTTCTAGATCTATCTCTGAGTGTAGGTATCTCCTTCCATTCTGAGACTTGTAGAGTTGTCTTTTAACTGTGTGTTGCTGAGAAGAATCCAGTTTATCAAGGTTGGTCATCATACATATGATGTATCTGTGACTGTATACAAATTTTTTCTACTTCGGCTCTTCTCACTTAGCATCAATTCGTATAAGCCTCTCCAGGTAAATATGAAGTCCATCTCCTTCCCATTTCTTATACCATAATAGTATTCCATTACATTCACATACCATAACTTGTTCAACAATTCCCCAATTGATGGGTATCCTCTAAGTTTCCAGTTTTTTGCCACCACAAAGAGGGCTTCAATGAATATTTTTATACATATGGGTCCTTTTCCCATTTCTATGATCTCTTTGGGATACAACCCCAAAAGTGGTATTACTGGGTCAAAAGGTATGCAATTATTTATAGACCTTTGGGTATA
>CM053593.1:294277688-294298283 GCA_028646575.1 Pseudocheirus occidentalis
GCTTTTGAGATTCTTTTTCCATCTGGCAAATTCGACTTTTTAAGGCATTCTTCTCCTCATTGGCTTTCTGGGCCTCTTTGTCCGTTTGAGATAATCTATTCTTTAAAGTGTTGTTTTCTTCAATCAGGTTGTTGACTCTCTTTTCATGATTTTCTCACATCATTCTCATTTCTCTTCCCAATTTTTCTTCCACTTCTCTTATTTGGTTTTCAAAGTCCTTTTTCAGTTGATGTATAGCTTCTAAGCATTCTTCAGTTGTCTTGGAAGCATTTGGTGTGGGACTTCTGAGTTCTGGGCTCTCTTCTTCCCGTTCCATGCTTTGACCCTTTTTATCCATAAAAAAGTATTCTAGAGTTTTACTGGTGTTTTTATTTTGCTTCTTCTTCCTCATGTTGGCCAAACAATTCATTGGTTTTTTTGTTTTTTTTTTTGGTCTGTGAAACTCTGCTTCCAAGGGGGGAAGAAGCCCTGTTCCAAAACGCTGGGGTTTTCCCAGCTGCCAGAGCTATTAGGGGGGTATTGCAAATCCCCCTAGCTTTGGCTTGCTGAAAGTGCACCCCAGGACCACCACCCAAGACCACAATCTGGATCCAGGCTACTCAATGCAAGAGCACTTGGCCTTGATCAATTGATTCAGCCCCCCTGCGGAGTCCGCAAGCCAGGGGCTCTGAAGCAGCCTGGTGGGGGCCACCTCTGGTTCTAGCAGTTCCCTTCCCCCACTGCTTCCTTGCCCCGGGGGTAGATTGACCAAACTGCTTTACCAACCCCAAATTAATTTTCAAAGTTTCACTTTCACTAACCGGTCTCTGAGGATTTGAAGATTCCCTTAGGCAGGTGCTTTAGATTTTCTTTGAAGCAGAGGCTTGAGAGGCTCACTCCTCCAGGCCGCCCTGGGACCTAGCGTGGCCATTTGCGGTTTTGTGTTGGCTGGGTCTCTGTTCCACTGCCGTTCGAGCTGCTCCTCTCCAGTCCCATTCTTCCGCCTTGGCAGATGTGGAGTTGCTGGAGGCTGTAGATCTCTCCTGCAGACTGGCTCCAGTGCCCGCTTGGCTCAGCTCAGCCAGGCTACTTCCCACCGCCTGGGCCTGGCCCCGGTCTCGGCTTCAGGCTGTTTCAGCCTCCATTCTCGCTGCCACGATGAGCCCCTGCTGCCAAGCTGCCTTCAGAGAGAGATGTGTTCTCTGTATTTTTGTGTGAGTCTGAGAGTCCTAGACTTTATCTGGGCTCATAATTTTCTGGGTGATTAGGGTGGCGGTGTGGGAGCTGCGGGACCTTGCTGCTTCTATGCCGCCATCTTGGCTCCGTCACCTGTCCCAAATAATCTTAATCTCTTTTCTCTTGTTTCTTAATCTGTAAAATAATGATACCAATAAAACCTACCTCAGAGGGTTGTTGTGTGTATCTAATACAATAATACACATAAAGAACTTAGCAAACCTTAAAGTGCTACATCAATGCTAGCAATTATTTTGAATTTTAGTACAATAATAATAATAAAAGTTCAAGTTTATATAATGCTTTAAGAATTACAAAATACTTTATATCCATTATCTCCTTTCAGGCTCACAAAACTCTTTAAAATAGGTACTATTATTATGTGCATTTTACAGATGAGGCAATTTAAGTGACTTTTCCAGGATCACATAACCAGGATTTTAGTCCTGATTCAATCAGCCTTTTCTTTATAAATTTTACTGCAAATTCATTAAGTTCATGTCTGTTTAAAACAGATCTATTCTCATTCTCAGTAAAATCTTTGAACACAGTATACTCTCTAGCTTGTTTTTAATGCTCCTTGAAATTCAACTTGCTATTCCCACTTTAGTGATAGCACGGGAAATTTTCACTCATTTTGAATCTATTGAAATCTTTCTGGTTAAATGTGTTTCCTTTAAACAGTTATTGTTAGATTTAGGTTTTAATCCATTCTGTATACTTCCCTCACCTTTTTAATTACAGGGCCAATAAATTCATATTTAGCATTATAATTCTTGGATTGGTCTTTTCTATTGTCAGTCCTGTTGGATTTTTTATTCACTTTATTGGAAAAGAATACAAACTGTATTGTTATTACTACTGTTGATTGCTCCTCAAATTTAACAAAACCACTCTAAAAAAATTCCTATCTTTTGTTTGTAATTATGTGGCTTTAACTTTTAAATTTCCCTGCAACAAAAGAAAGGTCCTTCATTTTATTATAATCCTGTGCTGTTTCTCTTATTTTTTTTTCCATCCTTCTCTATCTGAAACAAGCTACTGAAATGTTTTATGGTTCAGTTTTATGGTTTACTAAGTTATAAAAGGTATCACATTTAACAACTGGCTTCTGTTGGGTTGAGAGGTATAAATGATTTAAAAACACTTATCTTTTTGACACGGAGGCTTGATTGTTGTTATGTAACATCTTTTAGATTTATATTTCAAAGTATGAGTGCTTCTTCATAATAATAATTTTTTTCTAAATAGATCATTTGGGATTAATGGTTCATGCTTTAATTTTTTTTCTTTTTGCAGGGGGGGGAGGCCAGGGCAGTTGGGGTTAAATGACGTGCCCAAAGTCACACAGCTAGTGTTAAGTGTCTGAGGTCAAATTTGAACTCAGGTCCTCCTGACTCCAGGGCTGATGCTTTGTTCACTGCACCACCTAGTTGCCCCTTGGCTCATGCTTCTTAATGTTAAATGTGCTATATGTCAATTATCAGAACCTACTTTCTTTTCTTTGAGAAGTCTGCTGTGATTATATTTTATTTCTTATGCCATTCATATTTTCTTGAAATTTGCAGACTTTTTTCTTTTGTAGTGATAGAATTTAACTTTCATGCCTAGGAGAGCTGAATTAGGATGTCTCTGGTGAGGGTTCCTTCATTTGTATGCTATCTTTTACTAATATTAATTATTGAATGTTTTCTTGAATTACAGGCTAGTATATGATATTTAGATTCTTTTATTTTTCACATTGTTCTAACACATCATTAAACCCTTTGTTTAAATCTGCCACTTTAATGTTTACATTTTCCAGTTTCTTCAATAATTGTGATTTTCTATTCCTATTTTTTCACATTTTGCACAGTGTATAATTCTCTTTGCTGCTTTATCGAGTCTGCTATTGGATAGTTCTAATGATTTTTTAAAATAATTTTCTATTACATTCTCTCTTATTGATATCTTCTTAATTATTTCTGCCCTGTCATTTTTAGCATCTTTTAATTCTAACTTTGGATCTTCCCATGGTTTTTTTTCTTCAAGCTTTTCTTTTTATTCTATTATTATTATTATCATGATTTTTCTAACCAGAGTTAATTCTTATCTAATTTCTGTATATATAGTCTCCTTAAGCATGTCTCTGGTGATATTTTGTAGTATTTCTTTTTTTCCCCCAGATTGTTTTTGGTATCAAATTGTTTCAGTTTCTTTCCCTCCCTCTCTCCGTCCCTCCCTCCCCCCTCTCTCTTTCTCTCTCTCCCTCTCTCTCTCTTCCTCTCTCTCCCCCACCCCCCTCTTTGCCTCCCTCCCTCCCCCCTACCCCCCTCTCTCTCTAAGGAAAAACTCAAAAGCCTCTAGTAAGATTAACTATGAGGTATTTTTACCAATATGATACAGCCTTCCACAATGGAGAACTAGAATACAATAAGGAAGAGGACTCATTCCTTCAAGATAAAACAGTCTCTGTGTTGGGCAGTTGGAGCTATTGGTGAAGACTCGGGTTCCTCCGGATAAAATGGATTTCTTTGCTACATATTTCCTTTGTATCTTGATGCTGCCCACATCCTGAGGCTTCCAGTATGTTTTACCCACAGCTTAGGCCCAGCCTCATCCCCCCTCACCTGGTATATTTGCTACCAACAGTACCCACAGTGTGAATTTTTCAAGGAACCACAACACATATCAAAAACACTAACCTATCTACCTATATACCTTCATCACTGAAGACCAGCCCACTCCCTCCATTTCTACTGAATACCCTTCATCTCTTGAACTTCAGAAGCTCTTTCCTATGATGGAAGTTTTTTTTTTAGCATTGCCTGGGATGCATTCCTTCTTCACATGGAGCCATCATTATTTGTACCTTACTTACTTCAAGGCTCAACTCAGATGCCTTCTTCATGTAGTCACCTCTGATTCTCTAGCTGAAAATGTTATTTATGGCTCTTTAAATGTTCCTAGAGTCCACTGTGTGGACCTCTCCTTTAACTGTATTAAACTTAACTTAAATTATACGTATGTTTGTCTATGTCACACCCTCCTCTGACCCACATATCATCTTCCATCTGTGTATCCCCACTGTCTAAGACAGTGCTTTTTACATAATAGGTACCCACTTAATAAATATTAGTTGAATTTGGTTTGTTGAAATTTAAATACAAATATAAACGATTCTTTAGTTCCTTACTAGTTTGTTTTATCCTTATCTCTGTTCTTTTAAATTGGTATAGAATACTGAGGTGGTTTTATCTCTTGAATTATCCCAAATGAATTAATTTAATTCATCCTGACCTCTTGAAGTTAACATTAGATGGTCAGAATGATTTAGTGGACAGGATGTTGGGGTTGGAGTTGGGAGTCACCTGCACTCAAATCTTACCTCTCACACTATCAAACTGTGTTACTATGGGCAATTGACTAACCCCTGTGAGGCTCAGTTTCCTTATCTATGAAATGGACAATAATACTTAGAGTCCTAATATCACAGGAATGTTGTGAAGATCCCTAAAGATGAAGTGCACAAGAGACTTTTTAGGTCTTAAAATGCTCTATAAATATCAGCTACTAATTATCGGGATTTCAGGTGGTCCGTGCATACTTTTTATTTCCGAAAATACTTCATCTCTTAATTGAGAAGAACTGAATTGTTATTTTGTATTATGGGGAATCTTATTCAGGGACATTATCTTATTTAGTGTATTTCCTCTTACAAGAAACCAAAGAAATAACGGAACAAAACCACATTTATCTTTTATAATTGCTTCTCTCCTCCAATCCACAGCAGATTTGGGTGAGACATTTCCACAAAAGCTATTATTGGATAATTCCTTCAACAAGGTTATTTATCAGCTCAAAGCAACACTACTTGGATTCTTCCCTCCTACCTTGGGGAAGTGGAGAGAATTGTACTAAAAGGGAAAATAAAAAGGATAATAAAACTGTGGAGAGTTTTCCACTACATAGGAAGTAGGATGTTCTCCACCAACATCCCATAGGTACCTGAGTACTGATGAAACCATACAGCTTAGAAAAGAGATAATTTTTACATCTGCAGAATGGGGATAATAATATTTGTACTACCTACCTCACAGGATTGGCGTGAGGAACAAATTTGTAAATTATAAAATGAAAAATAAATGGATTATTATGCCTCATTCACCTCAAAGAGTTCCTTTGAGAGAAAAAAAACCACTTTGTAAATATTAAAAACAGTTATGTATCTACATTATATATATATGTATGTATGTACACACATATGTTAGTTATTATGATGAAGATAGGTAGATCATAGGGAAGTAATAGCATATCCTTATATCATATTCTTTATTCACACAAAATCACTTGATGTGGTTTGGCAGGAGGATCAAAGGATCACAGATTTTGAGTGAAGGGGCCATAGAGGTCAACTAATTCAGCCTTTCATATTGGGATGGGGTTGTGAACAACTGAGGCCCAGAGACATTAAGTGATTTACCCAAGGTCACACAGGCAGTAAAATGGTGGATGCAGGATTTGACTCAAGGTCTTCTGTTTCCAAATTTGGCATTATTTCACTCTGTCGCACACTATGTCAGTAACTGTACTCTTGCCATATGTTATAAAATAGTCTTGGAAGCTTCTATGTGATACATACCTTCATTGTAAAAAAAAAACCCACTTTCATGGAATTTTACAATTGATGCAATGTTTTCACATATATGATTTTAAAGTATTCTCAGAAAAACAGAGAGATAAAAAAGTTATGTCCTGATTAAAATCCCACCACATACAGGAAGTTTTCCTCAACCCCTCTTCATTTTAGTACCTTACTTTGTTCATTCTTGTTGATTTATCCTGTATATAGCTTGCTTTTTGTTTGTATGCTATCTTCCCCATTCAAATGTAAGCTCTTTGAGGGCAGTGTCTATCTTTTGCCTGATTTCCTATCCCCAGTACTTAGTACAACATTTGTTACACAGTATTGCTGTTAAGAAAAATCAGGGAAGAAGGTTTACCACCATTACTTCTTCTGTGAATTGGAATCCTAGAAGAAAATGTACTTTCTCTTAGCTCATCCATACACTTGAGAGCAAAGAAGTACCATCAACACTCCCTATAAGAAAATTTTCTGGAATTATATTGAGTTGTCAAGTCTTCTTGAGTGGCAAATTTTGCTCTCTTCACTTTCCCAATCTTTTCCTAGTGTCTCTGCTAACACTTATATTTGTATGATGCTGGGCATCCTTCCATGCTAGAAGAAAGTTGGGTTGTATGGTCGCATGCATCCTGAAGCATTATTTAGTTGGAGACTAAAGATAATTGAAACTTAACAGATGCTCTTTGATGTCCTTATTCTTTCTAAATTAAAATACTTTAAATGAAGAGACTTTTTAAAGGGAAGCTTTAGATAGAATAAAAACTGTACAAATGCTTTATTACTTGTCATAATCTATTCGCATTGGCCATGTGCTGCCTCAGTCATCTACATAATAGAAATTTCTTTTTTCTTTCCTTTCTATTCTCCCTTCCTCTCTCCTTTCTTTCCCTCCCCTCCCTGCCTTACCTCTTCTCTCTTTTTCTTTTCTTTTTGAACTGGGTCTTAATATCTTCTTTAGGCTAAAATTTCAGTGATTCCTTATGCCTCCATCTCACTGTTGATTGACAGGAAACCTTTGATCTGCTCCATTTTCTGACCTGGACTATTAGTTCCTTAGGCAGGCTGGTGAACCCCTGTTCTTTGGAGATAATCAGATCCATCCTAGATTTATTGTGGACGCTCCAGTGAATTAGAACATTGCAGTTCAGGACTCTGGGGCTCCAGTGATCTACCAGCCTCAGCCTTTCTCAGTAGCAAGGATTTTAAGTGTACACTGCCCTTAGTTTTTAATTCCTCAGAGACCTTAATATATAACTTGCAGTAACATAAAACCACCAGCAAAATATTGTTTCTAAGAGTCTTGGCCTTCATTTCTGATAGATTTAGCAATTTCCCAAGTTCAATCCATCAGTCCCCTCCTGTTCTTTTTCAGTGGCAGCTTCAGTTTGTCCATTTGCACTGTCTGTCAAAGATATATTTACTTATGGATTAGCTGTAGAGCTTGTCCAACTAACTACATGTTGTACTTTATCTGGGCAACATACATACTTCACTTACTTGTTTTTTTGTGTGTGGATGATTAGACCAAACCACTCTTTTGAGTAGTTATATATCTCTTCTCTTGGGACACTCTGTGATGTTACAGAGCTTTAGACAGCGAGAAAAAAAGTCCCCCATAAACAAAAGCACCTGAAGGATTTCACCATCGGTAGGAATCTCTCTTCAACTCTGTAGTGGCAACTACACTGGCATACCCAGGATGACTGCTAGTACAGGTTCTTAGATCTGCTTTGCTAGGAAAGACAGCTATTTAAGGCATCAACAATTTTTTTTAAAAATTATATTCACTAGTTCAGGGGAAATACAAGCAGAAAAATAAAGACAGAGCTCTGACTGCCTGAATCAGCTATGTGCTCTGCATACATCCCTGGCTAGAAAGAGCCTTTATATCTGAGCAGTTGGAAAGCTCTGAGCACATGGCCACTGAGAACCTCGACCAGGTACTTACAAGATCCTTCTCATAAACAAGTCCCCAAAGCAAAATATCACTTCTAGAGCCACAAGGCATCATAACCCACTTAACTCAGTACCTAATTAGAAATTAGCAAAAGGTGTGAAAGTTTTCCTACAAGCAAGCCTCCCCTAAGCAAGCTTCCCTTAGTGGGTTACACCTGAGGTCTATTAATGGGCTGGGAAGATCTTATATCCCATTAACATTACAAACTCAGACTCTGTTCTAGATCTTCTCTGTGACTTTGGCAAACATCTTTGACAAGCATATCTTTCCTTGTTTTTCCACTGGTTTGTATTTTTACAGATGATGTAAATAAAATTTTATATAGATAGAAAAATAGGTTCATAAACTTACTTACAAGTGAGTTGATAGTTTTTGGTATTTTCTTTCTCTTGATCACCTTTTTCAGTGACGATGAGAGCTAATCAATATCTTTGGTTTTTCCTTTTATCATCTATCAATGATTTCATGATATTGTCACAGCAAACACAGATCTCTTCTATGAACATATAGTCTAAACTAAATGCTTTTTCTGTCTTTTTTTTCTTAGAATATTTCTACTTCCCTAATCAAGACTGTGGGTTTAAGTGTGCTTGCTCTACCCTTCTTAAGCATGAAAAACATGTGCTATAAAAAAGTCTTTGTAGATAGTTTCCTCGTCTCCTTTTTCTCCTCCACTTATCTTTCTTTTTCTTTCATTCTCTCTCTTTCTTTTGCTTCCTCCCTTCTTTCTTTCCTTCTTTCCCTCTTTCTTTCTTTCTTTCCTTCTTTCCCTCTTTCTTTCTTTCTTTTCTTTCTTTTCTTTCTTTCTTTTCTTTCTTTCTTTTTCCTTCCCCTCTTCTTGTTCTTATTTTTCTTGTTGCTGTTCCTCCATTTCCTCTCCTCCTTCCCTCTGAATCTTTAAATGTCTTTGAGATCTCTTTACAAGTGAAGTGCTTGCTAATTAAGCATTTTGAGACCTCTTTTGATCTTATTGCTATGGTAATTGACATATATATGCATTAAACTTCTGTACGAAATTTGTTAAAGTCTGTTTCTATCCCCTTTATCCCAACCATATACTGTTTTCATCATTAACAACTTGTTTGAATAGATCAATTGAAAAAGTATTCAACTATCTTTTACTCATTTTGAATTTCTCCTAGCATTTCACTTATTTTTGTCTTTATTCTAATGAATAGATGGTCTCACTTTATACAGAGAACTGATTCAGGACATGTAGTTACTATAGTAACTACATGTTGTTTCTTTTTTAAAGCTTTTATTTGGTATTTTATTTTCCCCCATTACATATAAAAAAAATTTTTAATATTAATTTTTAAAACTTTGAGTTCTGAATTCTCTCCCTTTCTTTCAAGCCCCCCTCATTAAGAAGGCAAGCAATTTTATATAGGTTATGCATGTATAGTCATACAAAACACATCCATAATAGTCATGTTGTGAAAGAAAACATAGATAACAACAACAAAAAAAAACCTCAAGAAAAATAAAGGGAAAAAAAGTATGCTTCATCTGTAGTCACATACCATCAGTTTTTTTCTCTGGGGATGGGAGTATTCTTCATCACAGGTCCTTCAGAATTGTCTTGGCTCATCGTATTACTCCCCTCTTACCCAGGTGTGACAAACCTTTCCTGCTGACCTTCCAAACTGTCTTTGGTGTCTGAGGGCTGAGAGGTCTAGAAACCATTGCTGCTGCCAATGATTCAGTCGCCCTGAGGCCTACTCCAGGTTTACTTTGCCTGGTCTTGCAGGGCACTGGTGTGGCCTGCACTGGACTACACTACTCTCTGTAAAGGTAAATAATTTAAATTTGAAGACCCCTTTTTGTTATGTCAATTAAGCAGGTATTTAGCCCTTAGTAACTAATCAAACCTCTGTGAAAGAAACAGAAGTTGTGAACTCTGTCTCCTGTTGCTGACATAATAGGAAGGGGCTGGTGGAAACAGGAAGCCAAAGCTCTGTGTGTGTATATAAGAAAAACCCCAGAGAGGCACAATCACAATTTTCTCCTGACAAGATCCTGGTGGAAGAAGCTGTTCTGTAAGAGATCTGGTGAAGGCTGGAGTTCCTGCCAGGAAGGCCAGTGTTGCTGCTGCTTCATGGAAGGCTGAGATTTCTTCTGGGTCCAAGAGCCAGCCGAACTTCTGGAAGACTGAAGAAGCATGACCAGAATGCTAAGACTTTGTTTGTTTGTGGCTTGGTCGATCCTTGAATTCCCAGGAACAGAAATTGTGAATGTTTTGAGATGTACTGGACCCTGTGAACTTCAGTGTGTAGCAGGAACTGCCTGGAGGACTGGACAAGGACCTGCAAGCTGTCTGCCTTTGAATCCAGGTGACTATATGGTGGATTCAGGGAGGAGCTGGGACTATGGAAGGAAATCCAGGGAATCTGAGAAACCACCCCGAGTGAAGAAAAGATTTCTCCTTGGATATTGGATGCTGTGATGATAACATGGTTTACTAGTGACCTAGGGATGGGGGGGGGTTGTATATTTTCTAATGATTGTATTTAGTGATTAGTGATACTTAGTAACTGGTTGCTAAATAAGTGACTAAGTTAATCTAGTTGCCCCATGAGTGGAAGACTGACTTGTATTCTGAGATGACTGAATGACTAAGTAAGGAGGTAAACCTTCTTAGTGATAGCAGATGGTTGTTCTTTTGTTCTTTGTTCTAAATATTGTGACCACTTTGATGAAAACTGTGTGGCCATTTTAATGATAAACTGTTGTGAATACTATATTGTGATTTTCTGTGATAAGCTGCAATGTTGTGAATACTGCATCTTGATTTGTTGTGAATGTTTTCCTTTGATTTGTTCTTGAATAAATGGAGTGTTCACTATACTGTGTAATCAGAACCTTAAAAGCTGTTCACAGTAGCATTCTTTTGGGAAGCTGCTTGTGCATGGCATTACACTCTCTTACCCTAGTGCAACAGATCTTTCCTGCTTACTCTCCAAGTCACCTTGTACTAGAAATCTGTTTCACTCCATCTTTGTTGTAGATTCTACTGTTCTAGAATGTGTTTAGGGTCATTTTTAAAGGTATTTGGAGGGTCTTGGGGGCAGAAATCAGACAAGTCCCAGCCTTTACTCTGCCATCTTGGCTCTGCCTCCATGTTGTTTCTTATCTATTCAAACATGATCAATTTTATTTGTAATATCACTTGATGCTCATTGTATCCAGAGTTTAGCAATTCTTTTATTGAAGAAAGTATGTATTATATTTGATGTCAAGTTTCTGTATGATCTATAAATCTCTGATATTCCTCATTTTAAATTCCTAATCCATATTTTCTGATATAATTCTTGCTATCATAATCCAATTCTATCATTGTACTGAAGCAACCAAGAAATGTTGGTGCATAAACTGCAATTATTTTCATTGTGGTCTTTTTGTAAATGCTGTTATAAGCATGGCAACATAAGATAAGCAAATATTAAATGAAATTATATTTCTTGTTGCCTTTGGTAACATGATAAAACCAACTCTGCCAATTCCTTTATTATTCTCCTCAAGGAAAACCTCTGCATTCTCTTTCCATTTAGCTGCAACTTTATTTCTTGTGGTTTATTTAGAACCAGAATGTCCAAATAGATATGATTCATTTTCTCCAGCAGTATGCCAATTTGTTGGTCACTAAAGAGGGATCTAACATTTAGTGTGCCAATAACTGTGTTACCATTTATAGGAAGATTACAAGTTTTGCTGGTTTGTCCCTGGATAGTACCCAGAAGGTGTCTTGTAGTTGGCTTTATTTTGTGGGTAGCCATGATCCAAATCATCCCCAAGTGGGCAGCCAGCTGATAACGAATCTCTATTCTAAGTCAAGCTTGTGCTTGGAAAGCATATTTAACTAGATTCAGGAACCATACTCTATTCCATTTCAGCATGTTGGAACCTGTCAGAGTTGGTCCTCTCCTGCTGGAGCCTTTGATAACCTGGGATCACTTCTATGAAGCACTGGAATAGGATTTGAGAAGAAAGATTAAATTTAACAGAAATAAATGTACATTCCTATGCTTGGAAAAAAAAAGTAAACTATAAAGTCAAGATTGGGAAAGCACACCTGGAACTCAACATAAGCTATATAAAGCAGCTCCTTTCATTTTCTTTCAATTTCCTTCTTAATAATGTGACCTTTTCTATTTAGATTGTACATATATTTGAAGTTTATTGTGGAATATAGTATAAAAAACTGGTCTAAATAAGGTTGCATGCTTTTAATGTATTTTGTATCATGTCTTATTGGAAAGACCCCTGAAGAGATCCTGGCATGCCTAGGATTTGGCAAGAGAATGAATATGCACAGATTATGACCCTTTTGTATTCATGTTTAAAAATTCCACATATAGCAAGTCAATGTTCCCAAATGTCCACAACTGAGATTGTGACAGATAGTCATATCCAGGACAATTTGCTTCAGAGAATCACAAAAGTGTACTAAGGTTGTCTTTTATCAGATTCTAGATATGCATCATCTTTCTCCTCCTCTCAAATTCCAATATTCCATATGAGAAGGGAGAATAGACCATATTTATAGTGGATAGTATTATGCTGGCATGGGATTATGTTAAATGTGTTAACAGCTAGGATTATAACCTTTCACATGTTGGATGGTCGAGAAAAGTTATCACAGTTTCAAAGTACTCTGTTGATCCACTTCCTCTCAGAAATTATAGCTCTTAAGTCCCCACCCTTGTGTTTTCTGTTACTAGTTAGCTAGGTAGCACAATTAGTTTGAAGTATTGGCATTCAAATGAATAAAATATTAAGGAAAAATAAATAGAATATCTTCCCCATAAATCTGGGGCACACTGTCCCATAAATACATGTATCATCAGTGGAAAAAGTAGATATGCAAAGTGGGGAAACAATGACAGGGAACACACATAGCCATGGCATATATATAGAAGAGCAAACAGAATGAACTAGCACGGACAGAGTATATGGATAGGGGAGCACATATGTAGGGAGTAATATGTTTAGTTGGAACATACAGCTTAAGTTTCTCATACTACAGCAGAGATGTCACATACACAACTGCAACCGGGCCTGACCCAGATTGAAACATAATTGGGAGATATTTAACCAAATAAATAAAGATGCAATAAAACGTAAGTAATGTTAATTTGTCATTTTCTGAGGCAATATGTGGCCCTTAGGTATCTTTATATATGACTTAGTGGCCTCTCTTTCTGAGTTTGATATCACTCTAATGCAGGAGAGCCAATGTTTTCTGGTGATGTCATCATGTTTTCTGTGGTTCTGGTTTCCACTAGGCATTGCTCTCTGTTCAGCCAACACCTGGACTTTGAGACTTTACATCATGCCTTTGATGTTCCCCTTTAGGTGCCATGTCCTTGTGGCATCCTTCCTGGGCGTTATTTCTCTTCTGCTTTCCATCTTTCTACCTTCCTTTGCTTCTCTGCTTTCCATTAGGTGTATCATTGGCAGCATAGCAACTGTTGGGCATTACTCCTTCTATTGTAATCACAGAATCCTAGAATTTAAAGTGACTATCTGGTTTTAACTATACTTAAAAGGAATTCTCATAGTAACGTAACCTGACAATTACTCAAACTCTACCAGAAGAACTCCAGGGAAGGGTTATCTACTAGCTCCAGAGGCAATCGATTTTAAGATTGCATAGCACTAATTGTTAGGAACTTTTTCCTGATGACAAGACAAAATTTGTGTCTTTGTGATTTCTATCCATTGCTTCTGATTCTGTTCCCTGGGAGCAATTAGAATAAATCTTAATCTTTCTTCCACATGATAACCCTTTGAAGACTTGA
Source organism: Pseudocheirus occidentalis (assembly GCA_028646575.1). Classification (NCBI taxonomy): domain Eukaryota; kingdom Metazoa; phylum Chordata; class Mammalia; order Diprotodontia; family Pseudocheiridae; genus Pseudocheirus; species Pseudocheirus occidentalis. Next base: position 294,291,286 of record CM053593.1, read on the forward strand.
ATATGTTTTCTCTTGGCCTTCTCTTTTCTAGTCTAAACACTTTAAGTTCTTTTAAATAACTGATTCTTAAATTGAGGTACATGATCATATATTTAACAGTATTTTGAGAATTAAGTTTTAACATAAGATTCCTTTTTAATCCTACGTATATTATTTTATGCATTTACAAATATTATTTCAAGAAGGGGCCCATAGGCTTTACTGAACAGTCAAAGGGATTGATGACATTAATGGTTAAGAATTTTTACTTTGAAATGGTTGCTAGGTGGTCTAGTAGATAGTGTCTTGGAGTCAGGAAGACCTGAGTTCAAATCCTGCCTCAACACTTACTGACTTTGTGACCTTGGGCACGTCACTCAACCCCAGTCTGCATCAGTTTCGTAAAACGGAAATAATAGCACCTATCTTCCAGAGTTGTGAGGAAAAAACAAAATATTCATAAAGTCCTTTGCCATCTTAAAGTGCTATGTAAATACTGGCTATTATTAATAAATAATCATTATCTGACACAGATGCAAGGTCCTTTGCCCCGCATGCTTTCTTCTGTATACTCTCCAGCCTCTGAGTCTTTAGGGCCAACTACTGATTATCTTAGCTTCAGTCACTATCTTAGCAGGCAAAAGCTATTTATTCATATTCCGCAGTTATGACCAACTCCTAGGTCTAGGGCTGACCTGAAGCAGTTTGTCTCACATTAGTTTTGACTAGGGGTTAGAGTTTCCCAAATCCCAAATTTGGCAGCAGAGGAATTTGAGACAGGATGAAAAGGTAAAGGGAGGAGGTGAAGCCATAGTTCTGTACTCAATTGACATATATTGCTGCTTTTATTATTTATATCTGTCAGCAACAAAAGCCTTTGACTTTAATGTTGTTTTCTGCATAGTAAAATCAAAATAAGCAAACAAACAAACAAAAAGCCCCTTACCCCTTGAATACAAAAATCTGTAAAGTATGAGTTATTAGTCATCGTTTTGTAAATACAGATCCTGGAGTTTTTAGCTTCTGTAATTGCTTTTGTTTACAAATCATAGTTTATAGCTTAGCATCTCTTCTGGGATTACCAGTTTAGGCTTGATTTGTGATTAAGTACTGATTACATTGTTCTTTAAGTATTAAGTTTTATTTATTAATTAATTTGAATTTTAGGTATAAAAATCAGAGTTTTAAGATAGGACTTTGCAGCTGTTATGGAAAAACAATATGGTTCCTGTTTTAAAAAAAGCAACCGACAACAACATAGACTTTAGAGACTAATAAGAAAATGGAATTCTCTTGAGAAATAGTGGTTAGGGCTAAAAAAAAAAACCCAAAAAACCAAAATCTGAGAAATTCTGAACATATTATTCTTCTTTCCCAGTTTGGGCCACATTAAAATAATGATCATGATTTAGAGCTAGAAAACATATTAAAATGTTATCTATTGCAGTCTTTTAATTATACAGAGAGGAAGTAGCTAGGTGCTCAGTGGATAGAGCAATGGGTCTGGAGTAAAAAAAGACTTGAGTTCAAATCCAGCCTCAGACACTTACTAGCTAAGCAGTTTACTTCACCTCTGTTTGCCTTAATCCAATGGAGAAGGAAATAGCAAACCACTCTAGTATACTTGCCAAGAAAACCACACAAACTGCATGAGATCATGAAGAGCTGGACAGAGTCAAACGACAGAATAACAATAAATTTTACAGATGAGGAAACTATGACTCAGAGGGAAGAATGGACTTACCAGGCTTGCAGATTCTATCATTATATATATATATATCTGAGCTTTACTAGCCATTTTTCCCTCTTGGACTGAGACCATATCAAAATGGCCCAGTGAATCACTCTGGGTCTGATATAAAATTCAGTACTCTGTGGTCAGAACCAAGGAATTGGGATTTAAAAAAAACTACATTTCCTCTTCTGGAACGTTAAAGAAAAAAGGGTCAAATCCTTCTTCCACATAGCTACCAAAATAATTATCCTAAAAGTACAAGTCTTGCCATGTTACCTCCCCTAGTTAATAATTTTCAGTGACTCCCTGATACCTTTAGGAATAAATATAAACTTCTTTGTTTGGCAAAGCATTTCCTTTTTCTATCTTTCCAGTCTTCTTGCTCATTTCTCCCCTTCTCACATTTTATGATGCAAGCATACTGGTCTTCTTGCTTTCCTTCACTCTCCCATTGTGATCTCTGCTATGCCTGGAATGCTTTCCCTCCACATCTCTACCTCCTATAATTCCTGTTTTCCTTCAAGATTCTGCTCAGTTGTTACCGTTTCCCTGAGGTCTTTTGGATTCTTCTACCAGCCACCATCCTAGGTCATGTTTTCCCAAGGTTCTAATGCCTTTCCCTCTAAAGTTACCATTTGTTTGTGTTGTATGTATATTGGATGTACCTTTTTATATACTTATTTGTATCTCCTATTAGCATATAAGCTCCTTGAAGATAAAAACTGCTTTTGCCTTTTTTTTAATTTCCACAAGACTTAACACAGTGCCTAACATGTACATACTAAGCATTTAATAAATACTTGTTGATCAGCATATCTGATGAGATTTTACAGTCGTGCATAATCTAGTTGTCTTTGTTCATATTAACCTAAACTCAAATAACGCTAGTGAATTTGGCTTAGTATATTGAAAAAAATTGAGTAAATAAATGAATAGACAAATAAATAATATTACATGCTTTGTAATTCTTCACTCCTAGAATCTTTCCTTTGATATTTTTTCCATGTTGCTTTTGCTCTTCTTAAATCTTCTCCATATTTTCTTTGAAAACTGTGAAGTATAATGCATATGCAAATTATCATTCTTCTTCCCTGAACTCTTATCCCTGGAAGATCTATATTTTCCTCCTGAATAGGTTCCTATTGTTCTTCCTTCCTACCATCACATTTCTCATCTTTTCCCCTTTCTCTCCAATTTACTTGAGTATTCAAATTCAAAATAAATGTGCCTTTCCTATCTGCTTAGCAACATATTAATTTTCTATTTGCTTAGATAAAAAGTTGGAAGACAGTTCACTTATAAAATCCTTAAGATAAAAAATATCAATTTTTCTTGTGAATAGAAGTCTGAAGTAGTTTCTTGATTATAGTTATATTAAAAAAACAACAACCCCAAATTGTGTTTATATTTACCTGCCATCAACTTTCTTCCTATTCTTAAGAAAATAGCTTAAATTAGTTCACCAAGATTATCTGTATGTAAAAATGAGACAATACTGATTTATTTGTCTCCCAGGGCACTCTGTAGATTAATCACCAATGGTGAGGAGCTTTAGTTAAGTTATACAGTGCTGTATTTATTAAATATTAAGCTATGAGAGTGAATTTGATCTTTCTCAGAAGCTTAGGGACTGAATTATAGATGAAATCCATGCCATCTGGACTTTAATTCAATTTGTAAATCTTTATAACTAAAAATATATTTAGCTTCTAGGTTGAATTAAAAAGCCATCAATAAATGATGCCAGTGGATGTTCATTTTAATTTTTCAAGGAGTCTTTATAAGTTCTTAATGGAAGAGTCCAAGAAATTTGCACTTCCATTAGTATATTCATTGCAATTCAGTTTGTCCTCTTTTCTTAAACTGCGGCATGTTTTAAAATGAAAATGAGACATCATCTGTTGCATTAAAACATAGCTTATGGTTCTAAAGCTGAAAGTCTTGAAATTGTTAGGATATATCATTCCAGAAGAGCATTGTTAGGATGAGCCACCTATGTTGGCTAGAGAATTTTCTAGAATAGTAGCCAGAAGGGTAGAAGATGACCAACAGTAATGTGATACTGTAGTAGTAGGTTGCTTGCTATGAGTTAATGGAGATTTTCTATATATTTCTATATCTATATGATTTGGTGCTTTCTGCATAATATATCAATCCATATCTTAAAAAGAATTTATCGTGACTAAGTTATAAAGCAAAAACATTAAAAAAAATCAGTAGGGTATGCCTTGGAACACCTGGCATACTTTATACTAACATCTTCAAAGTTAAGACATCATATGCCAAAGCATAAGTGTTTTGTTAGTTCAGCCCCTCTCCCTGGCTTCACATTCTTCAGTGCCATTTCTATTTTCACAAATCAGGCATAGGACTATTAATGTCCAAATTTGGTTGCTCCACTGTCATGTTCACCAAAAGAATATGTCCTATGCAAAGTTCAAATAGAAGAAAGATTTCCTTTATATAGACTTGTTTGCAATAACATTAAGCTAATTCTCCCTGATGAACACAGCATCTCCCTGATGAACTAGGAGATAATTCAACCACTTATTTTTCCAGATGAGGAAACTCCCCAAGGGAAGTTAAGTAATTTGACCAAGATCATACAACCAGTAAGTATTAGAAACTGGTTTCAACCTTAGGAACCTTTGATCTCAAATCTAGAGCTTTTTGCCACTGTATTACCTCACCACACTATGTAATGGAAAATATCAAGTGAAAAAAAGACTACACATTGCTATAGTATAGCATAAGGTTAGATAATTAGCCAACTGAATCAATGCATTAGTAGATATAGTTAAAGAGATATAGATCTATACATAGACCTACCACATAGAGTGGTGTCTACCTACCTACCTACCTACCTACCTATCTATCTCTATCCATATTTCAGATAGATAATATAGGCAGTCTATGAACTGGGCCCAGAATTAAATATCTGACTATGAGTGGGATAGGTTTCATTTTGGAAATCATATATGCTGAAAAAATCCATCTTTTAAACATCAGTAAGAATTGTTGTATGGTGGCTGTAAATTGAGAAACATCAAAAGAATTAGAATTGTATATGACCCAAAGGATAATGAAAGGCATAAAAAAGGCATATAATCCTAGAACTGTGTTTGTTTTCATATGATAATGAAAGACCTAGAACAAGGACTTCAACATATTCAATAGATCCTTTATGGAGAATTTGTCAAAGGACATGGGCAATAATCACAAGATAGAAGGATTGGCATTTACGTGGGCAGAAGAGGTCAAATCCATGTAATCACAATTCTAGTGAAATGCCAAAGCATAAGTATTTTGTCAGTTCAGCCCCTCTCCCTGGCTTCACATTCTTCAGTGCCATTTCTATTTTCATAAATCAGATATAGGACTATTAATGTCCTAATTTGGTTGCTCCACTGTTATTTATGATAAGAATAGATCACTATAGAAACATTGAAAAATCTGTTTTTTTCATGTCTATTTGCTGTTTTTTCAATTTCATTTATCCAGGCTCACAGGATGATTTAGATTAAGTTGAACATATACCAAGTTTTCTGCAAACTTGTTTTCTCTGATGTTTATTTTTCAGTTTTGTAATTTCTATCATCTCTATACTGCTTTATGAATAATTTCCAATGACAGCAAAAAAATTCCCTGAATAAAACTTTCTTTCCTATGAGCTAGTCTGGCTCTATGATAGGTTCCTTTACAAATGTACTTTTTAGACTCACTTTACCTAGTAAGGCAGGTAAATATTACTTTATACAACCTATAGTTGAATAAATAGCTTTATGGAAAGGAAAAATCATTCTTGATCACTGAACTGTTCAATAGCAAAGCTGAAACCAAAAATAGCCTATAGTTTCTCTGCTGAAATGAGGAATACAACTTAAAGTCATGAATTAATTTATCTCTGTTCTGCTAAGATAATCAAGTTATTACATTCTTTAGGATATCCAAATTATATGTGGTACTCCTCTCCACAATTAATAAATATCAACTATTCATAATTATTTATAATTCACATTGGCTGAAAATTATCTTTAACTTACCTAGGAGAAGTTCTGATAAGTTAACTGACTTTTATCCTCATAAGGATAGACATAAGGAAGACAAAGCAATTCATCTGTCAAGTAAGAAGGAGCAACTTTCAGCAATAAAGCTGAAGAGGGTACCAACTCTGAGGCAGCCTGGTGTCATTTTGGATAGAAAAGTAGAGCTAGCAGTATAGGTTTCTAATTGAGTATTTCTGAATTGACCCCCATGCTATTGAGCTTTCCGTGTTGTTTTAACATAAGCCATGTAACTAGGTGAGATGTCTGTGTGACAGAGAGACATAGCTGTAGACAGTATGATTACATAGACTTGTCCTGTGTTTGTTTCTCTCTGTGATGTGTATGTCTTTAGGGAGTGTGAGGAAACAGCAAAGAAGATAAAGAGTGATTTTTGGTGGTTTATTGAAAATTGCTAGAGGTATTAAAGCATGATGTACACCAACTGGGAAAAGCAGTGATGTCGCTTTATCATAAGATAAGGAACTGCCATATCCTTGAAAATATCTTTCCCTAAATGCTCTTCTCTCCTCTCTCCAGTCCATTTATGTTGGAAGTTGTAAGCTGACACTCAGATATGATAACATTTTATTGAAGTCATGTTTAACCTACATTTTCATACAAACTAAGGTACTTTGGCACATTCTACATAGAAATATTGAAATGGATACTATTCATAATAATAGTTGATATTCACATAGCATTTAAGTTTTACAAATTTCTTCCCTCATAACAATCTTATGAGGGAATTAGTCATTATCTACAGTTTATGGATGAAGAAACTGAGAATCATATTAGTTAAATTGTTCATGATTACACAGCTAATGATGAAAGGAACTGGAATTTATACCCTATTTTCGTGATTCTGTGCCTAATGTTCTTTTCTCTGTGTCATGCAAATGAACCTTATGTATTTATTAAAGTACACCCAGCAAGACTACTACTTGGTGACAATCTGTCAGCTTTTAGTTCTGTTACTATTATTTCTTGAAAGTAATTAAACTACTTTTTTAAATTAAAAAACTTTCTGCAATTAAATTTTTTTCCTTATTCAGATAAGCTTTTTGAATGAGAAAGATTTTATTGGATCCATGGGATACATGTCTTCTGAGAAATACATAGTTTTGTTTTTATTTTCCTGTTCAGTTCTCACTGTTTCCTGGAGATATAGAGATGGATTGGATACTGTAAGCCCCTTGTTAAAGATGGGAATTATAGGCTAAATAAACTAATAGAATTTG